>CP097506.1:22338460-22783460 GCA_023547065.1 Musa troglodytarum | reverse complement strand
TAGTTTGCACATGAGTAGAGCAAGGATTTAGGAAAAAATCCTGCCTAAATTCAGTAGGGGCCAACCGGGCCTCTACTGAGCCAAGTTGAGGCTTAACAGGCCCATTCGACTTTGTCCGAATGGGGCAAAGCGAACCGCCTAGCTCGCGTGGCACCGCTGGGCCGGAGCGTAGCACCTATACCGCACAGCGGTGGAACCGCTTGTTCAGAGCGTAGCACCGCCTCGCACACGAGCGGTGGAACGCTGGCGAAGCGGCACCGCCCCGATCCACTGCATCGAGCGGTAGCACCGCCGCTGAGCGGTGGCACGCTCAGACGTCGATCAGATTGACACAAAGGTGGCACCGCTCGACCACCGTATCAGGAACTCCAAATTGATTTCAAATTTGGAGCCCAATTTTGAATCCACTTTGGATCTATAAATACCCCCTTTCTACTGAAAGGGCACCCTTTGAGCAAAGGAATCTTAGTCTTGAGCTTTTGAAGAGTCTTGAAAAGTCTTGTTCTTGCTAAGTGTTCACCTTCTTCTTCTTCTTGAGAAATCTTGTACAAGTGTGAACTTCTTGTAAAGGGTTGTAAAAGGGGTATTTGGTCCTTCCTTCAAAGGATTTGCTAGTGGAAGAGGAGCCTCATCGTAAAGGCTTCAAGAGTGGATGTAGGTCATTTGACCGAACCACTATACATCATTGTGTCCATAAATGTGTGAGTGTTTACATTCTTGAATCATTTCATTACTTGGCTACAAGTTGTTTAGTTCATAGTCATTTCCTTTATGTAAGTAATTACTTTCAAGTTCTCTTTCGCCAAATCGAAATCTTCCTACGAACTTGTGTTTTTGCAAAATCGGTTTCAAGAGTACGATTTTTAATCCGCTGCACTAATTCACCCCCCCTCTTAGTGCCTTTTAGATCCTTTCAATTGGTATCAGAGCAAGGTTTGCTCTCATATTGGTTTAAAACCCAAGAGAGATGGCCTACTGTATGCAAGAGGGTCTCTCCATTACTCGTCCGCCTATGTTTAATGGGTCGGATTATACGTGATTGGAAGACTCAGATAAGGATTTTTCTCATTTCCATGGACTTCAACTTTGGAACATTGTTGAAAATGGCTTTGCAAAATCTTCTCTTCCGATGAGTGAATGGAATGAGTCGGAGAGGAAGATTTTTGCTCTCAATGCAAAGGCTATGAATGCCTTATTTTGTGCGCTTGATAAGAATGAGTTTAATCGGTTTCCTATTTGTGAATCGGCATTTGATATTTGGCACACTCTTGAAATCACTCATGAAGGCACTAGCCGAGTGAAAGAGTCCAAAATCAACATTCTTGTGCATTCTTATGAACTTTTTCAGATGAAACCAAATGAGTCCATTGGAGACATGTACACCCGCTTTACGGATGTCATCAATGGACTTAAAGCTCTTGGTAAAGGTTTTTCTAATTTTGAATTGGTAACTAAAATTTTAAGATCCCTTCCAAAGTGTTGGGATCCAAAGGTCACGCCATTCAAGAGGCCAAGGATCTTAAAGTATTTCCGCTTGAAGAACTTATTGATCTCTAATGACCTACGAGATGACGTGCCATGCTCATGAAGAGCTTGAGAACCCCTTCCAAAGAACAGAAGGATATGGCACTTAGAACACAAGAAGACCACTTGAAAGGAACATCAAGTGATGAGGACAGTGACAATGACATTGCACTTCTAACTCGAAAGTTTAAGAAATTTATAAGAAAGAACAAATTTAAAATGACACAAAAGCAAATTTGAACACAAAAAGGACCAAGTCATTTGCTACGAATGCAAGAAGCCGACACTTCAAGAATGAATGCCTCAAGCCAAGAAGAAGCAATTCAAGAAGAAAAAGCCTTGAAGGCCACGTGGGATGATTCAAGTGACTTCGAGGTTGAAGAAGCTAGCAACAAAGAGGAGGCAAACTTCGCACTAATGACATTAGAAGAAGAGGTTAGTGAGTTACTTTATGAAGAATTATCTTTCGATGAACTTTCTATGGCTTTTCATGAGTTATTTGATGAATGTAGAACTATTAGTAAGAAGTTCAATTTGCTTAAGAAAGAGCATGCTTTATTACAAAGTAAGTTCAATAGTCTTCAAAACCCTTCTCTACCCCCATGCTCTAAGTGTGAAGACTTAGATGCAACAAAGAGGAGAACTTGTTACTCAAAGAGACCCTAAACAAGTTTAAGGTCGGTAGCAAGGCTTAGACATGATTCTTGCTAACAAAGGTCACGTCGGAAATAGAAGTGGTATCGGATTTGTGAGAGGTTCTCACCAAAATCCCACCACCTTCATTAAAGGGCCTACATTGCATGTATCACCTCATTTGAAATGTAACTTTTATGGCAAAACGGGACATGTTGCCTACAAATGTCCATTCAAGAAAATTAATCCACAAAATTGATATGGGTTCCTAAAGGAACCATAAACAATTCAATGATAAATTACAAAGTAAGTAGATCATTTTGTAAGGCACCCAAAATCAAATGGGTACCTAAAAACCATCCTCTTTGTAGACAAACTCACAAGCTAGGAGCAAGAAATGGTATCTTGATAGTGGATGCTCAAGGCACATGACCGAGATCCATCTCATTTCTCTATGCTCACTAGCAAAGAAGAAGGATATGTCACCTTCGAGACAACAACAAGGGTAAAATCATTGGCAAGGGAACCATAGGTAACAAATCGAGTTTTTCAATTGATGATGTGTTACTAGTTGATGGTTTAAAACATAATCTTTTAAGTATTAGTCAACTATGTGATAAAGGTTATGTTGTTAGATTTGAATCTAATGTTTGCATTATTGAAAACCCAACAACAACATATCCATGATTGCTTTAAAACAAAACAATGTCTACACCATAAATATTGATAAATTAAGTAATGAAATGTGCTGGTTTTGAATGATGATGCTTGGCTTTGGCATAGGAGATTAGGCCATGCAAGCATGAAACTAATCTCTAAGATTTCATCTAGAGATTTAGTAAGAGGTATCCCAAACATGAAATTTGTTAAGGATAAGGTATGTGATGCATGTCAACTAGGAAAACAAATAAAGACTAGTTTCAAATCAAAAATCAAATTAGCACCACTAGACCATTGCAATTGATCCATTTGGACTTATTTGGACCAATTGACATAACAAGCCTAGGAGGTAGCAAATATGCCTTTGTAATTGTGGATGACTATAGTAGATACACTTGGACCTATTTCTTGGCTCATAAAAGTGATTGTTTCAAATGTTTCTCTAAATTTTGTAAACTCACTCAAAATGAAAAAGGCTTTATGATTTCATCAATTCGAAGTGATCATGGAGGTGAATTTCAAAATCATGACTTCCAAAATTTTTGTGAAATAAACGGATACAATCACAACTTCTCTACTCTAAGAAATCCACAACAAAATGGAGTAGTGAAAAGGTAAAATAGAAGTTTGCAAGAAATGGCTAGAACCATGTTAAATGAATATAATTTACAAAATATTTTTGGGCCGAAGCCATGAATACGGCTTGCTATGTTATGAATAGAGTTCTAGTGAGACCATCCCTATCTAAAACTCCATATGAATTATGGAATGATAGAAAACCCAATGTTTCTTATTTTAAAGTTTTTGGTTGTAAATACTTTATTTTAAATGAAAAGGATGCCTTAGGAAAATTCGATGCAAAATCCAATGAAGGCATATTTCTTGGTTATTCTTCGCTTTCTAAGGCTTTTCGTGTTTTCAACAAAGAACCTTACTTATAGAAGAATCTATTCATGTGGTTTTTAATGAAATTTCTGAATTTAAGAAGAAAGATTTTGATGATGATTTTGGTCTTGATAATTTGAATTTGAATGAACCTCTCTCAAAATGACAACTTGATGCATCTTCTTCCCAAACTTCCTTACCCAAGGAATGGAAGTATGTAGATGCTCATCCCAAGGAGTTAATTATAGGAGATGCATCGAAAGGGGTTCAAACTCGCTCTTCTTTCAAAAATTTTTGTGCCCATGTCGCTTTTCTTTCTCAAGTTGAACCAAAATGCATTGTTGATGCCAAAGATGATTCTGGGTTATCGCAATGCAAGAAGAATTGAATCAATTTGAGAGGAATGAGGTATGGAAGCTTGTTCCTAGACCTAATGACCACTTAGTTATTGGTACTAAGTGGGTCTTTAGAAACAAGCAAGATGAATACGGTATCGTGGTTAGAAACAAGGCTAGACTAGTGGCCAAAGGTTTCAACCAAGAAGAAGGTATCGACATGAAGAGACCTTCGCTCCGATGGCAAGATTGGAAGCCATTAGGATGCTCCTTGCCTATGCTAGTAGTAAAGATTTCAAATTATTTCAAATGGATGTCAAAAGTGCATTCTTAAATGGTTTTATTTCCAAAGAAGTGTATGTCGAACAACCACCCGGATTTGAAAACTCTCTATTTCCTAACCATGTGTTTAAGCTAACTAAGGCTCTATATGGTCAAAAACAAGCCCCTAGGGCTTGGTATGAGAGGCTTAGTTCTTTTTTAATTTCAAATGATTTCACTAAAGGCAAGGTTGATACTACATTGTTTATTAAACATTTTGAAAATAATTTTCTTATTGTTCAAATTTATGTTGATGATATTATTTTTGGGTCTTGTAATAAATCACTATGTGAATTATTTGCTAAGGATATGAGTGATGAATTTGAGATGAGCCTAATGGGAGAACTAAATTTCTTTTAGGACTACAAATCAAGCAACTAAGTGATGGTATATTTCTAAATCAATCAAAATACACATTGGAATTGTTAAAACGATTTAACATGGATGGATCAAAAGATATTAGCACTCCTATGAGCACCTCCGTTAAATTAGATATGGATGAAAATGGAGAAAGTTTTGATCAAAAACTTATAGGGGCATGATAGGTAGCTCGCTTTATCTCATCGCAAACTGCACTGACATCATGTTCAGTGTAGGACTATGTGCAAGATTCCAAGCTAATCCTAAGCTATCTCACTTGAAAGCTATCAAGAGGATTCTTAGATATCTTAAAGGGACCCCTAATCTTGGATTATGGTATCCAAAATCTGATAATTTTGATTTGAAAGCTTATGCATGATTTTGGTGGATGTAAAATAGATAGAAAAAACACTTAGGAACATGCCAATTTCTAGACATGCACTTGTTTCTTGGACTTCCAAGAAACAAAATTCGTTGCACTATCTACGGCAGGTTTAATATATAGCTGCAAGTGCATGCCGTGTACAAAGTTATCTGGATGAAAAATACACTAGAAGACTATGGAATCTACTTAAAAACATTCCTATAAAATGTGATAACACGAGTGCTATTTGTCTAACTAAAAATCCGATTCAACACTCTCAAACTAAGCACATTGACATTAGGCATCATTTTATACGTGATCATGTAAGTAGTAGAGATGTCACCCTTGAATTTGTTGATACAAATCATCAATTAGCGGACATTTTTATGAAACCTTTAAATGAGGAACAATTTGATTTTATTAGAAGGGAATTAGGCATGTTAAACTATCCAAATAAGTAAGCTCTATTTGATGATATCTTTCCTTGAAATTATGGTTTTCATCGATTTGATTCCATACATTCTGATTTTTTTTTGGATTTATTTTCATCAGATTCTTTTTGACTTCATCCCATCTCTAAGACCATTTTTTTTTAAAAAAAAATGGTGAAATACGGATTTTTGTGCTACCGGCGGTAGCACCGCCAGATACGACGGTGGCACCACCAGATACGACGGTGGCACCGCTTGGGTAGTCAGCCCCAGGCGGTGGAACCGCCTGCTGGGGTGGTAGTATCGCCCGAACACCCCTTTTATAAGGGGTGAGTTAGGGCCAGCGGTAGAACCGCCCCCCCTAAACTGAGAAACTCCTCCTCACCTCTCTACACTTCTCTAAACCCTCCCAAGCATCATTTTGGTATCATTTCTTCCCTAAGAAGGAGATCTTACTTTGATTCAAGCTTCCTACATCTCAAAGGAACAATCTAAGGTAAAAAAAAAATTATTTCTCTTTCCTTTTCTTGTCTAGTTTAATTCCTTTCTTCAATTGATTATTGATCAATCCTAAATAGAAATGGCTCCTAAAAGAACATCAAGAGACAAAGGAAAAGGATGGAGGTAGATTCATTTGACCAATCCTTGTTTAAATCACAAGAAGCTTCCTTAGATTTTCTGAACTTGGTTCTAGACCCATTCATAAAGGAAAATATGTTGATTTGAATCAATTAGGGAGCCTAGAACCTATCATGTGGTTTGCAGACTTAGAGGCCTTACTCATTTTGAAAATTATTGAACCTATTTATCCATGCTTAGTTAAATTATTCTATGCTAATTTAACTGTGAATGATGATGGCTTGTCAACTTATCTTCTAGGTAATGAGATCCAAATATGTGATAATACTATATGCTCATTAATTGGAATTGTTGAAAACGAGTTAGGGTATTATTTTAGAGGAAAATGGGATATGGACACAGTTGGTGCCACCCACTCTAAAGCTTTAGAAACTGTGTTTGCAAACCCAAATTTAGGTATAATCCCAAGAGTTGTGAACATTTACTACCTTTTAACTCTAAAATTTTGCATCACATTCTTGTAAGCATTGTCATTCCTAAATAGTTTCATCATGATGAGCTTTCACCGAGTTAGGTACCTTATATTGGATCATGACCAGACAACATTTTTGTTTTGGTTACCTAATCCGACAACACATGATAGAGGTTCTTTCTAAAGGATCAATGTTACCATATGGAGGTTTAATAACTAAACTATTGCATGCCCATAATATTTGCATTCCACCAGATGAAGAAGCAATACATGTGGACAGATTTAATATCATTGACGTTAAACTACTTAGGCGACTTAGGTGTACATTCGAGCATGGAATAGGGTTAGACAACCTAGAGATGTGATATACCTCCCACCAAGAGACCATCCCGAAACACCAGTCCTTAGGGGAAATGAATCTCCTCCTCCGATCCTTTTGTTGCAGCTACATCGTGACATTTTCTGCTCCATCTTCCGACGATTCGATCATGAGAGAGTTAAATGAAGTAAAACTATAGGAAATTGAAATTTTGAAAGAAATACAAAAGATGAACCTAAAGATCGATCACATGTATAGGCATCTTGGCATTCCTCCTGGGGAGTAGCTTGCTGTATTTTCTTTTGAACGATGTAAACTTGTGCTGTATGTTGACATATATGTTGTATTATCTTCATTACATCTTGACATATATGTTGTATTATCTTCATTACATCTTCTTGGCCACTGTGAAATGATTTTTGGCTTTCTGATTGATTTCCTTTTCTACATATGTGATATTTTTCGACCATCCTTTATTGTTACATATGAATCCCTCGTTTCCTTTTTGTTGATGACAAAGGGGAGAAATAATATGTGTATTGCCATATGTTGACAGTTATATGCATTTTCCATGCTTTACAAGTTATTGCAAGTTAAAATGCTTATTTAGGTTCTTGATATCATGTTTTTAATTATGTATACTTCATTGATATCTTTGATACCTATTTGACATCTTATTGTCCAACATCAACTTTGTCATCATGAAGTTAAATTTATTGTGTTGAATTCAAAAATTGAATTCAAGCAATTTTTCTTTATGGCATATAGATAGGGGGAGTTAAGAGTAACTCCATCACCAATTGATTGTCATCATCAAAAAGGGGGACATTGTTGAATCTCGGATTTTGACGATGAAGTCAATTGATGAAATATTTGTTCTAATCTACTTTGTCGAGATAAGTGTGCAGGAATAACTACGATGGGAAAAAAACATAAAGTGATTTACCGAGGTCAAGTCCGTCTGGGGTTCAAGAGTTCATCGAAGTCCGAGAGATTTTCGAAGTGTTGCCGGAACCATCCAAGATCGAATCAGGAACTTGCCGAAGTTTTCGAAAGTTCTTCTCAAAGATCGTCGAAGGTTCGCGGAACTTACTGGAAAGATTCGGAAGCTAGCCGAAGACTCGTTGAGCTCGCCATACAATCCGGAGTATGCTGGGAGTCCATTAGAAGCAATCTGAGGGAAGCATCGGAAGCTTGCCGGAATCTTGCCGTAAAGCTCGCCGGAAGTTGACTTGAAGAGTGTCGGATCAAATCACGTTGAGTTATGTTTTAGGTTCGTAGTTTGCACATGAGTAGAGCAAGGATTTAGGAAAAAATCCTGCCTAAATTCAGTAGGGGCCAACCGGGCCTCTACTGAGCCAAGTTGAGGCTTAAACAGGGCCCATTCGGCTTTGTCCGAATGGGGCAAGCGGTTGAACCGCCCAGCCTGGGGCGGTGGCACCGCCTGGCTGGAGCGGTAGCACCGCCCCTGTACACAAACGGGCGGTGGAACTGCCCGTCTGGAGCGGTAGCACCGCCAGACACATACAAGCGGTGGAACCGCTGGCTGCACCGCCCGATCACTGATCGAGCGTAGCATCGCTTGCCGGCGGTGGCACCACCCCTGTACGTCAGTCAACAGACTAACATAGGCGGTGGCACTGCCTTTGACAAGCGGTGGCACCGCCTCTGACCACCAGACCTGGGAACTCCAAATTGATTTCAAATTTGGAGCCCAATTTTGAATCCACTTTGGATCTATAAATACCCCCCCTTTCTCAGCTGAAAGGGTACCCTTTTGAGCAAAAAAATCTTAGTCTTGAGCTTTTAAAGAGTCTTGTAAAGTCTTGTTCTTGCTAAGTGTTCATCATCTTCTTCTTCTTGAGAGCTCTTGTATAAGTGTGAACTTCTTGTAAAGGGTTGTAAAAGGGGTATTTGGTCCTTCCCGTTCAAAGGATTTGCTAGTGGAAGAGCGAGCCTCATCGTAAAGGCTTCAAGAGTGGATGTAGGTCATTTGACCGAACCACTATACATCATTGTGTCCATAAATATGTGAGTGTTTACATTCTTGAATCATTTCATTACTTGGCTGCAAGTTGTTTAGTTCATAGTCATTTCCTTTACGTAAGTAATTACTTTCAAGTTCTCTTTCGCCAAATCGAAATCTTCTTACGAACTTGTGTTTTTGCAAATCAGTTTCAAGAGTACGATTTTTAATCCGCTGCACTAATTCACCCCCCCCCCCCCTCTTAGTGCCTTTTAGATCCTTTCAAATATATCACAATTTTGAAGTAGAAAATTAGACAATACAAAGGAAGCATTAAAGAATTGTAAAATTGAATCTGAGGAAGATCTTTTTTTCTCTACTTGTTAAATGCCTCATTTCCAGATCCTGCTCCATACATGATCGTGAGTCGCTAAGTATCTCAAGTAGAAGGTGATCATTATGTGTGTTGTGACCCTCAAAGATTTTGCTACACCTCTCCTTCCAAATCCACGAAATTGTACATCTGAAGGTAAGCTTTGTCAGTTGTGTAAGAAGCCCTTTTCTTGAGAAGTTTTGCTACAGTTGTTCTAGTTCTTGATGCAAGTTTGGCATTGGTAGCCTATATATTTCAAATCTTTTCAAAATCTCTATCCATACCCAATTAGTGTAATCACAAGCAAAATAGAGATGATCTACACTTTCTTCCTGTTACATACAAAGAGAGCATCGGTTAACAAGATATTTACCTTTTCGCTTCATATTGTCCATTATGGATAGTTTGGTAAGAAGGGCCTGCCATGTGCATAAGGAATGTCTCTGTGAGCCCAGTCTATCTTATGTCCAATTGCTCGGGATCCACTTGTTATTTCTTTGTCTGATTTGATTCCATGCAGATGTAGCACTAAATTTTCCTTTGTCATGAAGCCAATTAAGCATATCTGATGAGTTATTCTTAATTGGAAGAGCTGTAATAGTCGGCCAAAGTGATAGCATATCAGGAGAAATATGATTAGGTTGACACCAGGTGCCGTTAACAATGAACTCAGAAACCTTCCAATCTTTAGGGGCCCCAAGATTTCTTCATACTTTATCACTATATAATTGAAATATACTTTTCCCATTCACCCAAGGATCATACCACATATTAATTCTGGTCCCAGAAGAGATTGCATAAGAAATGTGGTTGATCTGCCAGTTTCTTGCCTTCAAAATTCCTTTCCAAACAGTAGAATGATATGTTCTTGTTGAAACTTCTCAGATTGATTCCTTAGATAGGTACCTAGAAGAAACACATTATGACCATAAGGATTTATTATGTAAAATATCTCACAATTTCTGTACCGAACAAGCTTTATTCCAATCTTTTAGATTTTACAAATTCAGCCCCCCTCATCTTTTGGTCTACAAATGCTATCTCAATTGACTATATACATTGCCTTTCCATCCGTACCATTCCAGAAAAAGTTCTTCAATAGCCGTTCAATATCCTGAAGAAGTCTAACTTGTAGAAGAAATACATTACATCAATAAATAGATTAAGAAAACAACACAGATCGGATGAGTTCTAGTCACCTTGCTTTGGAAAGAAGTCTAGTTTTCCAAGAGGAAATTCTATTCTTTATTTTTTGCAGGATAGGCTGATAGTGAATTTTGTGAATGCCAGGGGATATAAGTGGGAGACCCAAATAAGGAACTGGTAGACTTCCCTCGCTAACCCCTAGAGTTTGTATAATAAAGTTTTTATCTTTAATGTAAGAACCCATATAGACTTTACTTTTTGCATGATTTGGTTGAAGGCTAGAAACCAAACCAAAATCTTTCAGAATAGTAGCTAAATTCCTCACTAAAGTAGTGTCATTACGAAGAAAGATAATAAGATCATCTGCAAATGTTATGTGGGATATATGAATAGAACTAGCATGGGGTACTTTAATGCTATCATCAGACACTGCCTTTTCTAACATACAGCTGAGTCCTTCCATGACAATTGTAAAAAGATATGGAGAAAGTGGATCTCCTCGTCGAATGACATTCGTACTCCTAAAGATACCAACGGGGGAACCATTGAACAGAATTGAAAATTTTAGAGTTTCCAAGCAGTATTGAATCCAATTAACCCATTGTTAAGGGAAGTTCATACCGAGGAGCATCTTGTAAAGAAACTATCTATTAACTTAATCAAATTTTGTAAGTCAGCTTTAAAACATATTTTTGTTCCTCTTGATTTGGAGTGCAAATCTTTGACCAAGTCGTTAGCAAGAAAAATATTATGATGTATACTTATCCCTTTAATGAAAGCAGCCTGAGTAGGACTAATGATCTTATGCATAATCATTTATATTCAATCTGCAAGCAACTTGGAGATGATCTTGTAAATAAAATTATATAAATAAATGAGCCTGTAGTGATCTAGTGAATCTGCCCCTGTATTCTTAGGAACCAAAGAAATAAAAGTATAATTTATCGCTTTAAGAATACGACCTGAAGAGAAAAAAATGCTTATAAGCTTCAATCACATCATTTCTAATGATCGGTTATGTAATTTGGTAAAATTCAACTGAAAATCCATCTGGACCAAGGCTTTTGTGCTTTGGTGATTGGAAGATAACTCGTATAACTTCTTTATCTATAATTGGTGCATTAAGAATCATGATGTTATCCGAATCAAACTTTCTAGTAGGCTCCACATGAACATTATTAGGCTGCTCTGTTTGATTGAGTAAAAAATAAAAAAATTATCCAGTATGTGCTTTAACCTCATCCAAATTCTCAATAAGCATACTGTCTTGGTCTTTACATTTCCTATTACAGTTAATAACCCTTCTAGTAGCATTGGCTGTATAGAAAAATTTCGTATTGGAATCCCCTAAAGTAAGCCAATGTTGTCGAGACTTCTGTTTTGTAAACCTTTCTTCCTGCTTTAGAGCCTGCATGAATTAATACCTAGCCTTTGCCTCTTTGCAAATAAGATTCTCGTTAAATGGCTGAAGATGCAGCTCATGTTGTACCATAATTAGTTTTTTTTTGCTTAATTGGACTCCGATGGTAATATTGCCAAAAGTATTTATATTCCACTCCTTTAGTTCTTTACATGCTTTAAGCTTTTGGCATAAGATATAAGGGGAGATCATGCACATTAACATTCAAGTTTGATAACCTCGAGGCGAGGATGGGTACTTCACATGTTTAAGAATCTAAATGGTTTCTTACCTGTATTACTTTGTCTGCATGTATATACATTGAAGAGTGATCAGAACAAGCACCATACTCCAGAAATGAATCGGGTAAACTAACCATTCTCGATTAATTAGACACCTATCAGTCGAGCCATTATTTTTCTATGAGCAGCACCTTGATTACTCCATGAAAGCCAATCCCCTATAGATTTCATATCAATCAATACAGTAATATCTATGTAATCGTTAAAACCTTGAAGCTTACTCTTTGAAAGTGGTTTACCTCCCACTTTTTCATGTGTGTACCGAACAGTATTGAGAAGAGCGAGAGCTTCTCTCTAGGCGAGAGCTTCTCTCTCTAGGTGATTCTCTTCTCTCTCTAGGGTGAGAAGAGGTTGAGCGAGCTTGGTGCACAGAGGAGTAGGGGAACAAAGGAGAGGGCTTTCACTCCCTCCCTCGCCTCTCTCTGCTACTGCACGCAGGGGAACAGAGGAGAGGCTCTTCCGCACGCACGAGGGCGGTGCGGCCTTTGGCGACGGTGCAGAAGCTTGCGGACGTGGCTGCGGTGGCCGGGCGAGGCTGCTGTGCGTGGCTGCAAGGGCCCATTGCTCCTCATCTCGTTGCTGGTGTTGCAAGGGGAATAGAGGAGAGTCATCGGCGCCCTCGCCTCCTTGCTGCTAGCGCTAAACAGAAGGGTTCATCTGTGGCTGCTGTAATAGGCGGTTCTTCAAGATTTGCATAGTTCTCCTTCAAGGTGGTTTCTCAAGATCGGGGAGGGCGACTACCCCCTCAAGATTCTACTATTTCCTAGCAGGCGAGGGTGCTGCTGCAGTGATTCTGAGTGTAAGATTGGCCAGTAGATTGTGGAAAGGAAGGGTAAAGGGACGCGGCTGGAGGGCTCGATTGCTGCTGTGCACCGATCCTCTGCTCCTTTGCCCATCGCTCCTCCGATCGGGGCGACTGGGCGACGGTGAGCAGCGGTCCCTGGCAGAACCTGTCTCGCTGCTTCTTCTTAGTGCTATTTGTTGGGCAGCGGCGGCGGCGTCCCTGTTCTGCACAGAAAGGGAGGTGTGAACAGCGCTACTCTTCTCCCTCGGGCACGCTCCCTCCCTCGCCTCTCTCTGCTACTGCACGCAGAATCCCTCTCTCCGCCAGGCGGTGGCTGCTGGGCAGCCCCTGTTCTGCTCGATTGGGGGCAGATCTGCACTGCCCCCTCCCCTCCTCTTGTTGGGGCAGTGCAACTCGAGAATGGCTGGTGACGGTGGCAGCAGGGTTGATCCGAAGATGAGGCTTCCTTCTCAAGTTGCTTCTTCTTCCCGACAAGATGGTTCTTTGATGACGCAGCATTGAGGTAGGTCGCACTCTAGATCGCGACCTCCTACTCTCATTTCTCGAGATCCTCGACCTTGGACAAGCCTCTTCAAGGCTCCGGTTGGAAGCTCGAATCTTAGCTTGGATTTCTTTGCTCCAGAAACCTAGGCTGATCAGAAGATTGCTGTGTACGAGACTATTGATTCTGAAGAGCTGATTAAGACATGGTCCATGGCACTTGTTTGTTATATGGTCAGTTTAAAGACATCATATTTTCCGTTATCCTCATTCATCAAGACTCGATGGGGAACATCGACATTTGATCTGCATATGCTAGAGAATGATTTTTTTGTATGCAAACTCTATTCTGAAGAGGATTTGCAATGAATCATTGAAGGGTTTTGGACTATTCGTGGTCATCCGATGATTCTACGATGTTGGTCTCCTGATGTCCATTTGGAGTTAGACAGTCTACAGTCTATTCCATTGAATCTTTGGAGTCGACATTTTATTGCTAAGTTATGTAGCACATTGGGACAGCCATTGTATATTGACAAAGCAACAGCAGCGCAGACGAGATTGGCTTATGCATGAACATGTGTAATGGTTTCTTCTGATGGTGATCTTTCAAATGAGGTTTTCTATCATGATCTTGATGGGACCACCCGTAAGGTGCATGTTTCATATTCTTGGAAGCCACAGCGTTGTAAGATTTGCTACTCTTTCGGTCATGCACAT
This sequence comes from Musa troglodytarum, assembly GCA_023547065.1. Lineage (NCBI taxonomy): Eukaryota > Viridiplantae > Streptophyta > Magnoliopsida > Zingiberales > Musaceae > Musa > Musa troglodytarum. Next base: position 22,769,386 of record CP097506.1, on the reverse strand, counting down.
GGAGCTTGTCAAGAAACTCGGCCGATCACTCAGTTCTGGCAGCAACGCATCTCAGCACGGAGTTGATACTACTATTATGACTACTGAGGAACGAGGCGAGTCTCCTTCAAGGGCAGTAGTGCTGGTGAATAGGAGCGAGCATTCTGACTCACTTGGGCAGCATGATGATCAAAATGATAAATCATGAACTTTACCTCTTCCTAATATATCAGAGTCTATCACAACAACAGTTTCTAAGGTTACCCATGCACAGGAGAACGAGAAACCTTCATCTCTTTCTATATTGACAGGAACTACTGTAATGGGGATCCCACGTCCCACTCATCGTGCTAACCAGGATACCAGCCAGGACTTTCAACCTCAACCTTCAACAAACACTACCAACCTAGATATCTTGGGTACTTCAAAATTTAAGCATTTGCAAGCTGTGGATGAAGTGGATAAAAATAGAAATAAAGGCTTAAAAGGTAAGGATATTATGCGGGAGGAAACTGCAAAACCCAAGGATAAGAAGAAGGATGGTACAATTAAGTCACACATAGTTCTGCCTACCTAGGAAGAGACCCTTATTTCCTTTCCTACCTATTTTATTCCTAATGAAGATACTTTGTTGGAATGTTCGTGGACTGAATAAACTTGAGAAATGTCGGGAGCCTAATAGAATAATCAAAACTGCTGCTTGTGATATTGTTATTCTTGTGGAAACAAAAGTTAAACCATCTCGGGTTTGTGTTCAAAGAAATTTAATATGGCTAGATGCAGAACTTCATACCAACGATACTTGTGACACTTATGGTAGAATATTGGTATTATGGCATCCGAACTCTATTAGTGCTTGCTTTATTTCTGCTACAGAATAATTCATCCACTTTAAGGTCGAGGATAAAAAGAATGGTTGTCAATTCCATATTACTGGTGTATATGCTTCTAATAGTATGCAGGAAAGAAACGTTCTATGGAATGATCTGATTAACATTGCAAATGGTTGTCTTACAGTGCCTTGGATTGTTCTTGGTGACTTCAATACGGTTCGGTACATACATGAAAAAGTGGGAGGTAAACCACTTTTAGAGAGCAAGCTTCAAGGTTTTAACGATTACATAGATATTGCTGCATTGATTGATATGAAATCTATAGGGGATTGGCTTTCATGGAGTAATCAAGGTGCTGCCCATAGGAAAATAATGGCTCGACTCGATAGGTGTCTGATTAATCATGAATGGTTAACAGTTTACCCTAATTCATTTCTGGAGTATGGTGCTTAGTTGTTCTCTGATCACTCTTTAATGTATATACATGCAGACAAAGTAATACCCAAAGGTAAGAAACCATTTAGATTCTTTAACATGTGGAGTACCCATCCTCAGTTCCTTAAGGTTATCAGATCAGCTTGGAATGTTAATGTGCATGGATCTCCCCCTTATATCTTATACCAAAAGCTTAAAGCATATAAAGCAGCACTAAAGGAGTGGAATATAAGCACTTTTGGCAATATTACCACCCGGGTCCAGTTAAGCAAAAAGAAACTAATGGCGGTGCAACATGAGCTGCATCTTCAGCCCTTTGTGAAAATCTTATTTGCAAAGAGGCGGCGAGGTCTCAATTTATGCAGGCCCTAATGCAGGAAGAAAGTTTTGCAAAACAGAAGTCTCAACAGTATTGGCTTACTTTAGGAGATTCCAATACGAAGTTTTTCTATACAACCATTGCTACTAGAAGGGTTGTTAACTGTATCAAGAAATGTAAAGACCAAGATGGTACGCTTATTGAGAATTTGGATGAGGTTAAAGCACACACCGAGCAATTTTTTTATTCTTTACTCAATCAAACAAAGCAACCTAATAATGTTCATGTGGAGCCTGCTAGAAAGCTTGATTCAGATTACATCACGATTCTTAATGCACCAATTACAGACGAAGATATTGTAAGAGTTGTCTTTAAGTCACCGAAGTACAAAAGCCTTGATCCGGATGGATTTCCAGCTGAATTTTACTAAATTGCATGGTCGATCATTGGAAAGGATGTGATTAAGGCTTGTCAATATTTTTTCTCTTCAGGTCATATTCTTAAAGCGATAAATTGTACTTTTATTTCTTTGGTTCCTAAGAATGCAGGGGCTGATTCATTAGATCACTACAGGCCCATTTCTTTATGCAACTTTATTTACAAGATCATCTCCAAGTTGCTTGCAGATCGAATGCAAATGATTATGCACAAGATCATTAGTCCTACTCAGGCTACTTTCATTAAAGGAAGAAGTATACATCACAATGTTCTTCTTGCTAACGACTTGGTAAAAGATTTGCACTCCCAATCAAGAGGGATGAAAATATATTTTAAAGCTGACTTACGAAAAGCATTTGATTCAGTTACTAGACAGTTTCTCTATAAGATGCTCCTTAGTATGAACTTCCCTCAACAATAGTTTAATTGGATTCAGTGTTGCTTGGAAACTCTAAAATTTTCTGTTCTATTCAGTGTTGCTCTATCTTTTTTTTTTGTAAGTAAATATAATTATATTTAGTATGAAATTTGTACAAAGTAGCTTTGTCTACAAGCGTAGACTATAGCCCGAGATCTCTTAGAGCAGGAGAATGTACCCCATCTTAGAAAGGTGAAATGGACTCACTCCACGACTCATCTCCAAGAGAAGTGAAACAAAAAAAAACTATGACTACACATGTTGTAGACTATAACGCCTTACGATAGTCAATAAATAGCAAAATGCAATAACCAACCATTCCTAGACGACCTGTAAATACATCACATTGTTGAAGCATAGAAGCACACAATACAGCAATCTCATTCTAAAAAGCATTAACGAATAATAAAATTGAATATGATAAAGATATCTTTTTCTCTACTTATTAAATGCTTCATTTCCAGATCTTGCTCCATACATGATCTTGAGTCGCTAAGTATCTAAAGCAACAACTGAGTATTGTGTGTGTTGTGGCCCTCAAAGATTCTGCTACACCTCTCCCTCCAAATCCACCAAATAGCACATCTGAAGGTAATCTTTGACAGTTGTGTAAGAAGCCCTTTTCTTGAGAAGCTTTACTGTAGCTGTTCTAGTTCTTGATACAAGTTTGGCATTGGTAGCCTATGGAGTTCAAATCTCTTCAGAATCTCCTCCCATATCCAATTGGTGTAATCGCAAGCAAAATAAAGATGATCAATATTTTCTTCCTGTTGCATACAAAGAGAGCATCGATTAACAATATATATATCTTTTCGCTTCATATTGTCCATTATACGTAGTTTGGCAAGAAGGGCCTGCCATGTGCTTAAGGAATGTCTTTGTGAGCTCGATCTATCCCATGTCCAACTGCTTGGGATCCACTTGTTTCTTTGTCTAATTTAATTTCATGCAGATGTAGCACTAAATTTTCCATTATCATGAAGCCAATTATGCATATCTGGGGAGTTGTTCCTGATTGGAAGAGCTGTAATAGTCGGCCAAAGTGATAGCATATCAAGAGAAATAGGACTAGGAAGACACCAGGTATCATTAACAATGAACTCAGAAACTTTCCAATCTTTAGGGGCCCCAAGATCTCTTCGTACTCTATCGCCATACAATTCTCATTCACCCAAGGATCATACCACATATTAATTCTCATCCTAGAAGAGATTTTATAAGAAATGTGTTTGGTCAGCCAAATTCTTGCCTTCAAAATTCTTTTCCAAGTAACAGAATGATATGTTTTTGTTGAAACTTCCCAGATTGATTCTTTAGATAGGTACCACAACTAGACCAGATATCATGTTTAGCGTAGGACTTTGTGTGAGATTTCAAGCTGATCCTAAGTTTTCTCATCTTAAAGCTGTTAAAAGAATTCTTAGATATCTTAAAGGTACTCCTAATTTAGGATTATAGTATCTAAAATTCAATAACATTGATTTAATAGCTTATACGGATCTTGATTTTGGCGGTATAGAATAGATAGAAAAAGTACATCCGGAACATGTCAATTCTTAGGATATGCACTTGTTTCTTAGACTTCTAAGAAACAAAACTCGGTTACTTTATCTACAGCCGAAGTTGAATACATAGCTGCAAGTGCATGTTGTGCTCAAGTCATTGAGATGTAAAATACATTAGAAGAATATGGAATTCATTTAAATAACATTCCCATAAAATATGATAATACAAGTGTTATTTATCTAACCAAAAATCATTTTCAACATTTTAGAACTAAGCATATTGACATAAGACATCACTTTATATGAGATCATGTCAATGATAATGATATCACTCTTGAATTTATTGATATGTAATATCAATTAGCGGATATTTTTACAAAACCCTTAAATGAAGAACAATTTGACTTCATTAGAAGGGAATTATGCATGTTGAATTATTCTCGTGAATGAGCAGCATTATATATATATATATATATATTTTTTTTAAAATTTTTTTGCAGATTTGCCTCTTTCTAATTTTGTATTTCAAAGAGTGATCTATATATAAGATATCTATTCAATTCAACAATGAAAACAAAAATTATAAAAAAAAAATATAAAAATGGTGATGGCAGCCCAAACTTATATATATATATCGGGTGCGGCTTAGCTGCGTGCAGCTGGCCATAGCTCCTCTTCCTCCTCCAACCCTTTAATCCTCTCCTCTCCACATCTTCTTCCTCTAAAAGGGCTAACAAAGGTTTTCTCTTGAATCAAGCTCCTCACCTCCCTAGGAAACTCAAAGAAGGTAAAATCTATAATTTTCTCTTCTCTTCTCATTTATTGGTCTTTTCCTTATTGTTTCTTTTTGTTCCATCATCATGAATAGATATGACTCCTAAGAAATCATCAAGAGGCAAAGGGAAAAGATTGGAAGGAGATTTATTTGACCCAATCCTCTTTAGATCTAATGAGGTAGCTCTAAGGTACCCAAATTTTGAATCTAAAGCTATACATAAGGAAAAACATATTGATCTAGGTGAACTAGGAAACCTAGAACCCATTAGATGGTTTGCCGATTTAAATGTCTTACCTATCTTGCAAATTGATGAACCACTCTACCCTAGGTTGGTTAAGCTTTTTTACGCAAACATGAGTATTGAAAATGATGGATTGACTACTTATATTTTAGGTACCGAAATTCAGATTTTTTATCATACCATATGTGAGATAATTAGAATTGAAGAAAAGAATAGAGGATGTTATTTCAAAGGCCAATGGGATATGGATGCAGATGAGCAACCCACTCAAGCCTTAGAGATGATTTTTGCAAATCCTAACCTAGGCATCATTCCTAAAAGCTGCGAGCACTTATTACCTCTCAATTCCAAAATACTTCATCACATCATCATAAGCATTTTTCTTCCGAAACAATTTCACCATGATGAAATTAGTATGTTAGAATTAAGCACCATGTATTGGATCATGACCCGAAAAAACAACTGCTTTGGATACTTGATTAGACAACACATGATGGAAATTTTCTCTAGAGACTTAATGTTATCATATGGCAGGTTGATCACTAGATTAATAATTGCACATGATATTTGTGTGTCACCCGATGAGAAAATAATGCAGGTTGATAGATATAACACAATAAACAGAAGTCTTCTGAAGAGACTTAGATGCACCTTTAGAGATGGCCTATGGATTAGGCAACCTAGAATGATTGATCTATTCCTCCACCAGTAGAGTGAACTGAAACACCAATTTTTAGGGAAAGTGAATCCTCCACCTAGTCCCTTTGGTCTAGCACCATCTGTGCCAGTTCCTGCTCCATCCACTGAAGATCCGATCATGCTAACTTTAAATCAAATCACATCATAGTAAAATCAAATCAACCTACAACAAGTTGAAATTTTGAAGGAAGTGTAACAGATGAACCATAAAATAGATCACTTGTATAGGCATTTTGAAATTTCTCCTGAGGAATAGTTATTGTCTTTAACTCTTGTCTTGTTATCCTTATGACTACTATGGATGATGTTGTATGCTTCCAAGTATGATGTTACTTTCATTTCATCTACTCGGCCTTTGAATGAATTTTTCATTCGATCGTAATTTTTGGATGATGCTTTCATATTTTGTATGATTTGATATCTTCCTCAAATGATTTCATGCTCCCTCCATGGCTCGATAATTAATCAAATTTTTGATGATTAATCGAATTTTGTAATCTCCTACTCATGGCTTAATCAATGAGGATAATTTCCTTGAGTAATGCATGATTTCTTCATCTCCTTTTTTTTGTTGATGACAAAGGGGGAGAAAAATGTAAAATTGATATGATGGAGTGAAAAATGAATTAATTGTATCGCATCGGCTTAAAATGTAAATTTTCTTGAGATAAGCTATTTCTTCGTTTGATATCATACCTTGATATTGAACACTCCTTATGATATTATTTGATCCTTGTCATATTTGAATTAATTTTTTTTAAGTAAATATAATTGTATTTAGTATGAAGTTTGTATAAAATAGTTTTGTCTACATAAGCCGTAGACTATAGCTTGAGATCTCTTAGTGCAGTCTAGGAGAATGCACCCCACCTCAGAAATGTAGAATGGTCTCACTCCACCAGACTCATCTCCAAGAGAAATTAAACAGAAAAGTAGCCATGACTACATATGTTGTAAGCTATGACGCTTTACTATAGACAACAAATAGCAAAATGTAATAACTAACCATTTCTGGACGACCTATGAATACATCACATTATTGAAGCATAGAATCACACAATATATCAAACTCATTCTAGAAAGCATTAATGAATTGTAAAATTGAATCTGATAAAGATCTCTTTTTCTCTACTTGTTAAATGCTTCATTTTTAGATCCTGCTCCATACATTATCTTGAGTCGCTAAGTATCTCGAGCAAAAGGTGAGCATTGTGTGTCTTATGGCTCTCAAAGATTCTGCTACACCTCTCCCTCCAAATCCACCAAATTACGCATCTGAAGGTAATCTTTGTCAGGTGTGTAAAAAGCCCTTTTCTTGAGAAGCTTTGCTAGAACTATTCTAGTTCTTGATGCAAGTTTGGCATTGGTAGCCTATGTAGTTCAAATCTCTTCAGAATCTCCTCCCATATCAAATTAGTGTAGTCGCAAGCATGAATTAATATTTCTTGTCATTATAGGTGTAATGCCTTGACATTATTGAAAATACGAAGTTTTCATATTTATGCTTAAGTTTGCTTATTAAGCTTGATGTCGAATGAAATTTATCGATTTTGGCTTGAATTCAAAAGATTGATTTTAAGTGTTTTTACTTTCTCATGATATGGCATATAGATAGGGGGAGTTAAGAGTAATTCCATCATCAATTGATTATCATCATAAAAAAGGAGGAGATTATTGAATCTCGGATTTTGATGATGACTTCATCATCAAAATATTTGTTCTTTTTTTGTAACAAAATATAGATCAGAACAAATCATAACAAAATATTTGTTCTGATCTATATTGTCAAGATAAGTGTGCAGGATTAACTACGATGGGATAAAAACATAAAGTGATTTACCAAGGTCAAGTCCGCTTTGGAGTTCAAGAGTTCATCGGAAGTCCGAAGGATCGCTGGCGTGTTAACCAACCGAGATTGAATCGTGACTTACCAAGTTTTGAAAGTTCGTCGCAAAGATCATCGAAGGTTCGTAAAGTTTACCAAGAAGGTTCGGAAGTTTGCCGAAGACTCATTGAGCTCGCCATACAATCCGGGAGCATGCTGGGAGTCCGCCAGAAGAAATCCGATGGAAGTGTCGGAAGTCCACCGGAATCTCATCGTAAAGCTCGCCGGAAGTAGACTTGAAGAATATTGGTTTAAATCACTTTGAATTATGTTTTAATTTCATGGTTAGCACATAATTAGGGTAAGGATTTGGAAATAATCCTGTTTACACCTAGTATGGGCCAATTGGGCTCTTATTGGGCCTAAAACAGGGCCCATTCAGCTTTGCTGAATGGGCCAAGCGATGGAACCGCCCAACAACCGAGCGCTAGGTGGTGGCACCGCCAAGTGCTAGAGTGCAGTGGCTGTAGCACCGCTACCTTGGCCGGTGGAACCGCCTATGCACTATCAGTCTGACAACTGACAGGCGATGGCACCGCCAACACTGGGAAACTCAAACAGAATTCAAATTTGGAGCTCAAATTTGAATCCTCTTTGAATCTATAAATACTCCCCCCTTTCTCAGCTGAAAGGGTACCCTTTTGAGAGTTAGAAATTTAGCAAAAGTCTTGGCAAAGTCTTATTTTCGATAGCTTGTGTTCACATCCTTCTTTCTCTTTGGAAAATCTGTAAGAGTGTGAACTTCTTGTAAAAGGGTTGTAAAAGGGGTGTTTGAATGGAGATTCTAAAAAGATTTGAAATACATAGGCTACCAATGCTAAACTTGCATCAAGAACTAGAACAGCTGCAGCAAAACTTCTCAAGAAAAGGGCTTCTTACACAACTGGCAAAGCTTACCTTCAGATGTACTATTTGGTAGATTTGGAAGGAGAGGTGTGGCAAAATCTTTGAGGGTCACAACACATACAATGCTCACCTTTTGCTCGAGATACTTAGTGACTCACGATCATGTATAGAGCAGGATCTGGAAATGAGGCATTTAACAAGTAGAGAAAAAGAGATCTTCCTCAGATTCAATTTTACAATTCTTTAATGCTTCCTTTGTATTGTCTGATTCTCTGTCTCAAAATTGTGATATATTCACCGATCGTCCAGGAATGGTTGGTTATTACATTTTGCTATTTGTTGCCTATGGTAGAGCGTCATAGTCTATAACATGTGTAGTCATGATTACTTTTTTGTTTAACTACTCGGAGATGAGTCCGGAGGAGTGAGACCATTTCCACCTTTCTGAGGTGGGGTGTATTCTCCTAGACTGCTCTAAGAGATCTCCGGCTTTAGTCTATGGCTTGTGTAGACAAAGCTAATTTATACAAACTTCATACTAAATCAACTTACATTTACTTACCAAAAAAAAAAGAGGGGTGTTTGGTCCTTTCCCTTCAAAAGGATTTGCTAGTGGAAGTTGGGAGCCTCATCGGATAAGGCTTCGAAAGTGGATGTAAGTCACTTGACCGAACCACTATACATCGTGGCATTCTTGAATATGTGAGTGTTTAAATTTCTGAATCATTCCTTTACTTGGCTATATATCATTCAGTTTTTCATCACCTTTACTCAAGCAACTTCAACCAAGTCATCTTTCGTCGATTCAAAATTTTCATATGAACTGGCTATTTACGAAATCGGTTTCAAACTTATGATTTTAATTTGCTACACTAATTCACCCCAACTCTTAGTGCCTCTTCGATCCTAACAGCAGCAGGGTTGATCCGAAGATGAGGGCTTCCTTCTCAAGTTGTTTCTTCTTCCCGACGAGATGGTTCTTTGATGATGCAACATAGAGGTAGGTCGTGCTCTAGATCGCGGCCTCCTACTCTCATTTCTAGAGATCCTCGACTTTGGACAAGCCTATTCAAGGCTCCGATTGGAAGTCCGGATCTTAGCTTAGATTTCTTTGCTCCAGAAACCCAGGCTGATTAGAAGATTGCTGTGTATGAGACTATTGATTCTGAAGAGCTGATTAAGACATAGTCTATGGCGCTTGTTGGTTATGTGGTCGGTCTAAAGACATCATATTTTTCATTATCCTCATTCATCAAGACTCGATGGGGAACATCAGCATTTGATCTGCAAACTCTTTTCTGAAGAGGATTTGCAACGAATCCTTGAAGGGTTTTGGACTATTCGCGACCATCCGATGATTCTACGACGTTGGTCTCCTGATGTCTGTTTGGAGTTAGATAATCTACAGTCTATTCCTTTATAGGTATCCTTTCATGGTCTTCCCCTGTATCTTTGGAGTCGACGTTTTATTGCTAAGTTATGTAGCACCTTGGGATAGCCATTGTATATTGATAAAGCAACAAATGAGTGCAGGCATTTAGATTGGCTTTTGCATAAGCATGTGTAATGATTTCTTCATATGGTGATCTTCCAAATGAGGTTTTTTATTATGATCTTAATGGGACCACCCGTAAGTTGCATGTTTCATATTCTTGGAAGCCACAGTATTGTAAGATTTGCTACTATTTTGGTCATACACATAGAGCTTGTCAACAAACTCAGAAATCGTTCACTGAAGTTTATCGCCAATGCTAGTCATCTCAGCATGGGGTTAATAGTACTATTATAACTACTGACGAACTAGGCGAGGCTCCTTCAATGGCAGTAGTGCCAGTGAAGACAAGTGAGTATTCTGACTCGCTTGGGCAGCATCATAATCAAAAAGATAAATCAGGAACTTTACCTCTTCCTAATATATCAGAGTCTTTCACAACAGTTTCCCAAGTTACACACACACAGGAGAAAGAGAAACCTTCATATCTTCCTATATTGTCAGGGACTACCACAACAGGGATCCCGCATTCCACTCATCATGTCATCCAGGATATTGTGTCTCAATCAGCTCATGCCCCTACACACCTTACCAACCAGGACATTCTGGACCGTACTAACCAGAATGTTGAAGGTACTTTAAAATTTAAACATTTGCAAGCTGTGGATGAAGTGAAAAAAAAAGAATAAAGGCTTGAAAGGTAAGGATATAGTGCGAGAGGAAAATGTGAAATCTAAGGATAAGAAAAAGGAGGTACTTCCTAAGTCACACCCTTCTACTTAGGAAGAATTTCTTACTTTCCTTTCCTTCTGTTTTATTTTTGATGAAGATAATATGTTGGAATGTTCATGGACTTAATAAACTTGAAAAATATCGGGAGCTCAATAGAATAATCAAGTCTGCTGCTTGTGATATTATTATTCTTATGGAAACAAAAATTAAACTATCTCGGGTTCATGTTCAAAAGAATTTAATATGGTCGTAGGCAGAGCTTCTTACAAATGATTCTTGTGACACTTATGGTAGAATATGGATCTTATGGCATCACAACTCGTTAGTGCTTGATTTATTTCTACTACTAAACAATTCATCCATCTTAAGGTAGAGGACAAAAGAATGACTATTAATTCCATATTATGGTATATATGTTTCGAATAGTGTGCATGAAAGAAATAATCTATAGACTGATCTAACTACCATTGCAAATGGTTGTCTTACAGTACCTAGGATTATTCTTGATGACTTTAATATTTTTTTTTTTGTAAGTAGATTTAGTATGAAGTTTGTACAAATTAGCTTTGTCTATACAAGCCATAGACTAAAGCTTGAGATCTCTTAGAGCAGTTTAGGAGAATGCACCCCACCTCAGAAAGGTGGAATGGTCTCACTCTACCAGACTTATCTCTGAGAGTAGTTAAACAGAAAAGTAGTCATGACTACATATGTTGTAGACTATGACGCTCTACCATAGGCAACAAATAGCAAAATGCAATAACCAACCATTCCAGGACGACCGGTGAATATATCATAATTTTGAAGCAGAGAATCACACAATACAAAGGAAGCATTAAAGAATTATAAAATTGAATCTGAGGAAGATCTCTTTTTCTTTACTTGTTAAATGTCTCATTTCCAGATCCTGCTCCATACATGATCGTGAGTTGCTAAGTATCTCAAGCAAAAGATGAGCATTGTGTGTTGTGACCCTCAGATTCTGCTGCACCTCTCCTTCCAAATCCATCAAATAGTACATCTGAAAGTAAGCTTGGCCAATTGTGTAAGAAGCTCTTTTCTTGAGAAGCTTTGCTGAAATTGTTCTAGTTCTTGATGCAAGTTTGGTATTGGTAGCCTATGTATTTCAAATCTTTTTAGAATCTCCATCCATACCCAATTAGTGTAGTCACAAACAAAATAGAGATGATCTATACTTTCTTTCTGTTGCATACAAAGAGAGCATCGGTTAACAAGATATATACATTTTCACTTTATATTGTCTATTGTGGGTAGTTTGGCAAGAAGGGCCTGCTATGTGCATAAGGAATGTCTCTGTGAGCCCGGTCTATCCCATGTCCAACTGGCAAGAAGGGCCTAACATTTGCAGATGATCTTATTATCTTTCTTCGCAATGACACTACTTCAATGAGGAATTTGGCTACTATTCTAAAAGATTTTTATTTGATTTCTGACCTTCAACTAAATCATGCAAAAAGTAAAATTTATATGGGTTCTTGCATTGAAGATAAAGACTTTATTATACAAACTCTAGGGGTTAGCGAGACAAGTCTACTAGTTCCTTATCTGGATCTCCCACTCATATCCACTGGCATTCACAAAATTCACTATCGACCTATCCCGTAAAAAATAAACAATAGAATTTCCTTCTAGAAAACTAGATTTCTTTCCATAGCAGGACGACTTGAACTCATCCGATCAGTGTTGTTTTCTTACTCTATTTATTGGTCTAATGCATTTCTTCTACCTATTGGACTTCTTCAGGATATTGAACGGCTATTGAAGAACTTTTTCTGAAATAGTACGGATGGAAAGGCAATGCATATGATCAATTGGGATAACATTTGTAGACCAAAAGATGAGGGGGGCTAAATCTGTAAAATCTGAGAGATTGGAATAAAGCTTGTTTGGTACAGTAATTATGGGATCTTTTATAAAATAAATACTTATGGTCACAATGGGTTTCTTCTAGGTACCTATTTAAGGAATCAATTTGGGAAGTTTCAACAAGAACATATCATTCTACTGCTTTGAAAGGAATTTTGAAGGTAAGAAACTGGTTAATCAAACACATTTCTTATACAATCTCTTCTAGGACTCGAATTAATATGTGGTATGATCCTTGGGTGAATGGAAAAAGTATATTTCAATTATATGGTGATAGAGTACGAAGAGATCTTGGAGCCCCTAAAGATTGGAAGGTTTCTGAGTTCATCGTTAACGGCACCTGGTGTCTTCCTAATCCTATTTCTCCTGATATGCTATCGCTTTGGCCGACTATTACAGCTCTTCCAATCAGGAATAACTCATTAGATATGCTTAGTTGGCTTCATAATAATAGAAAATTTAGTGCTACATCTGCATGGAATCAAATCAAACAAAGAAACAAGTGGATCGAGCAATTGGACATGGGATAGGCCAGGGCTCACAGACATTCCTTATGCACATGGCGGGCTCTTCTAGCCAAACTACCCACAATGGACAATATGAGCGAAAAGATATATATCTTGTTAGCAGATGCTCTCCTTGTATGTAATAGGAAGAAAGTATAGATCATCTCTATTTTGCTTGTGACTACACTAATTAGGTATGGATGGAGATTCTGAAAGATTTGAAATACATAGGCTACCAATGCCAAACTTGCATCAAGAACTAGAGCGACTCTGACAAAACTTGTCAAGAAAAGGGCTTCTTACATAGCGGAAAAGCTTACCTTCAGATGTACTATTTGGTGGATTTGGAAAGAGAGGTGTAGCAGAATCTTTGAGGGTCACAAGACACAGAATGCTCACCTTCTGCTCGAGATACTTAACGACTCACGATCATGTATGTAATAGGATATGGAAATAAGGCATTTAATAAGTATAGAAAAAGAGATCTTCCTCATATACAATTTTACAATTCTTTAATGCTTCCTTTGTATTGTCTAATTCTCTGCTTCAAAATTGTGATATATTCACTAGTCGTATAGGAATGGTTGGTTATTGCATTTTGCTATTTGTTGTCTTTGGTAGAGCGTCATAGTCTACAACATGTGTTGTCATGACTACTTTTCTGTTTAACTACTCTCGGAGATGAGTCTGGTGGAATGAGACCATTCCAGCTTTCTGAGGTGGGGTGCATTCTCCTAGACTACTCTAAGAGATCTCAAGCTTTAGTCTATGGCTTGTGTAGACAAAGCTAATTTGTACAAACTTCATACTAAATCTACTTATATTTACTTGCTAATAAAAAATAAAAAAAATCATTCTCTAATATATGCAGATCAAATGCCGATGTTCTCCATAAAGTCTTGATGAATGAGGATAATGAAAAATATAATATCTTTAAGCGACCATATAACCAACAAGCGTCATGGACCACATCTTAATCGACTCTTGAGAATCAGCGATCTAAATGCGCGTGTTCTTACGATCGGCTTTGAATTTCTAGAGCGATGAAATCAAGCTAAAATCGGGCTTCAGCCTTGAAGAAACAGACATCAATGGGGAGAAATGAAAGTAGAAGGCCGCGATCTAGAGCACGATCTACCTTTATGCTATGTCATCAAAAGACCATCTTATCGGGAAGAAGATTGAGAAGGAAGCCTCATCTTCGGATCAATCTTGCTGCCACCGTCACCAACCATCCTCGAGTTGTGCTGCCCCAACTCAAGAGGAGGAGAAGGGGCACCCCCCCCTCACCCAGCAGCCACTCTGTTTGCGCCGCCCTCGTGCGTGCAGGGACAAGGCAGCCCCTTGCTCGCAGAACCGTGGGAGGGGGCGATGCTGGGGAAAGAGCGCTCCTGCAGAAGACCTGCTCTTTGCCCAGCAGGGAGAAGCTACCACAATCTGTCACCGCAGCCGGAGAAGCAGCCTCTCTGTTCCGCTCACACGCGTAGACTTTGCTTGAACACAGCAGCCTGCGTTCACAGCAGGGGGCGAAGCAGAGGAATCGCCCACAGAAGGGAGTGATTCTACCTTAGCCGCACCTCTTCCCTCCCTCTCGACCTAGATCTGCAGCCCAAGGTGGGGAGGAATCGCCCCACCGTCGCCTTCAACCCGGAATCGGTGCACCACGCAGACCCCTGTTCACCGACCTCCTCTGTTCACTGATCCCAGAGAGGAGCGGTGGAAAGGTTGGTGCACAGCAGCCCCGATCCTTCACAGGAGGAAGAAGAACCGTCGCCCTTGAAAGGACGCCGACCACAAGCCTCCTCCTCTATTCCCTTGCGCACAGAATAGTAGAGAGGGAGCAGCGATCGTCGCCTCCTCTGTTCTTCGCAGCAGTAGAGAGGCGAGGGAAGGAGCGCGCTCGAGGGAGAAGAAGCAGCGAGACGTAGGCATTCGCAACCACCCGCCCGAAGCTCACAGCGACCCCCGATCGTCGCCCAGCAGCCGCCCTCCGTAGGTGGAACCTCCCTTTACTGCTCTCCGTGTGCAGTACTGGGACGCCGCTGCTGCTGCCCAACAGCTCTCCATGTGAGAACAGGGGAGAACCGCTGGCAGTAGCCGCCGCGGGTTGATTTCTGCAGCTCACAGCCATCAAAATTTTGTCAGTCATCTCAACACCCTGAAACCCCTCGGGTGGCACATGACTGGATGGATCTTCAATATAGTATCGAGCGTTTAACACTTTCACAAGTTTGTACGTCAACTTGACGAAAACTTACCTTCGCGCCCGACACTTGGGGAGTAGTTGTTTGTCTTCTCGCCCTAGTCTTCTCCGTGACTTCACTTTCTCCCAACGCGTTCTCACGTAGAGGAAGGGAAAAACTACCACCCAAGGGAGAAGAAGCAGATCCACAGCGTGCTGCAGCCACCGCCTCTTCTCACCCTAGAGAGAGAAGAAAATCATCTAGAGAGAAACTCTCGTTTAGAGAGAGAATTTTTTTGATCGCTAAGATTAGGACTGATGACTTTAATACTGTTAGGTATATAAATGAAAAAGTTAGCTTTCCGAAAGTTAGCTTCAGAATTTTAATGATTACATAGATACTGCTACATTGATCGATATAAAATTTATAGGGGATTGGCTTTCATGGAGTAATCAAGGTGCTGCCCACAGGAAAATAATGGCTCAACTTGATAGGTGTTTGATTAATCATGCATGGCTAACATTTTATCCTGATTCACTTCTAGAGTATGGTGTTCAGTTATTCTCCGATCACTCTTGATCATGTATATATGTAGACAAAGCAACACCCAAAGGCAAGAAACCATTTAGATTCTTTAACATGTGAGTACTCATCCTCGGTTCCTCGAGATTATCGATCACTTGAATGTTATTGTGCATGATTCCCATTCATACATTTTATGTCGGAAAGCTGTAAAGCGATTTAAGAAGTGGAATACAAACATCTTTGGTAATATTACCACCGGTCCAATTAAGTAAAAAGGAGCTCATGGCAATGTAACAAGAGCTGCATCTCCAGTCCTTTGTTGGAGGAGGCAGTCATTGCTGGCAGTATTAAGGTACCCCATGCTGGTTCTCTTCATATATCTCACATAACATTTGCAGATGATCTTATTATATTTCTTCGCAATGACTCTACTTCAGTGAGAAACTTGGCTACTATTCTGAAAGATTTTGGTTTGGTTTCTGCCCTTCAGTCAAATCATGCAAAAAGTAAAGTCTATATGGGTCCTTGCATTGCAGATAAAGACTTTATTATGCAAACTTTGGGGGTTAGCGAAGGAAGTATGCCAGTTCCTTATTTAGGTCTCCCACTCATATCCACTGGCATTCACAAAACCCACTGTCAGCCTATCCTGTAAAAAATAAAGAGTAGAATTTCCTCTTGGAAAACTAGACTTCTTTCTAAAGCAGGACGACTTGAACTCATCCGATCGGTGTTGTTCTCTTACTCTATTTATTGGTATAATGCATTTCTTTTGCCTGTTAGACTTCTTCAGGATATTGAAAGACTATTTAAGAACTTCTTCTGGAATGACATAGATGGAAAGACAATACATATGGTAAATTGGAATATCATCTACAGATCGAAAGATGAAGATGGGCTGAATTTGAGAAATCTGTGAGATTAAAATAAAGCTTGTTTGGTACAGAAATTATGGGATCTTTTGTAAAATAATTCCTTATGGTCACAATGGGTTTTTGCTAGATACCTATCCATGAAATCAATTTGGGAAGTTCCAGTAAAAATATATCATTCTACTGCTTGGAAAGAAATTTTGAAGGCCAGGAATTGATTAATCAAACACGTTTCTTATGCAATATCTTCTGGGACCATAATTAATATGTGGTATGATCCTTGGGTGAATGCGAAAAGTGTTTTCCAATTATATGGTGACAGAATACGAAGAGATCTTGGAACCCCTAAAGATTGGAAGGTTTTAGAGTTTATTGCTAATGACACCTGGTGCTTTCCTAATCCCATTTCTCCTGATATGCTATCACTTTGGTCGACTATTATATCTCTTCCAATCAGGAACAACTCTTTCGATATGCTTATTTGGCTTCATGACAATGGTAAATTTAGTGCTACATCTGCATGGAATCAAATCAGACAGAGAAATAACAAGTGGATCCCAAGCAGTTGGATATGGGATAGACCGTGCTCATAGAGACATTCCTTATGCACATGACAGGTTTTTCTTGCCAAACTAACTACAATAGACAATATGAAGCAAAGAGATATCTATCTTGTTAACTGGTGCTCTCTTTGTATGCAACAGAAAGAAAGTATTGATCATCTTTATTATGCTTGTGACTACACTAATTAGGTTTGGAAGAAGATTCTGAAGCGATTTGAACTAAATAGACTACCAATGCCAAACTTGCATCAAGAATTAGAACAGCTCCAACAAAGCTTCTCAAGAAAAGGACTTTTTACACAATTGGCAAAGATTACTTTCAGATGTGCTATTTTATGGATTTAGAGAGAGAGGTGTGACAGGATCTTTGAGGGCCACAATACACACAATGCTCACCTTTTGCTTGAGATTCTTAATGACTCAAGATCAAGGGAAATGAAGAAAATGAAGTAGAGAAAAAGAGATCTTCCTTAGATTCAATTTTATAATTCTTTAATGCTTTCTAGAAAGATTATTGTATTGTGTGATTCTTTGCTTCAAAAATATGATGTATTTACAAGTCGTCTAGGAATGGTTGGTAATTATATTTTGCTATTTGTTGCCTATAGTAAAGCGTCATAGTCTACAATATGTGTAGTCTTCACTATTTTCTGCTTAACTACTCTCGGAGATAAGTCTGGTGGAGTGAGACCATTCCACCTTTCTGAGGTGGGGTGTATTCTCCTAGACTGCTATAAAAGATCTCATGCTTTAGTCTATGCCTTTTGTGTAGACAAAGCTATTTTGTATAAACATCATACTAAATCTACTTACATTTACTTAAAAAAAAAAGAAATGCAAACCAAAATTTTTATATTGGTTCGATTATACGACCTATGTCCACTCCCGATTCCTCTTATCTTGAGGCCATCGACTTTCCACTAGGTGTCTTCCTTCTAACGGGCGAAGATAAGCTCCCTTATAGCACTGTCCTTTTGATGGGCTTATGAGGAAACCTTTACAAGGCCTCTCAACCCTCTCTAAGGCTAAATCATACTTTTTTTTGGTAAGTAAATGTAATTGTATTTAGTATGAAGTTTATACAAAATAGCTTTGTCTACACAAGCCGTAGACTATAGCCCGAGATCTCTTAGAGCAGTCTAGGAGAATGTACCCCACCTTAGAAAGATTGAATGGTCTCACTCTACCAGACTTATCTCCAAGAGAAATTGAATAGAAAAGTAGTAATGACTACACATGTTGTAGACTATGACGCTTTACTATATGTAACAAATTACAAAATGTAATAACCAATCATTCTTGGACGACCTGTGAATACATCACATTATTGAAGCATAGAATCACACAATACATCAAACTCATTCTAGAAAGCATTAACGAATTATAAAATTGAATCTGATAAAGATCTTTTTTTCTCTACTCATTAAATACTAACCTAGGAGGAATTATACAACTTAAAGCTTCTCTCTCTAGGTGAGAGCTTCTCTCTCTAGGCGATTCTCTTCTCTCTCTAGGGTGAGAAGAGGTGGTGGCTGCAGGATGTTATGGATCTGCTTCTTCTCCATTAGGTGGTGGTTCTTCCCTTCCTCCATGTGCGAACGCATTGGGAGAAAGTGAAGCCATGGAGAAGGCTAGGGCGAGAAGAGGCGGCATGATATGAACCATCAAGTTGATCATAATTCTATTAAAAACCCTTTAACTATTCATGTAGGACCAATGACAAGAGCTAAAGCTAAGAGGATGAAAGAAGCTTTAACTTGTTTATTGGAAAACATTTGGAAGGATCAAGCTAGTCAAGACTCAGTCAAGATTCTATGGTTGCAAGAAGAGCTTAAAGTAATCAATATTATCATGAAGAGAGAAGGACAAATTTAAAGACCTCATCTTGAAGAATAAAAGTCTATTCAGCCATGTTTACCAAAATTATTTACTTACCAAAAAAAAAATATTTACTAAAATTCATGAATTAGGAATATGAATATTATTTAATGCATTCATTCTCTTTGTACTATCCTCATACTATATAACTGAGGTTGACTCTCAGTGTAAGACAAACAATTTGGGAAGTATAACAATTCTTCAACACCGGTGAGTGTTTTATTTTCAAGTTCTTGCATGAACTTTAGAACTTATCAGGCTTTTCTACTTGTATGCTCAAACCAAATCGTTGCTTTTCCTTTGACTTATCGGACTTGTTAGTTTGTATGGCGTCTTAAGGGAATTCAAAGTATTATTCTAGTTATTTCATCAATTTTCTATTGATAAGTAATTAGAATAGTTTCCCTTACTTCATTCTTGAACGATCCGTCTTATTTCAATTTGTTGGAGGGTGTCAATTTGCATTCCATATGTATCATAGCTCTTTAGCTATTCGGGTGTATGGTTGTTAAATTGATGATTTTCATCATTTGGTATCAGAGCACGACTCAAGTTTGAGGTTTGCTTATCCATTTATTTATTATTTTTTAGTTTTTCCCAGTTCTCTTATTCTTCTTTTATCATGATATTCATAATTGCTATTCTTCCTTCCTCCTTATTGTTGTGTTTCTTGTGCTATTACTGTTTGTTTTTCATTTTTTCCCCTCATTTTATCGTTAAAAAAAGAAAGAGAAGAAGTTAAAAAAAATGAGAGAGAAAATCGAAAGTAAAAAAAAGAGGAGAGGAAATCAAAGATCAAAGAAAAAGAGAGAGAGAGGAGAAGATCAAAGGTAAAAAAAAAGGAAAGAAAGAAAGAGATCAAAAATTTTAAAAAAAATTATGAATTTAGGGACTTCGTGCAAATTACAAAATTCTATCTTCATTATTTTGAATTCTTATTTCAGGTTTGGAATTTTTTTTCATTCCAAAAATACTTGAATTCAAATCTTTGCTTATGATTGAAGTGCATTATATACACCTTTAATTTGGCTTACATTTTATTTGCTTTTATATCCAATTTCAATACCCTTGAATTGTCATAATCTGAATTATTTGTTTAAGTTTTTTTAGTTAATCTAAGAACTCAAAGAACAAAACAAGAGAGATAAAAGGCAAGAGTGGTGAGATCAATATCGAGAAAAGCCAAACATTGTGTGAAAACACGAGTGGAGTGAATCAAATCTTGAGTAAAACACATGAGGGAGTGTTGGTGAGGCTATTCTAACTTTGTCTTTCAGGTTTGCAAACATGTCTAAAGATAAAGAAGCGAGTTCTTTATCAAATGATCTTTTGCTTCAAGCAATGCAACAACAATTTGAACGAATGTTCAAAGTGATAGGAGATGTAAGAGATCATCTAGAAAGGCATGATGATGCAATTAATAGATTGCAAGTTGAACCATAGCATAGGAGACAACCAGCCTTCGTCCATGATGAATATGATGGTAGAGATGACATCGACAATGACCAAGTCACTCTAATTGGTCAAGATGTTAATTCTAGGAGACAAACTAGGCGAGAACTTTTTGATGGTGTGGATAGAAACATAGGCAGCATCAAAATGAAAATTCTTTCTTTTCAAGGAAAGAATAATCTAGATTCTTATTTGGAGTGGGAACAAAAAGTGGAGCTGATCTTTGAATGTCACAATTACTCTAAAGAGAAAAAGGTAAAATTAGTCGCTGTTGAATTTTGTGATTATGCTATAATTTGGTGGGATCAATTATATAAAGACAGGCGTAGAAATGGTGAAAGGCTCGTAGAGACTTGGTTGGAGATGAAACAAATCATGAGGAGGAGATTCATCCCAAGTCATTACTATCGGGATTTGCATCAACGACTGTAAACTTTGACACAAGGTTCCATGAGTGTTGATGAATATCACAAGGAGATGGAGATAGCCATGATAAGGGCTAATGTGGAGGAATGTCCTGTGGCCTTACAATGGCTTGATTCCTGAGTGGATTAAACAAGAACATTGCTGATCTTGTGGAGTTGCAGTATTATGTGGAGATTGAGGATATAGTGAATATGGCCTTGAAGATTAAGAGACAACTCAAAAGAAAAGGCACAAGGTATGATTCAAAACCTTATTTGGTTCTTCATCTTGGAAACCGAATTGGAGTAAAAGGATGATAAACCCATTGTTAAGCCTAAAATTGATGGAATTAAAGGCAAAAATAAATTTGGCAGCAAGGGTAAATGGTGAGAATCAACCTAATCAAAGTAGAGGTATTAAGTGTTTTAAGTACCTTGGGCATGGACATATAGCACGTGAATATCCTAATAAGAGAGTTATGATTATAAGAGATGAGAATATAGAATCTGAAAGTGAAAGAGAGGATGATGATGACATTCCAGAGGATGCTAGTGATGTAGAGTATACTAAAGGTGAAATTTTGGTTATTCAACTCACACTTAGTTTGCAAAGTAAAAATGATAAACATAGTGAACAATGTGAAAATCTATTTCATACTTATTGTTTGATTGCTAATAAGTTATGCAATGTGATTGTTGATAGCGGAAGTTGTACCAATGTGGTAAGTACCTTACTCGTGGAGAAACTAAAATTGCCTACTATCAAACATCCAAAACCTTATAAGTTGTAATGGTTGAATGATAGTGGTGCAAAGAAAGGTAAATCAGCAAGTGTTGGTTCATTTTTCAATTGTTAGATATAAAGATGAAGTTTGGTATGATGTGGTACCTATGTACTCTAATACAAAGTTTTTCTATACAGCCATTGCTACTAGAAGGGCTGTTAACTGTATCAAGAAATGTAAAGACCAAGATGGTACGCTTATTGAGAATTTGGATGAGGTTAAAGCACAAACTGAATAATTTTTTTATTCTTTACTCAATCAAACAGAGCAGCCTAATAATGTTCATGTGGAGACTACTAGAAAGCTTGATTCGGATGACATCACGATTCTTAATGCATCAATTACAGACAAAGAAGTTGTACGAGTTGTCTTCAAATCACCAAAGACAAAAGCCCTGGTCCAAATGGATTTCCAACTGAATTTTACCAAATTGCATGGCCGATCATTGGAAATGATGTGATTTAAGCTAGTCAGCATTTTTTCTCTTCAAGTCGTATTCTTAAAGTGATAAATTACACTTTTATTTCTTTGGTTCCTAAGAATGCAGGGGCTGGTTCACTAGAGCACTACAGGCCCATTTCTTTATGCAAATTTATTTACAAGATCATCTCCAAGTTGCTTGCAGATCGAATGCAAATGATTATGCACAAGATCATTAGTCCTACTCAGGCTGCTTTCATTAAAGGGAGAAGTATACATCACAATGTTCTTCTTGCTAACGACTTGATCAAAGATTTGCACTCCAAATAAAGAGGGATGAAAATATGTTTTAAAGCTGACTTACGAAAAGCATTTGATTTAGTTAATAGACGCTTTCTATAAGATGCTCCTCAAGATGAACTTCTCTCAACAATGGGTTAATTGGATTGACTGCTTGGAAACTCCAAAATTTTCAGCTTAATGGTTCCCCGTTGGCTTTTTTAGGAGTACGAATGACATCCGACAAGGAGATCTACTTTCTCCATATCTTTTTACAATTGTCATGGAAGGACTTAGCTATATGTTAGAAAAGACAGTCTCTGATGGCAGCATTAAGGTATCTCATGCTGGTTCTATTCATATATCCCATATAACATTTGCAGATGATCTTATTATCTTTCTTCGCAATGACACTAATTCAGTGAGGAATTTGGCTACTATTATGAAATATTTTGGTTTGGTTTCTGGCCTTCAACTAAATCATGCAAAAAGTAAAATCTATATGGGTTCTTGCATTGAAGATAAAGACTTTATTATACAAACTCTAGGGGTTAGCAAGGGAAGTCTACCAGTTCCTTATCAGGGTCTCCCACTCATATCTACTAGCATTTACAAAATTCACTATCAGCCTATCCTATAAAAAATAAAGAATAGAATTTCCTCCTGGAAAACTAAACTTCTTTCCAAAGCAGGACGACTTGAACTTATCCGATCTGTGTTGTTTTCTTAGTCTATTATTGGTCTAATGCATTTCTTCTACTTGTTGGACTTCTTCAGGATATTAAATGGCTATTGAAGAACTTTTTCTGGAATAGTACAGATGGAAAGGCAATGCATATGGTCAATTGGGATAGCATTTATTGACCAAAAGATGAGGGGGGGTTGACTCTATGAAATGTGAGAGATTGGAATAAAGCTTGTTTGGTACAGAAATTATGGGATCTTTTACAAAACAAATCCTTATGGTCACAATGGGTTTCTTCTTGATACCTATGTAAGGAATTAATCTGGGAAGTTACAACAAGAACATGTCATTCTACTGTTTGAAAAGGAATTTTGAAGGCAAGAAACTGGCTGATCAACCATATTTCTTATGCAATCTCTTCTGGGACCAAAATTAATATGTGGTATGATCCTTGGGTGAATGAAAAAAGTATATTTCAATTATATGGTGATAGAGTACGAAGAGATCTTGGGGCCCCTAACGATTGGAAGGTTTCTGAGTTCATTTTTAACAAAGACTGTGTCTTCCTAATCCTATTTCTCTTGATATGCTATCACTTTGGCTAGCTATTACAGCTCTTCCAATCAGGAATAACTCATCAGATATGCTTAATTGGATTCATGATAGTGGAAAGTTTAGTGCTACATCTGCATAGAATCAAATCAGACAAAGAAATAACAAGTGGATCCCGAGCAGTTGGACATGGGATAGACTGGGCTCACAGAGATATTTCTTATGCACATGACAGGCCCTTCTTGCCAAACTACCCACAATGGACAATATGAAGCAAAAAGGTATATATCTTGTTAACCGATGCTCTCTTTGTATGCAACAGGAAGAAAGTATAGATCATCTCTATTTTGCTTGTGACTACACTAATTGGGTATGGATAGAGTTTCTAAAAAAATTTGAAATACATAGGCTACCAATGCCAAACTTGCATCAAGAACTAGAACAGCTATAGCAAAACTTCTCAAGAAAAGGGCTTCTTATATAACTAGCAAAGCTTACCTTCAGATGTACTATTTGGTGGATTTGGAAGGAGAGGTGTAGCAGAATCTTTGAGGGTCACAACACACACAATGCTCACCTTCTGTTTGAGATACTTAGTGACTCATGATCATGTATAGAGCAGGATCTGGAAATGAGGCATTTAACAAGTAGAGAAAAAGAGATATTTCTCAGATTCAATTTTATAATTCTTTAATGCTTCCTTTGTATTGTGTGATTCTCTGCTTCAAAATTGTGATATATTCACAGGTCGTCTAGGAATAGTTGGTTATTACATTTTGCTATTTGTTACCTATGGTAGAGCATCATAGTCTACAACATGTATAGTCATGATTACTTTTCTATTTAACTACTCTCGAAGATGAGTCTGGTGGAGTAAGACCATTCCACTTTTCTAAGGTAGGATGCATTCTCCTAGACTGCTCTAAGAGATCTCAGGCTTTAGTCTATGACTTGTGTAGACAAAGCTAATTTGTATAAACTTCATACGAAATCTACTTATATTTACTTATCAAAAAAAAATGTGGTACCTATGTAAGCTGGTCACATGTTGTTGGGGAGACCATGGCAATATGATCGTAGGGTAATACATGATGCATTCAAGAACCGTTATTCCTTGATCATGGATGGACAAAAATATTAGCTTAGACCTTTGCCTCTGAAGATAATTCTTGAAGACCAGATGAGCATAAAACAACAATATGAGGAGCTTGAGTCTTCATTAACCAAAACTTTTGGGAGGGAGCAAGAAAGATAGAAAAAAGAAAAAGATGAGATGAGTGATAAAAATAAGAGTATTGGGAAACACAAGGGGCGAGAAAATAAGGCTTGCTTGAGTGAAAGAAAAATGAGTGTTTATGCCAAAATGAGTGATGTCAAAAAGGCCTTAACCATGAGGCAGCCCTTACTTGTACTTATGTACAAGAACATTTTGATTTCTTCTAACAAAATTGACAAAAGTTTGCCTAGTGTTATTGTTGATCTTTTATAGGAAAATGAGGATATCTTTCCCGAAGAAGTTCCCAACGGTTTACCACCAATTAGAAGAATTGAGCATCAAATTGATTTCATTTCAGGTGCAAGTATACCAAATAGGCCAGCATATAGATGTAACCTGTAAGAGACCAAGGAAATCCAAAAGCAAGTCGGTGAGCTTATGGAAAAGGGTATGTGTGAGAAAGTATGCTAGATGACATGTTAGATGAATTACATGGTTCTTGTCTATTTTCAAAAATTGATTTAAAATCTGGATATCATCAAATAAGAATGCATGAGGGTGATGAATGAAAAACTACTTTCAAAACTAAACATGGTTTATATGAATGATTAGTGATACGTTTTGACATAACTAACACACCTAGCACTTTGATGATATTGATGAACTATATTTTGTGTGCTTACATTGGAAAGTTTGTGGTGGTTTATTTTGATGATATACTTGTGTATAGCAAAAGTTTAGATGAGCATGTAACACATTTAAAAACTATTTTTGATGTGCTTAGAAAAGAAAAGTTATATGCTAATCTACAGAAATGCACTTTTTGCACTAATGAAATTACTTTTCTTGGATATGTTGTAAATGATAAAGGAATACATGTTGATTAAAAAGTAAAAGTAATTAAATAGTGGCCAAAACCCACTAGTGTTAGTGATGTTAGAAGTTTTCATGGTCTTGCTAGCTTTTATAGAAGATTTATTAAAGATTTTTCTACCATTGTTGCACCATTAACTGAATGCATCAAAAGAATATTGATTCAGATGGGGTAAACAACAAGATGATGTTTTTAACTTGCTTAAAGATAAACTCAGTTCAACATCTTTGCTTACTTTACCTAACTTTGTTAAAACTTTTGAGATTGAGTGTGATGCGAGTAGAATAGGTATTGGAGGAGTCTTAATGCAAGAGGTTCGACCCATTGCATTCTTTAGTGAGAAGCTAAATGGAGCAAGTCTTAACTACTCGACATATGATAAGGAATTTTATGCTCTGGTAAGAGTGTTAGAGACATGGCAGCACTATCTTTGGCACAAGGAATTCATTATACACACCGATCATGAATCTTTGAAATATCTTAAAGAGCAAGGAAAGCTATGTCATAGGCTTGCAAAATGGGTGGAGTTTATTGAATCCTTTCTATACATCATCAAGTATAAACAAGGTAAGGAAAATGTGGTTGCCGATGCTCTTTCTAGAAGGTATGCTATAATTTCTAAACTTGATGCAAAATTATTAGGTTTTGAATACATTAAAGATTTATACAATTCTGACCATGATTTTGCTAATGTTTATGGGACATGTAAGAAAGAGGTTTTGATAAGTTCTTTAGGCATGATGGCTTTCTGTCAAAGAAAACAAGTTGTGTATTCCTCAATGTTCAATGAGAGAATTACTTGTGAGAGAAGCACATAGTGGAGGTTTAATGGGATATTTTGGAGTTAGAAAAAATTTAGATGTGTTAAGTGATCATTTCTTTTGGCCACACATGAAAAGAGATGTTGAAAGATTGTGTGAGAAATGCATCACTTGTAAACAAGCTAAATCTAAAGTAATGCCTCATGGGTTATATACACCCCTTCCTATAGCTAGTGAACCGTGGGTTGATATATCCATGGATTTTGTCTTAGGTTTACCTAGGTCAAAAGGAGGGAGAGATTCTATTTTTGTTGTTGTTGATAGGTTTAGCAAGATGGCACATTTCATTCCTTGCCATAAACAGATGATGCAACACATGTTATGGACTATTTTTCAAAGAAATTGAGAGGTTACATGGCATCCCAAGGACAATTGTGAGTGATAGAGATGTAAAGTTTCTTAGCCACTTTTGAAAAAAATTTTAGAGTAAGTTGGGTATAAGATTATTGTATTCAACCACTTGTCATCAACAAACAGATGGACAAACAGAGGTGGTAAATCGAACTTTATCAACACTTTTGAGGGCCATAATTCAAAAGAATTTAAAAATTTGGGAGGAATGTTTACCACATGTGAAGTTTGCTTATAATAGAAGTGTGCATGCTACAACAAACCATTCCCCATTTGAAGTTATGTATGGGTTCAATCCATTAACTCCTATGGATTTGCTACCTTTACTATTGGAAAAGGTCAATTTGAATGGTAAGCAAAAAGCTGATTTTATCAAAGCATTGCATGAAAAAGTCCGAACACAAATTGAAAAGAAAACTCTACAATATGATAAACAACACAACAAAGGAAAACAAGTAGTGTTCGAACTCGTGACTAGGTTTGGGTATACTTAAGGAAGAAAAGATTTCTAGCCATAGGAAGTCTAAACTAATGCCAAGAGGGGATGGTCCATTTCAAGTCCTTTAAAAAATCAATGACAATGCATACAAGCTGGAACTACCAGGTGAGTATGACAATATTAATGCAACATTCAATGTTTCTGATCTATCTTTGTTTGATGTAGGTGATGGAGGCTCTGATTCGAGGACGAATTCTTTCGAGGAAAGGGGGAATGATATGAACCATCAAGTTGATCATAATTCTATTAAAGACCCTTTAACTATTCATGGAGGACCAATGACAAGAGCTAAAACTAAAAGGATGAAAGAAGCTTTAACTTGTTTATTGGAAAACATTTGGAAGGATCAAGCTAGTCAAGACTCAGTCAAGATTCTATGGTTGCAAGAAGAGCCTAAAATGATCAACATGATCATGCAGAGAAGGATAAATTTGAAGACCTCATCTCAAGAATAAAAGCCTAGTCAGCCATGTTTACCAAAATTCACGAATTAGGAATATTAATGTTATTTAATGCATTCATTCCCTTTGTACTATCCTTATACTATATAAATGAGGCTTACTCTTAGTGTAAGACAGACAATTTGGGAAGTATAACAATTCTTCAACACCGGTGAGTGTTTTGTTTTTAAGTTCTTGCATGAACTTTAGAACTTATCAGGCTTTTCTGCTTGTATGCTCAAACCAAATCTTTGCTTTTCCTTTGACTTATCGACTTGTTAGTTTGTGACATCTTAAGGGAATTCAAAGTATTATTCTAGTTATTTCATCAATTTTCTATTGATAAGTAATTAGAATAGTTTCCCTTACTTCATTCTTGAACGATCTGCCTTGTTTTCAATTCATTAGAGGGTGTCAATTTGCATTCCATATGTATCATAGCTCTTTAGCTATCGGGGTGTTTGGTTGTTAAATTGATGAGTTCCATCATACTTTATAACCAATGCAAATTCCAACTATGGATATCACAAGCTCAGAATAGAATTTTGAACAAGAATATATCATTCTGTTGGATGGAAAGGAATTTTGAAGGCATGAAATTAGCTGATCAACCACATTTCTTATGCAATCTCTTCTGGGACCAGAATTAATATGTGGTATGATCCTTGGGCGAATGGGAAGTGTATATTTCAATTATATGGTGATAGAGTATGAAGAAATCTTGGGGCCCCTAAAGATTGGAAGGTTTCTGAGTTCATTGTTAACGGTACTTGGTGTCTTCCTAATCCTATTTCTCCTGATATACTATCACTTTGGCTAACTATTACAGTTCTTCTAATCAGGAATAACTCATCAGATATGCTTAATTGCCTTTATGATAATGGAAAGTTTAGTGCTACATCTGCATGGAATCAAATCAGACAAAGACACAACAAGTGGATCCCGAGCAGATGGACATGGGATAGACCGGGCTCACAGAGACATTCCTTATGTACATGACAGGCCCTTCTTGCCAAACTACCCATAATGGACAATATGAAGCGAAAAGGTATATATCTTGTTAACCGATGCTCTCTTTGTATACAATAGGAAGAACGTATAGATCATCTCTATTTTGCTTGTGACTACACTAATTGGGTATGGATGGAGATTCTGAAAAGATTTGAAATACATAGGCTACCAATGTCAAACTTGCATCAAGAACTAGAATAGTTACAGTAAAACTTCTCAAAAAAGGGCTTCTTACACAACTGACAAAGCTTACCTTCAGATGTACTATTTGATAGATTTGGAAGGAGAGGTGTAGCAGAATCTTTGAGGGTCACAACACACATAATGCTCACCTTTTGCTCAAGATACTTAGCGACTCATGATCATGTATGGAGTAGGATTTGGAAATGAGGTATTTAACAAGTAGAGAAAAAGAGATCTTCCTCAGATTCAATTTTATAATTCTTTAATGCTTCCTTTGTATTGTCTGATTCTCTGCTTCAAAATTATGATATATTCACCGATCGTCCAGGAATGGTTGGTTATTACATTTTGCTATTTGTTACCTATGGTAGAGTATCATAGTCTACAACATGTGTAGTCATGACTACTTTTCTGTTTAACTACTCTCGGAGATGAGTCTGGTGGAGTGAGACCATTCCACCTTTCTGAGGTGGGGTGCATTCTCCTAGACTACTCTAAGAGATCTCAAGCTTTAGTCTATGGCTTGTGTAGACAAAGCTAATTTGTACAAACTTCATACTAAATCTACTTACATTTACTTACCAGAAAAAAAAGAGAGATGGTCCATGGCGCTTGTTGGTTATGTGGTCGGTCTCAAGACATCCTATTTCCCGCTATCCTCATTCATCAAGACACGATGGGGAACATCAATATTCGATCTACATATGTTGGAGAATAGTTTTTTTGTATACAAATTCTATTCTGAATAGGATTTGCAATGGATTCTTGAAGGGTTTTGGACCATTCGTGGCCATCCGATGATACTATGGCGTTGGTCCCTAATGTACGCTTAGAGTTAGACACCTCCAATGATTCCCTTATGGATTTCCTTTCATAGTCTTCCCCTACATCTTTAGAGTCGACATTTTATTGTTAAGTTATGTAGTACCTTGGGACAACCATTGTCTATTGATAAGGCAACAGCAGCGTAAACAAGATTGGCTTTTGCACGAGCATGTGTTATAGTTTCTTCCGATGGAGATCTTCATGATGAGGTTTATTATAGGGATCTTGAGGGGATCACTCGTAAGGTGCATGTTTCATATTCCCGAAGCCACGTGTGTAAGATTTGTCACTCTTTCAATCATGCACATGGAGCTTGTCAACAAACTTAAAAATCACCAGTTTACCGACAACGCTGCAACTAATCATGGAGTTGATGTTGCTATGACAATCGATGAACAAGGTGCGCTCTCGCAAAGGGCACCGATGACGATGAAAGAGCATTCTGACTTGCTTGGGCAACAACACGCATGTAAGGATATATCAAGAAATTTAACTCTTCCTATTATAGCCCCTTCCACAACAGAAATTTCCCATGGTACCCAAGAACAAGAGGCAAAGTTAGGAACTTCATCTCTTCCTACATCGACAGGAACTATTGCAACGGGGATCCCACGTCCCATTTATTGTGCTAACCAAGATATTATGTCTCAACCAATCCCTACAAACCTCGCCAGCCAAGACATTGAGCCACAACAGGTGCCTCTAACTTCTGCTAACCTGGATTTCTTGGGTACTTCAGAATTTAAGCATTTGCAAGCTATGGATGAAGTGGATAAAAATAGAAATAAAAGCTTAAAAGGTAATGATATTATGTGGGAAGAAACTATAAAACCTAAGGATAAGAAGAAGGATGGTACTATTAAATCGCACATACTTTCGTCTACCTAGGAAGAGTCCTTTATTTCCTTTCTTACTATTTTTTATGAAGATACTTTGTTGGAATATTCATGGACTGAATAAACTTGAGAAATGTCGGAGCTTAATAGAACAATTATGTCGCTGCTTGTGATATTGTTATTCTTGTGGAAACAAAAATTAAACCATCTTAGGTTTATGTTCAAAGAAATTTAATATGGCCAGAGGCAGAACTTCTTACCAATGATACTTATGACACTTATGGTAGAATATGGGTATTATGGCATCCTAACTCTGTTGTTAGTGCTTGCCTTATTTTTGCTACAGAACAATTCCTCCACCTTAAAGCCGAGGATAAAAAGAATGGTTGTCAATTCCATATTACTGGTGTATATGCTTCTAATAGTATGCAGGAAAGAAATAATCCATGGACTAATCTGATTAACATTGCAAATGGCTATATTACAATACCTTGGATTATTCTTGGTGACTTCAATACTGTTCGGTACACATATGAAAAAGTGGGGGGTAAACCACTTTCAGAGAGCAAGCTTAAAGGTTTTAATGATTACATAGATATTGCTACATTGATTGATATGAAATCTGTAGGGGATTAGCTTTCATGGAGTAATCAAGGTGCTGCCCACAGAAAAATAATGGCTTGACTCGATAGGTGTCTGATTAATCGAGAATGGTTAACAATTTACCTTGATTCACTTCTGGAGTATGGTGCTCAGTTGTTCTCGATCACTCTTTAATGTATATACATGCGCATAAAGTAATACCCAGAGTCAAAAACCATTTAGATTCTTTAACATATAGAGTACCCATCATCAGTTCCTCGAGGTTATCAGATTAGCTTGAAATGTTAATGTTCATGGTTCTCCCCCTTACATCTTATGCCAAAAGCTTAAAGCATGTAAAGCAGCACTAAAGGAGTGGAATACAAACACCTTTGGCAATATTACCACCCGGGTCCAGTTAAGCAAAAAGGAACTTATGGAACAGGATCTTATTTGCAAAGAGGCAGAAGCTAGGTATCAATTCATGCAAGCCTTAAAGCAAGAAGAAAGTTTTGCACAACATAAGTCTAGATAGTATTGGCTTACTCTTGGGGATTTCTAATACGTAAGTTTTTCTCATACAACCATTACTACTAGAAGGGCTATTAATCGCATCAGAAATATAAAGACCAAGATGGTACACTTATTGAGAATTTAAATGAGGTTAAAGCACACACGAGTAATTTTTTTATTCTTTACTCAATCAAACAAAGCAACCTAATAATGTTCATGTGGAGCCTGCTAGAAAGCTTGATTCGGATTACATCACGATTCTTAATGCACCAATTACAGACGAAGATATTGTAAGAGTTGTCTTTAAGTCACCGAAGTACAAAAGCCTTGATCCGGATGGATTTCCAGCTGAATTTTACTAAATTGCATGGCCAATCATTGGAAAGGATGTGATTAAGGCTTGTCAATATTTTTTCTCTTCAGGTCGTATTCTTAAAGCGATAAATTACACTTTTATTTCTTTAGTTCCTAAGAATGCAGGGGCTGATTCACTAGAGCATTACAGGCCCATTTCATTATGTAACTTTATTTATAAGATTATCTCTAAGTTGCTTACAGATCGAATACAAACAATTATGCACAAGATCATTAGTCCTACTCAAGCTGCTTTTATTAAAGGGAGAAGTATACATCACAATGTTCTTCTTGCTAATGACTTGGTCAAGGATCTGCATTCTAAATTAAGAGAGACAAAAATATGTTTTAAAGCTAACTTACGAAAAGTATTTGATTCAGTTAATATGCACTTTCTCTACAAGATGCTCCTCGATAAACTTCCTCAATAATGGATTAATTGGATTCAGTGCTGCTTGGAAACTTCAAAATTTTTTATTCTATTTAACGGTTCACCCATTGGCTTTTTTGGGAGTACAAATGGCATCCGACAAGGAGATCTATTTTCTCCATATCTTTTTATAATTGTCATGGACGGACTCAGCTGTATGTTAGAAAAGGCAGTCTCTGATGGCAAAGATTAAGGTACCCCATGCTGGTTCTATTCATATATCCCACATAATATTTGCAGATGATTTTATTATTTTTCTTCATAATGACACTACTTCAATGAGGAATTTGGCTGCTATTCTAAAAGATTTTGGTTTGGTTTCTGGCCTTTAGTTAAATCATGCAAAAAGTAAAGCCTATATGGGTCCTTGCATTGAAGATAAAGACCTTATTATACAAACTTTGTGGGTTAGCGAGGGAAGTCTACCAGTTCCTTATCTGGGTCTCCCACTTATATCCACTAGCATTCACAAAACCCACTGTCAGCCTATCTTGCAAAAAATAAAAAAATAGAATTTCATCTTGGAAAACTAGACTTCTTTCCAAAGCAGGACGATTGGAACTTATTCGATCTGTGTTGTTTTCTTACTCTATTTATTGGTCTAATGCATTTCTTCTACCTATTGGACTTCTTCAAGATATTGAACGGCTATTGAAGAACCTTTTTTAGAATGATACGGATGGTAAGGCAATGCATATGGTAAATTGGGATAGCATCTACAGACCGAATGATGAGGGGGGGCGAATCTGTAAAATCAAAGAGATTGGAATAAAGCTTGTTTGGTACAGAAATTGTGTCATCTTTTGCAAAATAAATCCTTATGGTCACAATGGATTTCTGCTAGGTACCTATCTAAGGAATCAATCTGGAAAGTTTCAGCAAAAACATATCATTCTGCTGCTTGGAAAGAAATTTTGAAGGTAAGAAATTGGCCAACCAACCACATTTCTTATACAATCTCTTTTGGGACGAGAATTAATATGTGGTATGATACTTGGGTGAATGGGAAGAGTATATTTCAATTGTATGGCAATAGAGTATGAAGAGATCTTAGGGCCCCTAAAGATTGGAAGGTTTCTGAGTTCATTGTTAACAGCACCTGGTGTCTTCCTAGTCCTATTTCTCCTGATATGCTATCACTTTGGTCGACTATTACAGCTCTTCCAATCAGGAACAACTCTTTAGATATGCTTAATTGGCTTCATAATAATGAAAAATTTAGTGCTGCATCTGTATGGAATCGAATCAGACAAAGAAACAACAAGTGGATCCCAAGCAGCTGGACATGGGATAGACCGGGCTCACAAAGACATTCCTTATGTACATGGCAGACCCTTCTTGCTAAACTACCTACAATGGACAATATGAAGCGAAAAGGTATATATATTGTTAACCGATGCTCTCTTTGTATGCAACAGGAAGAAAATATTGATCATCTTTATTTTGCTTACAACTACACTAATTGGATATGGGATGAGATTCTGAAGAGATTTGAACTCCATAGGCTACCAATGCAAAACTTACATCAAGAACTAGAACAGCTACAGCAAAGCTTCTTAAGAAAAGGGCTTCTTACACAACTAGCAAAGATTACCTTCAGATGTGCTATTTGGTGGATTTGGAGGGAGAGGTGTAGTAGAATCTTTGAGGGTCATAACACACACAATACTCACTTGTTACTCGAGATACTTAACGACTCAAGATCATGTATGGAACAGGATCTGGAAATGAAGCATTTAACAATGAAGCATTTAACGACTTAAGAACGAGCAATGGTGCCGCACGTCTTAGGCAAATTCACCTAAGTCCATGATAGATGGTATCAGAGCAGGACAAGCCCATTTAGAAACACTTAACATGCAAATATGGGGGACCTAGCGGGACTGCGTTGAGGGCAGCCAACATGCGTGACCATTTAGGAAACAGACTTGGATTTGTAGGGCAAGGAGTCGCTCAGGGGAGCGGGCATCCGAGAATGACATTTAGAAGAATGGCCAACCCTTCGCGCAAGAGGCACCATGAGGACAAATAAGCTAAGAAGAATTACGTAGCGCACAAAGGTCGGGATGGCTTAATTCGAGCAGTGGCTCGACGTTGGTACCTAAACTTGACGGTGCTCAAGCAAAGCGGGATGCATGGCAAAGGATGAGACCGTACATAAGGTGGATTGGGTTGTTCAACGATCGAAAGAGTTGTGCAAAACTCATAGAGGTGAGGGGAGTTGCAAACTCAAGGAATCTGATACTCATGCAAGGGCTTGCATACGGACGATAGAATGTCTGTGGCCATCCCAAGGCGACCGAATGTCGGTGCCATGGAGCATTAAAACTTTCTCTCAGCATGTGTAGGATACTTTCGTAAGAGGCTGAAATGTGCGTGAGTTCAGATATTGCTAGACCCAGAGGGTGCAGTGCAAGCTATATTGGCGAAGTGTCACAATCTAGAAAGTGCGTTTGCGAAGGCAAAATTGGGCATAATTTGTTCAACAAAGGTGGAGTAGTCCAAGGGGATGGTAGTCTCCAAAACTTCCAGAGGGAAGGATACGAAGAGAGAAGTTGCTCCAACGGGGCAGATATCCAGGAGGGATAAGTCCCGGTTCTCCAGAGGGAGAATCATATGCAATGAACTGCACCGGTTGAGGAGTACCTCAAGACAAAGCTCGGTGGATCGAGTGAGCGGCAAGGAGTCATCGCATGATCTCGCAAGTGGTGATGCGTTGGTAGACGCATAGCGAGATCAAGTGGGGGAGCAACCCTAGGCAACACAAAGTGAAGGCACACTTGGAGCCGATAGTGAGATCGGACTCAACAGAGGGCTGACCCGTGGAATGGTGGGCGTGAGGGCCACCATTAACGCAATGCCAATCGAGAAGCAGAGCAACTTGGGGGTAACTTGGTGAGGTACCCCAGGCCGCATGAAGGGAGTTGGCTTAGAAGATGGAACATGGAGCAGAGGCTTGGAGCTTTCCTTAGATAGAGGTCAAGGACATGGACTCTTGCAGAGGCAAGAACTGGATCATGTCGTTCCATGGGTTTCATATTCAGATGGAGCAGACTCATCTTGCATGGTGCCAAAGATGAAGGGAGCTTTGAGGCACATGCATCTTATCTCGATGAAGCATTTGGTGGAGTAACTAAGGCGACACAGTTTGCAGAGGTAAAGTTGGTGTCAGAAGGCCTTGGCACAGGGCAAGAGGATGCAGAGGTAGGTACTCTTGAAGAATATGCCACAGTGTTGCTATTCGAGTTGCCGGGAGGAAAGCGGTGCGCAACGGAGATTGTGCTGGTAGGGGCAAAGGCCCAGGATCCAAATAATGGTGCACTAATTTCTATGAAGTCATGAGACTTCAGAGGAGCTAGGCGATAGACTATCCTAGAGCTAGGTTTTGTCCGAGTATGACCCGAGAGTGAGTGGACGAAGGTCAATTGCCAAAGGATTGAACAGAATCGAAGGTGGTAGAGGACCTTCGATGTGTTAGCGGAGTCCATACATGGAGATATTGCAGTTCGAGTTCATACCACAGGGATCAGAGTGCAAGGAGATGTCACCAGGTGGCAACATGATACAGCGGATCATGGTGGAATGGTTCATGGCAACCGACACACATAGTGAGTCCCATGAGGGACATGGTCATATGGAAGTATGATCGGGAGCACAACTGGGAGCTCCACTTCGGTGAATAACACGATGGCAAGAAGAGCTATGGATTCAAGCAGTGAATGCCATGGAACTGTAGAGTTGGGCCTTCCGTGCGTGCATCGAATGTTGCATTGAATGAAAGCCTTGGACATCAGCTTATGGGGGCTGTGCACTATCAAGGAAGAAGTTCAGATGCAAGTACCAGGGAGTCCCATGGGGGGACTAGATCATGCAGAGGTATGATCGGAGCGGCTGAAGAGTTGAACTACTTCAGAGCTCACATTCGCTTAAGGGAGCCCGGCAAGTCAAAGGACAAGGCCGAGTGTTAACATTGCACCAATGAAGCTTAAGGAGAATAGAAGCGATGCAAGTTCTGCAACATGATGGCGGAGGCCATACATGGGAGTTGCTGTCTATCTTTCCATCGATCAAGTGGAACTGCTTAGAGAACATAGAGGTGTTGAAGCAGGTGGTCGAAAAAGGGCGAGGAAGCAATGACGAGTCCAGAGGGACTCAGCTACCCAAGATTAGTCATCGGTTAGAATGAAGGTGGACTCAAAGGAGTGCCGTAGAGGCAGATCTACCGATCATGAAGAAGGGACGCAGATGCGAGACAACGGATAGTAGGGCCATGAGCATTACAGTGCCATGGTACCACAGAGGTGGGACTTCCGGGGATTCATCAATCCCTTGCTCTCATAGAGGGAGAGCTCTTGGTCGTAATATGGGCCATGGAGGAGGAGAATGCTTTGGCAAACTCCATGTACCAAGAAAAGGCTAAAGGGTAGAAGCCAAAGAACTTCGAAAGACCGGTGTCAATAGATTTTTCATCAAGATAACCGTGAGTGAAGGACTTCGGATCGATGCAAGAGTGCATGACCAAGGATCGGAGCAGATAGTACGCGGTGCTGTACCTTTGCTACTCAGAGGGGTTAGTGGCAAAAATGATGGAGAAGGCGATACAATCCCAAAGGCAACCAAACCTATCAAAGACTTACTCCAAGTTGGAGTGATAACTTCTTGCATTCCAGAAGTTTAATGGCAATGAGAAGGCGAATAATGGCGACTGGTGCAAGGATTGCAAAACACTTCAAATGCTTGAAGTGTGAGCTAAGAGCAGGCGAAGTCTAGTAACCAGCTCGACGCATGAAGTATAACCTCGAGGAGGCGAAGTCAAGTAACCTTTGCCTTCTCATTTCTCAAGAGAATGGGTGAAACTGAGTACCCTAGCTCTCTTAGTTATCCAGTAAAGGAGTTCTATATAGATTTGAAGACCCTTCGAAGTGACTAATAGAAAACAACAGTTGTCAAGTCCTCACCAATGATGATTAGTGCTACTGAGAGTAGATTGTCTGCTTCATTTTTCAATTGAATGCCAATTGAAAGTGGAAGTGATGCAAACCTACTTGGGCAAGACAACTAAGTGGAAGAAGATTCGATGGGCAAATTTTGCAGAGGAAGGACCTGGAAACTTCAAAGGTTGTGAAGTGATGCTCGTTAAAGCTCCAACAAGTATCTATCCAGTTCAAGAGACAAGAAGAATTTGAAGACTAGCGCATATCAAAGATGGTCTTTTCCCTTCATCAGATGAATTCGCA
Source organism: Musa troglodytarum (assembly GCA_023547065.1). Classification (NCBI taxonomy): domain Eukaryota; kingdom Viridiplantae; phylum Streptophyta; class Magnoliopsida; order Zingiberales; family Musaceae; genus Musa; species Musa troglodytarum. The sequence continues at coordinate 22,731,623 of CP097506.1, read as the reverse complement.
AGAACCAACAAGGATCAGCACAACTCTGCCAACCCCACACCAGAGTCAGAGTTATTGGCGAGTTGAAGCAGCATGGTGGAATAAAGTTCGACGACTTAACAGCAACAAGCGGAGAATAATCGGGAGCCAAGGGGTGCATCGCAGCAGGAGTAGAAGATCAATGATCCAGCAAAGAAAAGAAGTTGCAGCGTCAACAAAGGCTTCGACGAGGACGTCGAAAGAATAAGTGGGGGAGAATGTCATGGATAAATTATAAACGGCTTGTTCGGTGTAATGCTTATGCGTGTCCGTGTCCCTTTTGGTTTGTTATAGCTTGTAAAGCTTGTAAAGGGCTTGCCAAAGGCTAATGCCCCATTTGAGTGAGTTTGGCAACCATTGTAGGCTTGTACATAAAGTTTGCGTCGAGTGAATACTTGTATTAGAATTCAGTCTGTAGTAGACCAATTTTATACCTTTGTTGTGCAACCGTTCTGAGCTTGTGATATCCATGGTTGGAATTTGCATTAGCTATAAAGTGTGATGGAAATTATCAATTTAGCAACCATACACCCCAATAGCTAAAGAGCTATGATACATATGGAATGCAAATTGACACCCTCCAACGAATTGAAACAAGGTGGATCATTCAAGAATAAAGTAAGGGAAACTATTCTAATTACTTATCAATAAAAAATTGATGAAATAACTAGAATAATACTTTGAATTTCCTTAAGATGCCACAAACTAACAAGTCTGATAAGTCAAAGTAAACACAAAGATTTGGTTTGAACGCCATAAGCAGAAAAGCCTGATAAGTTCTAAAGTTCATGCAAGAACTTAAAAACAAAACACTCACAGGGTTAAAGAATTGTTATACTTCCCAAATTGTCTGTCTTACACTGAGAGTCAGCCTCATTTATATAGTATGAGAATAGTACAAAGGGAATGAATGCATTAAATAACATTTATATTCCTAATTCATGAATTTTGGTAAACATGGCTGAATAGACTTTTATTCTTCAAGATGAGGTCTTCAAATTTGTCCTTCTCTCTTCATGATCATGTTATCATTTTAGGCTCTTCTTGCAACCATAGAATCTTGACTGAGTCTTGCTAGCTTGATCATTCCAAATGTTTTCCAATAAACAACTTAAAGTTTCTTTCCTCCTCTTAGCTTTAGCTCTTGTCATTGGTCCTCCATGAATAGTTAAAGGATCTTTAATAGAATTATGATCAACTTGATGGTTCATATCATTCCCCCTTTCCTCGAAAGAATTTGTCCTCGAATTAAAGCCTCCATCACTTACGTCAAACAAAGATAGATCAGAAACATTGAATGTTGCATTAATGTTGCCATACTCATATGGTAGTTCCAGCTTGTATGCATTGTCATTGATTTTTTGAAGGACTTGAAATGGACCATCCCCTCTTAGCATTAGTTTAGACTTCCTATGGCTAGAAAATCTTTTCTTCCTTAAGTGTACCCAAACCCAGTCACCATGTTCGAACATTACTTGTTTTCGACCTTTGTTGTGTTGTTTCTCATATTATAGAGTTTTCTTTTTAATTTGTGTTCGGACTTTTTCATGCAATGCTTTGATAAAATCAGCTTTTTGCTTACCATTCAAATTGACCTTTTCCAATGATAAAGGTAGCAAATCCATAGGAGTTAATGGATTGAACCCATATATAACTTCAAATGAGGAATGGTTTGTTGTAGCATGCACACTTCTATTATAAGCAAACTCCGCATGTGGCAAACATTCCTCCCAAAATTTTAAATTCTTTTGAATTATGGCCCTCAAAAGTATTGATAAAGTTCGATTTACCACCTCTGTTTGTCCATCTGTTTGTGGATGACAAGTGGTTGAATACAACAATCTTGTACCCAACTTACTCCAAAGTGTTTTTCAAAAATGACTAAGAAACTTTACATCTCTATCACTCATAATTGTCCTTGGGATACCATGTAACCTCACAATTTCTTTGAGAAACAGTCCCACAACATGTGTTGCATCATCTATTTTATGGCAAGGAATGAAATGTGCCATCTTGCTAAACCTATCAACAACAACAAAAATAGAATCGCTCCCTCCTTTTGACCTAGGTAAACCTAAGACAAAGTCCATGGATATATCAACCCAAGATTCACTAGCTATAGGAAGGGGTGTATATAACCCATGAGGCATTACTTTAGATTTAGCTTGTGTACAAGTGATGCATTTCTCACATAATCTTTCAACATCTCTTTTCATGTGTGGCCAAAAGAAATGATCACTTAACATATCTAAAGTTTTTTTAACTCCAAAATATCCCATTAAACCTCCACTATGTGCTTCTCTCACAAGTAATTCTCTCATTGATCATTGAGGAACACACAGCTTGTTTTATTTGAAAAGAAAACCATCAAGCCTAAAGAACTTATCAAAACCCCCTTTCTCACATGCCCCATAAACTTTAGCAAAATCATGGTCAGAATTGTGTAAATCTTTAATGTATTCAAAACCCAATAATTTTGCATCAAGTTTAGAAATTAGAGCATACTTTCTAGAAAGAACATCGGCGACCACATTTTCCTTACCTTGTTTGTACTTGATGATGTATGGAAATGATTTAATAAACTCTACCCATTTTGCATACCTACGACTTAGCTTTCCTTGTCCTTTGAGATATTTCAAAGACTCATGATTGTATGTATAATGAATTCCTTGTGCCAAAGATAGTGTTGCCATGTCTCTAACACTCTTATCAGAGCATAAAATTCATTATCAAATTGTCCATTAGGGATAGACCGGGCTCACAGAGACATTCCTTATATACATGATAGGCCCTTCTTGCCAAACTACCCACAATGGACTATATGAAGCGAAAAGGTATATATCTTATTAACCAATGCTCTCTTTGTATGCAACATGAAGAAAATATAGATCATCTCTATTTTGCTTGTGACTATACTAATTGGGTATGGATGGAGATTCTGAAAAGATTTAAAATACATAAGCTACCAATGCCAAACTTACATCAAGAACTAGAACAGCTGCAATAAAACTTCTCAAAAAAAGAGCTTTTTACACAATTGGCAAAGCTTACCTTCAGATGTACTATTTGGCGGATTTGGAAGGAGAGGTGTAGCAGAATCTTTGAGGGTCACAACACACACAATGCTCACCTTTTGCTCGAGATACTTAGCGACTCATGATCATGTATGGAGCAGGATATGAAAATGAGGCATTTAACAAGTAGAGAAAAAGAGATCTTCCTCAGATTCAATTTTACAATTCTTTAATGCTTCCTTTGTATTATCTGATTCTCTATCTCAAAATTGTGATATATTTATCAGTCATCCAGGAATGGTTGGTTATTACATTTTGCTATTTGTTACCTATGGTAAAGCGTCATAATCTACAATATGTGTAGTCATGACTACTTTTCTGTTTAACTACACTTGGAGATGAGTCTGGTGGAGTGAGACCATTTCACCTTTCTGAGGTTGGGTGCATTCTCCTAGACTACTCTAAGAGATCTCAGGCTTTAGTCTATGGCTTGTGTAGACAAAGCTAATTTGTACAAACTATATACTAAATCAACTTATATTTATTTACCAAAAAAAAGACTTGCTCCATTTAGCTTCTCACTAAAGAATGCAAAGGGTCGACCCTCTTGTATTAAGACTCCTCCAATACATATTCCACTCGCATCACACTCAATCTCAAAAGTTTTAGCAAAGTTAAATAAAGCAAGCAAAGGTGCTGAACTAAGTTTGTCTTTAAGCAAGTTAAAAGTATCATTTTGTTGTTTACCCCATTTGAATCCAATATTCTTTTTGATGCATTCAGTTAATGGTGCAGCAATGGTAGAAAAATCTTTAATAAATCTTCTATAAAATCTAGCAAGACCATGAAAACTTCTAACATCACTAACACTAGTGGGTTTTGGCCACTCTTTAATTACTTTTACTTTTTCTTGATCAACATGTATTCCTTTATCGTTTACAACATATCTAAGAAAAATAATTTCATTGGTGCAAAAAGTGCATTTCTGTAGATTAGTATATAACTTTTCTTTTCTAAGCACATCAAAAATAGCTTTTAAATGTGTTACATGCTCATCTAAACTTTTGCTATACACAAGTATATCATTAAAATAAACCACTATAAACTTTCCAATGCAAGCATGCAAAATATGGTTCATCAATCTCATAAAAGTGCTAGGTGTGTTAGTTAGGCCAAAAGGCATCACTAACCATTCATATAAACCATGTTTAGTTTTGAAAGTAGTTTTTCATTCATCACCCTCATGCATTCTTATTTAATGATATCTAGATTTTAAATCAATTTTTGAAAATAGATAAGAACAATGCAATTCATCTAACATATCATCTAGCCTAGGAATAGGATGTCGATACTTTACCGTGATTTTGTTGATGGCTCTACAGTCAATACACATTCTCCAAGATCCATCCTTTCTAAGCACTAAAAGAACAGGAACTACACATGGACTCATGCTTTCTCGCACATACCCCTTTTCCATAAGCTCATTGACTTACTTTTGGATTTCCTTGGTCTCTTCTGGGTTGCATCTATATGCTAGCCTATTTGGTATGCTTGCACTTGGAATGAAATCAATTTGATGCTCAATTCCTCTAATTGGTGGCAAACCATTGGGAACTTCTTCGGGAAAGATATCCTCATTTTCTTACAAAAGATCAACAATAATACTAGGCAAACTTTTGTCAATTTTGTTAGAAGAAATCAAAATGTCCTTGTATATAAGTACAAGTACGGGCTGCCTCATGGTTAAGGCCTTTTTGACATCACTCATTTTGGCATAAACACTCATTTTTCTTTCACTCATGCCTTCCTTGTTTTCTCTTCCCTTGTGTTTCCCAATACTCTTATTTTTATCACTCATCTCATCTTTTTCTTTTTTCTGTCTTTCTTGCTCCCTCCCAAAAGTGTTTTGGCTAACGAAGACTCAAGCTCCTCATATTGTTGTTTTATGCGCATCTGGTCTTCAAGAATTATCTTCGAAGGCAACGGTCTAAGCTGATATTTCTGTCCATCCATGATCAAGGAATAACGGTTCTTGAACCCATCATGTATTACCCTACGATCATATTGCCATGGTCTCCCCAACAACATGTGACCAGTATACGTAGGTGCCACATCACACCAAACTTCATCCTTATATCTACCAATTAAAAAATGAACTAACACTTGCTGATTTACCTTTACTACACCACTATCATTCAACCATTGCAACTTGTAAGGTTTTAGATGTTTGATAGTAGGCAATTTTAGTTTCTCTATGAGCAAGGTACTTGCCACATTAGTACAACTTCCGCTATCAACAATCACATTGCACAACTTGTTAGCAATCAAACAATGAGTATGAAACAAATTTTCACATTGTTCACCATGTTCATCATTTTTACTTTGCAAACTAAGTGTGCGTTGAATAACCAAAATTTCACCTTTAGCATACTCTACATCACTAGTATCGTTTGGAATGTCATCATCATCCTCTCTTTCACTTTCAAATTCTATATCTTCATCTCTTATAATCATAACTCACTTATTAGGACATTCACGTGCTATATGTCCATGACCAAGGCACTTAAAACACTTAATACCTCTACTTTGATTAGGTTGATTCTCACCTTTACCCTTGCTGCCAAATTCATTTTTTTCTTTAATTTCATCAATTTTAGGCTTAACAATGGGTTTATCATCCATTTTACTCCAATTCGGATTCCAAGATGAAGAAGAACCCGAATAAGGTTTTGAATCATACCTTGTGCCTTTTCTTTTGAGTTGTCTCTCAATCTTCAAGGCCATATTCACCATATCGTCAATCTCCACATAATGCTACAACTCCACAAGATCAGCAATGTTCTTATTTAATCCACTTAGGAATCGAGCCATTGTAGCCTCACGGTCTTCCTCCATATTAGCCCTTATCATGGCTATCTCCATCTCCTTATGATATTCATCAACACTCATTGAACCTTGTGTCAAAGTTTGCAGTCGTTGATGTAAATCCCGATAGTAATAACTTGGGGCGAATCTCCTCCTCATGATTTGTTTCATCTCCAACCCAGTCTCTACGGGCCTTTCACCATTTCTATGCCTATCTTTACATAATTGATCCCACCAAATTATAGCATAATCATAAAATTCAACAACAACTAATTTTACCTTTTTCTCTTCAGAGTAATTGTGATATTCAAAGATCAGCTCCACTTTTTGTTCCCACTCCAAATAAGAATCTGGATTATTCTTTCCTTGAAAAGAAGGAATTTTCATTTTGATGCAGCCTATGTTTCTGTCCACACCATCAAAATGTTCTCTCCTAGTTTGTCTCCTAGAATTAACATCTTGACCAATTAGAGTGACTTGGTCATCGTCGATGTCATCTCTACCATCATATTCATCATGGATGAAGGCAAGTTGTCTCCTACGCCATGGTTCAACTTGCAATCTATTAATTGTATCATCATGCCTTTCTAGATGATCTCTTACATCTCCTATCACTTTGAACATTCGTTCAAATTGTTGTTGCATTGCTTGAAGCAAAAGATCATTTGATGAAGAACTCGCTTCTTTATCTTTAGACATGTTTGCAAACCTGAAAGACAAAGTTAGAATAGCCTCACCAACACTCTCTCACGTGTTTCTCTCAAGATTTGATTCACTCCACTCATGTTTTCATACAATGTTTGGCTTTTCTCAATATTGATCTCACCACTCTTGTCTTTTATCTCTCTTGTTTTATTCTTTGAGTTCTTAGATTAACTAAAAAAACTTAAACAAACAATTCAGATTGTGGCAATTCAAGGGTATTGAAATTGGACATAAAAGCAAATATAATGTAAGCCAATTTAAAGGAGTGTATAATGCACTTCAATCATAAGCAAAGATTTGAATTCAAGTATTTTTGGAATGAAAAAAAATTTCTAAACCTGAAATAAGAATTCAAAATAATGAAGATAGAATTCTGTAATTTGCTCGAAGTCCCTGAATTCATAATTTTTTTTTAAATTTCGATCTCTTTTTTTCTTTCTTTTTTTCTTTTCTTTTTTTACCTTTGATCTTCGCCTCTCTCTTTTTTTCTTTGATCTTTGATTGCCTCTCCTCTTTTTTTTACTTTTGATTTTCTCTCTCTTTTTTTTAACTTTCTATTCTCTTTCTTTTTTTGACGATAAAGTGAGGGGAAAAAATGAAAAACAAATAGTAATAGCACAAGAAACACGACAATAAGGAGGAAGAAAGAATAGCAATTATGAATATCGTGATAAAAGAAGAATAAGAGAACAGGGAAAAGCTAAAAGATAATAAATAAATGGATAAGCAAATCTCAAACTTGAGCCGTGCTCTGATACCAAATGATGGAAATCATCAACTTAGCAACCATACATCCCGATAGTTAAAGAGCTATGATACATATGGAATGCAAATTGACACCCTCCAATGAATTGAAAACAAGACGAATCGTTAAAGAATGAAGTAAGAAAAACTATTCTAATCACTTATCAATAGAAAATAGATTAAATAATTAGAATAGCACTTTGAATTCCCTTAAGACGTCATAAACTAACAAGTTTGATAAGTCAAAGAAAAAATAAAGATTTGGGTTTGAATGCCACAAGCAGAAAAGCCTGATAAGTTCTAAAGTTCATGCAAGAACTTAAAAACAAAGCACTCACAGGGTTAAAGAATTGTTATACTTCCCAAATTGTCTGTCTTACACTGAGAGTCAGCCTCATTTATATAGTATGAGAATAGTACAAAGGGAATGAATGTATTAAATAACATTTATATTCCTAATTCATGAATTTTGGTAAACAAAGCTGAATAGACTTTTATTCTTCAAGATGAGGTCTTCAAATTTGTCCTTCTCTCTTCATGATCATGTTGATCATTTTAGGCTCTTCTTGCAACCATAGAATCTTGACTGAGTCTTGACTAGCTTGATCCTTCCAAATATTTTCTAATAAACAAGTTAAAGCTTCTTTCATTTTCTTAGCTTTAGCTCTTGTCATTGGTCCTCCATGAATAGTTAAAGGGTCGTTAATAGAATTATGATCAACTTGATGGTTCATCTCAGGTGAGGATGCCTCCCTCGATCTCCTCCTCCTCTGTTCACCGATCGCAATGCAGAGGGTGGGGATTTCTCTGCTCGAGAAGAGTAACAAAGGAAAGGGGAAAGGGGTGGAGTAGAGGCTCGGTCCTCTGTTCTCCTTGCGCGCAGATTCGTAGGGAACCCTGCTCACCGTGCATGAAGAACAGGGAAGAACCACTGCTGTCTAACTTTTCTTAGCCTCTGTTCTCTTTGCAAGCAGAACCACAGAGAACCCTGCTCACTATGCGATGCAGCCTTCCTGCACTCCGTGCGCAGAACAGTGGAGAACCACTGCCAACAGCCGCTACCGCTTTTTGCCCTAGCCTTCTCCGTGGCTTCACTTTCTCCCAACACGTTCGCACGTGGAGGAAGGGAAGAACCACCACCCAAGGGAGCAGAAGCAGATCCACAGCGTCCTGCAGCCACCGCCTCTTCTCACTCTAGAGAGAGAAGAGAATCGCCTAGAGAGAGAAGCTCTCGCCTAGAGCGAGAAAGTTCGAAAAGAATCTCCAAAATTCATGTTACTTTGTCTAAATGGTTTCTTGCCTTTGGGTATTACTATCTGCATGTATATACATTGAAGAGTGATCAGAGAACAATTGAGCACCATACTCCAGAAGTGAATCAGGGTAAACTGTTAACCATTCTCGATTAATCAGACAACTATTGAGTTGAGCCATTATTTTCCTATGGGCAGCACCTTGATTACTCCATGAAAGCCAATCCCCTACAGATTTCATATCAATCAATGTAGCAATATCTATGTAATCGTTAAAACCTTGAAGCTTGCTCTCTAAAAGTGGTTTACCCTCCACTTTTTCATGTGTGTATCGAACAATATTGAAGTCACCAAGAATAATCCAAGGCACTGTAAGACAGCCATTTGCAATATTAATCAGATCAGTCCATAGAAGCATATACACCAGTAATATGGAATTGACAACCATTCCTTTTATCCTCGGCCTTAAGGTGGATGAATTGTTCTGTAGTAGAAATAAAGCAAGCACTAATAGAGTTCGGATGCCATAATACCCATATTCTATCATAAGTGTCATAAGTATTGTTGGTAAGAAGTTTTGCCTCTAGTCATATTAAATTTTTTTAAACACAAACTCGAGATGATTTAATTTTTGTTTTCACAAGAATAACAATATCACAAACAGTAGACTTGATTGTTCTATTAAGCTCCCGACATTTTTCAAGTTTATTCAGTCCACGAACATTCCAACAAAGTATCTTCATCAGAATTAAAACAGGTTGGAGAGGAAATAAAGGACTCTTCCTAGGTAGACGGAAGTATATGCGACTTACCAGCACCATCCTTCTTCTTATCCTTGGGTTTTGCAGTTTCCTCCTGCATAATATCCTTAACTTTTAAGCCTTTATTTCTATTTTTATCCACTTCATCCATAGCTTGCAAATGCTTAAATTTTGAAGTACCCAAGATATCCAAGTTGGCAATATTTGTTGAAGGTTGAGGCACCTGTTGAGGCTAAATGTCCTGGCTAACGAGGTTTGTTGGGATTGGTTAAGATACAATATCCTGATTAGCACGATGAGTAGGACGTGGGATCCCTGTTGCGATAGCTCCTGTCGATGTTGGAAGAGATGAAGTTTCCAACTTCACCTCTTGTTCTTGGGTACCCTAGGAAATTGCTATTGTGGAAGGGGCTATAATAGAAAGAATTAAAGTTCCAGATGTATCCTTTTGTCCGTGTTATTGTCCAAGCGAGTCAGAATGCTCTTTCGTCATCATCGGTGCTACTACTTTGGGAGACGCACCTTGTTCATCATGTGCATGACCGAAAGAGTAACAAATCTTACACCACTATAGCTTCTAGGAATATGAAACATGCACCTTACGAGTGATTCCTTCAAGATCTCCCTATAATAAACCTCATCAGGAAGATCTCTTTTTTTTTAGTAAGTCTCATCTGGAAGATCTCTATCGGAAGAAACCATAACACATGCTCGTGCAAAAGCCAATCTCGTCTATGTTGCTGTTTCCTTGTCAATATACAATGGCTGTCCCAAGGTACTGCATAACTTAGCAATAAAATGTCGATTCCAAAGATGTAGGGAAAGACCATGAAAGGAAACCCATAAGGGAATAGACTGAAGGCTGTCTAACTCCAAACGGACATCAATGGACCAGTGCCGTAGTATCATCGGATGGCCACGAATGGTCCAAAACCCTTCAAGTATCCATTGCAAATCCTCTTCAGAATAGAGTTTACATACAAAAAAATCATTCTCCAACATATGAAGATTGAATGCCGATGTTCCCCACAATGGACAATATGAAGCGAAGAGGTATATATCTTGTTAACCTATGCTCTCTTTGTATGTAACAGGAAGAAAGTATAGATCATCTCTATTTTGTTTGTGACTACACTAATTGGGAATGGATGGAGATTCTAAAAAGATTTGAAATACATAGGCTACCAATGCCAAACTTGCATCAAGAACTAGAACAGTTGTAGCAAAACTTATCAAGAAAAGGGCTTCTTACGCAACTGGCAAAGCTTACTTTCAGATGTACTATTTGGTGGATTTGGAAGGAGAGGTGTAGCAGAATCTTTGAGGGTCACAACACACACAATGCTCACCTTTTGCTTAAGATAGTTAGCGACTCACGATCATGTATGGAGTAGGATCTGGAAATGAGGCATTTAACAAGTAGAGAAAAAGAGATCTTCTTCAGATTCAATTTTATAATTCTTTAATGCTTCTTTTGTATTGTCTGATTCTTTGCTTCAAAATTGTGATATATTCACCGGTCGTCCAGGAATGGTTGGTTATTGCATTTTGCTATTTGTTGCCTATGGTAGAGCATCATAGTCTACAACATGTGTAGTCATTACTACTTTTTTGTTTAACTACTCTCGGAGATGAGTCTGGTGGAGTGAGACCATTCCACCTTTCTGAGGTGGGGTGCATTCTCCTAGACTGCTCTAAGAGATCTCAGGGTTTAGTCTATGGCTTGTGTAGACAAAGCTAATTTGTACAAACTTCATACTAAATCTACTTACATTTACTTACCAAAAAAAAAATACCGATGTTCGCCATCGTGTCTTGATGAATGAGGATAATAGAAAATAAGATGTCTTGAGACCGACCACATAACCAACAAGTGCCATGAACCATCTCTCAATCAGCTCTTCAGAATCAGAAGCCTCATACACAACAATCTTCTGATCGGCTTGGATTTCTGGAGTAAAGAAATCCAAGCTAAGATCTGAACTTCCAACCGGAGCCTTGAAGAGGCTTGTCCAAGGTCGAGGATCTCAAGATATGAGAGCAGGAGGCCACGATCTAGAACACGACCTGCCTCTATGCTGCGTCATCAATGGAGCACCTCGACAGGAGGACGATCGTGGAGGAGCAACTTGAGAGGCAGGGAGCCTCGGGTTAGATCACACTTTAGAATTAGAGAGAAGATTTTGACACTATTACAATAGAGTTTTCCCGTTTTCTTTCTCAGTTTTTGTGTGTTTTTCAACCATGAATGAGAGGGGTATTTATAGGCCCTATGGTGATTCAAATTTGAATCATTCCGATTTTTCCAAGTACAGGCCGTACTACCGCCAATGTTGGGTGGTACCACCGCCTGACACACTGACATGGTCAAGGTAATCGGGCGCACTAACGCTCGAGGAACTGCGCACCACTAACACCTGAGATTTTGGTTCCTGGGTGGTGCCACTACTACACTATTCTAGCACTATTCCAACAAGGCTAAATGGGCCCTAACTTTGGCCCAAATCAGCCCAAATAAGGCCCAGTTGGCCCCTACAAGGGTTAAACAGGATTATTACCTAATCCTTACCCTAATTACATGCTAACTACTAAATTGAAACATAATTCTAAGCAAATTAACAACCGTCAATGTCGAGTCTTCTTCTAGTGAGCTTTCCGGCGAACTTCCGGCTGACTTCTGACACACCCTTGGATTTCTTCCAGTGGACTCCCAATAGGCTCCCGGACTTGTGGCGAGTTTGACGAGTCTTGGGCAAGCTTTTGAACCTTCTCGGTGAACTCCATGAACCTCCGACGAACTTTTCAGTGAACTTTTGAAACCTTCGGCAAGTCCACGATTCTTTCTCGGTTGATTCCGACAACACTTCCGACGATCCTTCAAACTTTTGGTGGACTCTCGAACTCCCAACAACTTGACTCCAGTAATTTGCTTTATGTCCTCAAGTTATCGTAGTTAATCCTGCAAGCATAAGCCAAAACTCTACTTCGATCTAAACAGTTATTACAATATGAATTGACATTCTATTATCCGGCACGTCATTGGTCGACGCTTCGTTCGGTTCTTTGACACATCATCCTCTCTTGCAATTTATTGCCCAATCGATGGTTGACCTCTGCAACCCCGATATCCTTGGCATAACCCGTTCTTCCTGGCCTGATACCCGACGTCCGAAGACTTCTACCGATTATCGATTGGAACTCCGGCACGACATCTAATATCCTGACGTGATTTCCTCTAGCGCAACGTCAAGTCCTCCTACGTCAATTGTCTAATGTAGTTAGACCACAAAACACAATCAATTAGTTTCATCATCAAAATCCGATATTCAACAGAAGTGATTCATAATAAAGAGACGAGGAAGTAGAGTAGCAAATAAATAAGGTTTGTTGAAATATAAAGAATAATAAGTAAATGCAAACTTGATTTTTATAGTGGTTCGGTCATACGACATACGTCTACTCCTGATTCCTCTTCTCTTGAGGCCACTGGTTTTTTCACTATTTGTCTTCCTTCCAATGGGTGAAGACAAATCCCTTATAGTGCTCTCTCCTTTTGATAGGCTTAGGAGGTAATCCTTTTAAGCACTTCACTATTCTCTTTCGGTGGAATACAAATGAGAACTAGATGAGGGATTTCTAAAGTGATTTAAATAGCATTTTCTCACTTTTAAAGTATGTGTGCTTTTCTATTCAACCCAGGGATGGGAGGAGTATTTATAGGCTCCAATCTGATTCAAACTTGGAGCCAAAAACCTTCCCATCCCGGGTTTATCGGGTACTAGTAGTACCACCACCTTTTGACCCTGACAATGGCGATACTACCGCTAGTTTGGCAGTACCACCGCTTGACACACTAACATAATCAGTGTACTGGGTGGTACCACCATACAGTACAACTTGGGGAGCTGGACCTGGGCAGTGCCACCGTCATACAAGGTCCAGCACTTCTAGTTGGGCCTTAAACCCGGCCCAAACTAATCTATTACTGAGCTCAATTGGCCCCTACTAGGGTTATAAGATTAACACCTAATACTAACCCTAATTATATACTAACTACTAAATTAAAGATATTTTCTAAGCTAATACAAAATCCGGCACATCAAGTCATCCTCCGGTGAGCTTCCGGTGAACTTCCGGAGGTCTTCCGATGAACCCTCGGATACTATTCTGCGGACTCCCAACAAGCTTCTGGACTTTATGATGATCTTGAAGAGTTTCGATGAGCTTCTTCGGCAAGCTCCAATCTTTCTCGGCAAGCTCCACGAACTTCTAACGAATCTTTCCGGTGAATTTCTAAAAACTCTTCGACAAGCCCCCTACTTATTCTCGGCCAGTTCCGGTAGCACTCTCGATGAATCTTCGAACTTCCGTCGAACTCTCGAACTCCCAACGATTCGATCACACTTGACTCCGACACTTTGTTTCACTTTATGTCTTCATCGTTATCATAGTTAATCCTGCACGCTAAGTAAATCTTAACCCTACTTCGATCTAGAATTTTTTTTGGTAAGAAAATTTTTTTTTGGTAAGAAAATTGCCAACTCATATCGATCTAGATAATTATTACATGAATCAACATCCTGTTGCCCAGCACGTCATTGGTCGGTGCTTCATCCAATTCTTCGGCACACCATCCTCTCTTGCGGCCTGTTGCCCAATCGGTGGTTGACCTCTGTAATCCTAAACTCCTTGGTGTAACACCACACTTCTTGGCCCGATGCCCAATGTCCGAAGCCTTCTGTCGATTGTCGACTAGACTTTTGGCTCGACATCCAATATCCTAACGTGAATTCTTCTAGCACAACGCTAATTCATCCTGTGTCAGTTGTCTAATCCTGATCAATAGTAGACCTGTGTCACTTAAAACGCAGTTAGACAATAAAACACTATTAATTAGTTTCATAATCAAAATCCAAGATTTAACAGTTTAGTCATCTGACCTACGTCCACTCTCGATACTTTCTCCGATGAGGTCACCGGCTTCCACTATTGATCTTTCTTCAAGGGCAAAGATCAATCACTTCTTTATAGAATGCTTTATAAGCAGCTCATTCTCCTTATACAAGCTTCTAACACTTAGAATCGATGGAGGTGAACTCTCAATATTTAGCAATTTTACTATAGTCTTAGTTCTTTTTGTTAACTTCTCTATGTCCAACAAGCTGAGAAGTAAGGGGTTTCTATAGGCCTTAATTGACTTTAAAATTAGAGCAAAAAGAGGTCTCATCTTCGATTTTTCGGGTACTAGTGGTACCACCGCCAGTTCTGACGGTACCATCACCTGTTCTGGTGGTACCATCGCTCAGTCTGACGGTACTACCACCAGATAGAGTTCCTGGCTACTAGAACTGTGCGGTACCATCGCCAAGTCTAACGGTACCACCGCTTAGCAGTTAATAATTGCTTGGTGATACCACTGCTCAATCTGGGTGGTACCATCGCCTAGTCTTGGTGGTACCATCGCTCAGACACCTGGGAGACTAAGCCCTGGGCGATTTCACCGCCCAATTCTAGTGGTGCCACTGCCAAACAAGGTTCAGCAACTTGTTTGGGCCATAAGTCTGACCCAAACCAGTTCAATTATAGGCCTAGTTGGCCCCTAATAGAGTTAGTTGGATTATCTCTCAAACCTTTTTTTTGGTAAGTAAATGTAAGTAGATTTAGTATGAAGTTTGTACAAAATAGTTTTATCTACACAAGCCATAGACTAAAGCCTGAGATCTCTTAGAGCAGTCTAGGAGAATGCACCCCACCTCAAAAAGGTAGAATGGTCTCACTCTACCAAACTCATCTCCAAGAGTAGTTAAACAAAAAAGTAGTCATGACTACACATGTTGTAGATTATGATGCTCTACTATAGGCAACAAATAGTAAAATGCAATAACCAACCATTTCTGGATGACCTGTGAATACATCACATTTTTGAAGCAAAGAATCACATAATACAGCAACCTTTCTAGAAAGCATTAAAGAATTGTAAAATTGAATCCGAGGAAGATCTCTTTTTCTCTACTTGTTAAATGCTTCATTTTCAGATCTTGCTTCATACATGATCTTGAGTCATTAAGAATCTCGAGCAAAAGGTGCACATTGTGTGTGTTATGGCCCATTACCTCCCAAACCTAACTCTAATTAAGCCTTAACTACAACATTTAAGACATACTAAAGCACATAATTCTGGTAGATCAAAATATATCATATGTATATATCGTCATGTAGGATTACTAGATAAATAATAATAGTTAATTAAAATTTTTAATTAACCAATTTTTCTGAAATCAAAGACATGTAGGAAATTTTTTAATTATCAAGGGCATTTCGATAATTTGGATATAAAGGACATGCCTTGAAATTTCTCAAATTCATAGGGGCAAAATTATCCTTTGGCCAAAATCGCCCGAAACAGAGTTGGCGATCACAACTTCTTACAACCGTCGCCTCCCTACTACGGTCGCCAATATGGTGGCCACCATGGACGAGCGACTGCCACCTCCCTCAAGCGATGTAGCTACCGCCTTAGAAAGCTACCTCATGCATGGGCGGCTACCCCCATGCTGGCTCACAATGTGGTGGTTGCCAGGCATTGCTGTCTCGCGCTGACGGTGGCCTTTGCGGCGCTCGAGCAGCCTCGCACGCAGCGATGGCGCGCGGGGC
The DNA here is from genome assembly GCA_023547065.1 of Musa troglodytarum. NCBI lineage: Eukaryota > Viridiplantae > Streptophyta > Magnoliopsida > Zingiberales > Musaceae > Musa > Musa troglodytarum. Next base: position 22,715,609 of record CP097506.1, on the reverse strand, counting down.
ATTGCCTTGCTCAGGTAGCTTACGCATAGCGTGCAGTCGCACCTACCCATGGGCTGGCGGCCGCCAACCGGCACCACGTTTCATGTAGTTGCCTCATGCATACACACACAAACGGGTATCGCCTTGTGTAGGCGGGCGCAACCATTGCGGTTGCCACCTTACATGCGTAGGCAACTGTTGCCTTATGCAGGTGGTTGCCACATGCAACGCAGCCAGTTCACAAGCAGCTTGTGCGCATGTGGGTGGGCACTACCCTTGCCACAAGCAGCTCACTCGCGGGTGCCTAGCCTTTTGTTCTGCCTCGGTAGTCAATCGGCTCGTTCGCTACATTTGTGCATGTCAACAAATTTGACATAGGATGATCGCTCAAAAACACTTTTCAGATCTTAAAACTATGTCAAACGTAGTAAGAATGTGTAAAACAACAATCCTACATGATTATACACAATACATGCAGTTTATAAGTCAATCATTGCACAATGAACTTAGCTCTGATACCACTGCTAAAAAATCATGAATCAACATCTCATGCATAGCGAAAATTAAAAACAAGACCAGATTTTTCATAGTTAAGTACTTTGTCATTGTACAACGATTGATGCGTGAAAAAATTATAAATCCAAAAAATTACATGAATCATATTAGAAGTGTTATTAGGGAGATCGTATATCCCTAAAATTTTTAAATCCGATGAAGAGGATGAAGGAGCACTAGTGTACTCCTCTCTAGCGATAATCTATACAGTGAACGCAATGATGACGCTCCTCATATCATCATGGGATCTCCCTCTCTACATGCACTACAAGGCTATCAGAGCCAAGGAGGAGGAGAGGAGGCTGAAGAAAATAGGAGGTGCGACCACCAACAACTCTAGCCTATGAACCATGAAGTTTGGTACATGAAGCTAATCATTTAATGGATCCTATCCTCATTGGATCTCTATCCAATCATCCAATTGGATCTCATCCAATTATCCAATTGGATCTTATCCATAGGATCCAAACTAGGGGCTCCGTAGATATCTCATATCTGCACCTCTACTTGTCACAACATCCACCATATGTGTGTGACTCTCTAGGCCCGATACCGAGTTGGGCTGTGAGCCGCTCCTTTCAAAACTCCTTCTGACTCAGAACTCCTTCTAATATAATGAATTATTATCTTCATAATAATCACTCGACTTATGGATTATGGACTATGGACGTACTAAGCCACTACACCATAGTCCCTAGACGGTACAAGGGGATCCAATCCATCGGACCTATCTGTCCTTAATTACCATATATCTATAGTCTCTCATTCATCTAGTATCTCAAAGATTGTATATTAGGTATGGTAATGTTAGGCCCATACGAAATCCTGTTCAAGTCTCACTCTAATCGGATTCTCTCGAAGAACTCCTCTCTCAATTCGAACAACCCTGGCTAGGGATTTTCCCTAAACGAGTACATGTAGGTATTTAGAAACAAGCAAGATAAATTCAGTATTGTGGTTAGAAACAAGGCTAGATTAGTGGCCAAGGGTTTCAACTAAGAAGAAGGTATCGATTACGAAGAGACCTTCACTCATGTGACAAGATTAGAAATCATTAGGATGCTCCTTGCCTATGCTAGTAGTATTTTAAGTTGTTTCAAATGGATGTCAAAAGTGCTTTCTTAAATAGTTTTATTTTCGAAAAAGTGTTTGTTGAACAACCACTCAGTTTTGAAAACTCTCTTTTTTCTAATTAGGTGTTTAAATTGACTAAGGCTCTTTATGGGTTAAAACAAGCTCCAAGGGTTTGGTATGAGAGACTTAGCTCATTTTTAATTTTAAATAATTTTACTAAAGGCAAGATCGATACTAAATTGTTTACTAAATATTTTGAAAATAATTTTCTTATTATTCAAATTTATATTAATGATATTATCTTTGGTTCTACTAATAAATTACTATATGAATCATTTGCCAAGTGTATGAGTCATGAATTTGAAATGAGTCTAATGGGTAAACTAATCTTCTTTTTAGGATTACAAATTAAACAACTTAGTGATGGTATATTTCTTAATCAAACTAAATATACATTAGAATTATTAAAATAATTTAACATGGATGGTTCAAAAGCCATAAACACTCCTATGAGTACTTTCACTAAGTTAGACATGGATGAAAATAGAGAAAATTTTGATCAAAAAACATATAGGGGAATGATAGGTAGTTTACTTTACCTCATTACAACTAGACCGAATATCATGTTTAGTATAGGACTTTGTACTAGATTTCAAGCTAATCTTAAGTTATCTTATCTTAAAGTCATTAAAAGAATCCTTAGATATCTTAAAGGAACTCATAACCTAGGATTATGGTATTCAAAATCTGATGACTTTGATTTAATAGCCTATGCGGATGTAGATTTTGACAGATGTAGAATAGATAAAAAAGCACATCCAGAATATGCTAATTTTTAGGACATGCACTTATTTCTTGGATGTCCAAGAAACAAAACTCGGTTGCATTATCTACGGTCGAAGTCGAACTCGGTCGCCTGTGGGCGAGCAGCCCGTAGCGGTGCCCTCAGGGGCATGCGACTGCAAGGGCGACGTCAGTGGGGGGCGACGGTCACCCACAAGGGCCAGAGCCTGCTGCGGTGGCGAAGCCGCCCGCCCCCTGCCCCCCCGGCGCATGGCTGCTGCGATTGCTCTGCCAGCCCCTTTGCTAGAAATGGTAAAGAGTATGTGATGAGAGCCCTACGATTACTCTGTCGGCCCTATTGACTTCACTCAGACGTGGGTGGATGGAGCTCTTAGACATGGGAGACTTATGTTTGGTGGTTATTCAGAAATGGATGAACCATGTTATGTATGTGATCCCACAGTGCCCTTTGTGTTTTTGATATGATATCCAAAGCTTTGGTTATGTGCTTCTATATATGCTTTGGATAAGAATGAAATGAATGTGACGCTAAATATGACATTCGAGCTTCTATTTCTTATTTATTATATTGCTACGCTCTGAAACATTTCATATGCTATTGATATTATTTCAAAATGTTTCATTTGTCATTGATATTCTACAAAACATTTCATATGCTGTTGATATGCTCCGAAACATTTCATATTGCTTTGCTATATTCCAAAATATTTTCTTTGCCCTTGATATGCTCTGAAACATTCTATACATCATTGATATGTCCAAAATATTTCCTTTGCTCTTGATATGCTTCGAAACATTTTATATATTTTCGCTATATCTCGAAATATTTTCCTTTGCCATTGATATGCTCCATAATATCCTATGTGTCATTTGATATGCTCCGAAATACTATTTATGTCATCTGATATGCTCTAATTACTCTTTACTCCATTTGTTATGAAGCAAATATATTTTGAATGAAATGACATTTATGATTTTGTATCTAATGAGCTTATATCCATGAATTCTTATATCTCTGCCTTGCATTTGAATACCAAGTCTGTTTGAAGCTATTCTCCTCTTATTCTGGATTTGCTTGCCACCTGTTGAGCTTTGTAGCTCACTCCGTTGTTTTATAACCCTTTTTCAGGTTAGCTTGTCACGTGCTAAAATATTAGAATTGAGCTGAGATAGTAAAAGCTATTCAGATTATGATAAGTCGTTGTGGATTGTTATGTTATTATTTTATAAATATATTTTGTATGAGATGTGATGTTATCGACAGATTTGGATTGATGTATCATGTAAAAGCTTTAAAAGACCTCACACGAATGAAATTTTGGAATGTTGAGTTTAGTTTACGATGATATGAATTATGGTAAATGGTTGAAATTCTGCTTTGTATAATTCTTATGCTTGTGGAATTATAAGTGAGGTTAATAATTTGTTGAGTTGGTTTGGGTTTTCATAAGGGTTCGTGTGATATGATGTATGATTATAAACTACTCAGGTTTTATGGATATGATTGATATTTGAATGTTTCTCTATATCCTCAAATGTTAGTTTGGATCCTAGATTAGATTATGGTAAAAATTTAATATTATATATTTTAAGACAGGGTCACACCTCCTGAACGAGATTAAAATTCGGGAGGCATGATAGAGGTGGTATCAGAGCATGATTTGAGTATTACTAAAAATTTTGATATGCTAGATGCGTAATAAAGTTTTAGGTTTAGTGACTTTTATTTAGAGATTGATCAAAATTTCTCTTTTGTTGTTTTTTTAGGAAGCAAGGATGACAAGGTTATCTAGTTCTTTTGTTGCATATACTTCTGATCAATTAAGTAGAATTATGAAAACTCTAAAGGCTATGACACAAGTGATGCAACAACAAGTCCGACAAGGAAGAAATGAGGAAGTGGGGACTTCAAACCAGACTGGGTTGGGAATTGAATAATTTAATAAGCTTAGCCCTCCCAGTTTTAGTGGTGAGCCTAATCCAATGATAACAGAACAATGGATGATGCGAAGATAAAATATTTGACGTTTTAAGTTACCCTGATGATAAGAAGATTTCTCTTGCTACCTTCATGCTAGAAGGAGAGACTGAGCACTGGTGGAGAACAATGAAATTTTTTTGAAGTTTGACATGAGCCAATCACTTGGAAGGTATCTATAGAAAAGTTCAATGATAAATATTTTTTAGATTGTATTAGAGAGCAGAAAGAATTGGAGTTCTTGAATCTCATTCAGTGAAATTTGACTGTAGCACAATATGAATCAAAATTCATAGAGCTCTCCAGATTTGTCACATATATGATTGATAATGAAGCTAGAAAAACAAGAAGGTTTGAAAGGGGACTAAGGCCGGTAATAAGAAGCTAGATATCAGCTCTAAAACTCCAGGTATATACTGATGTGGCAAAAAGAGCTTTAATACTTGAAAAAGACTTGAAGGAGATCCAAGAAATCAGGGGCAAGAACAACAAGGATAAGTTTGTTAGCAAAAGTAAGAGAGGAAATGAACCAGAAAGAAGTAACAAGAGCGTAAAGGTATCTAGATTTGTGAAAGAAAAGCTACCACAAAGAGCTCTATCATGTGCAAAATGTGGGCGTAATCATGAAACAAGTGCGTGTTTTTAGGTGACTGGAGCCTCTTTTTGCCTATGGAAAGTTTGATCATAAAGTAAGAGACTGTCCACTAAACAAGAAGAAAGAGCCACTGCCTCCTAAAGCCGACAGCCTATGCTAGAGTATATGCTATCACAGAACAAGATTCCAAAGCCTCTAAATCAGTGGTTGAAGGTATTCTACATGTTTCTAATAGAAATGCAAAAGTTTTGTTTGATCCTGTTCCAATTTATCTTTTGTTTCATAATATTTTGCTTATCACTTGGGCATTCAACCTAAACCATTGGATTATTTCTTATACGTAACTACTGCTGTTGGAGATTCTTTGACTACAAACTTGGTTTATCCATCATGTTTGATTTCTATTAGAGAACATGAACTCCTTGTTGATTCGATACTTCTAGAAATCCGGGGCTTTGATATTATACTTGGCATGGATTGATTATCTTCCTATCATGCGAGTATTGATTGCTATACAAAAATAATTACTTTCTGCATACCAAATCTGCATATCTTCTACTTAAAGGGTATTAGGCATGATTTGCCCCTTTGCTTAATATCGGCACTTCAAGCTCATCACCTTATGCAAAAAGGATGTCTTTGTTATGTTATATGTGTAAGGGAGCATTCAGAACAAGAAACTCATCTAGATGAAATTTTTGTAGTCAATGAGTTCCCTGATGTATTCCTAGAGGATTTGTTTGGACTATCTCTAGACAGGGAAGGTGAATTTGCTATTGATTTAGTCCTTGGGACAACCCCGATATCTAAGCCTCCTTACAGAATGGCACCACTCGAGCTTGAGGAATTGAAGAAGCAAATACAAGAGTTGTTAGATAAGGGTTTCATTCGACCCAGCGTCTCACCGTGGGGTGCTCCAGTACTATTAGTTAAGAAGAAGGATGGAACGTTGAGGCTTTGTATTGATTATAGACAATTGAATCAAGTGATCATCAAAAACAAATATCCTCTACCCAGGATTGATGACTTGTTCGATCAATTGTAGTGTGTACAAGTATTCTCCAAGATTGATCTAAGGTCAGGTTACTATCAGTTAAAGGTCAAGAAGGAGGATATTCCAAAAATAGCCTTTAGAACTTGATATGGTCACTATGAAGTTTTAGTAATGCCTTTTGGCTTGACTAATGCCCCTGCAGCTTTTATGGAATTGATGAATAGAATATTTCAGCCACTCTTAGATGATTGTATAATTGTATTCATTGATGACATATTAGTATATTCAAGGAGTAACAAGGAGCATGAGGAACACTTGAGAAATGTATTATCAATACTAAGATAAAAAATAAGTTGTATGCAAAGTTCGGCAAATGTGAATTTTGGTTGAAGGAAATTACTTTCTTAGGCCACGTGATTTCAGGAAAGGGCATATCTGTTGATCCAAAGAAGGTTGAAGCGGTAGTTAATTGGAAAGTACCAACAAATGTAATAGAAGTTAGAAGTTTCTTGGACATGGCAGGTTATTACAGGAGATTTATGGAGGAATTTTCTCAAATTACTCATCCCCTCACTAAATTGACTCAAAAGAATATGAAATTTGAATGGAGTGATGATTGTAAGCAAAGTTTTCAAGAATTAAAAAGAAGATTGGCTAGTTGCCCTATTCTCACTATTCTGAGTGGTAATGAAGGATTTGTAGTTTATATTAATGTCTCAAGAAAGGGCCTTAGATGTGTTTTGATGCAAGAAGGAAAATAATTGCTTATGCTTCTAGACAGCTAAAGAGTTACGAATTGAATTATCCGACTTATGATTTAGAATTGATAGTTATCATTTTTGCTAAAACGATTTACAGATATTGCTTGTATGGGTGGAGAGCTTCTCTCTCTAGGTGATTCTCTTCTCTCTCTAGGGTGAGAAGAGGCGGTGGCTGGGCGATTGGGCGACGGCACTGTTTTGCACCCACGGCGAGCAGGGTTCTCTGCGGTTCTGCGCTCAAGGAGAACAGAGGCTGTTGTTCCTTTGCACCGTCCCCTTTCCTCTATTCCTCTTCTGGATTGAACAGAGGCGGAGGAGATCGAGGGCGGCGTCCTCACCTCGGCCAACTGCAGGAGTTGGGGCTGGGGACCCCTGGGCGATGCGATTGGGCGACGGCGGGGGCTGTTCTTCCAGCACTCCACATTGTGCAGGAATGATTGGGGCTCGCTGCTGCCTATGGTTCTACGTGCAAGGAAAACAGAGGACCGAGCCTTTACTCCGCCCCCTTTCCTTTGTTCCTCTTCTGGAACAGAGAAAGGCCCATCAATCCCCACCCTCTACAGAACAGAGGAGGAGGAGATCAAGGGAGGAGTCCTCACCTCGGCCAATCTTCGGCGACGGGCGGGCGCAGGCTGAATCTGCGCTGTTTGCCTGGGAGATCAGGGGCTGTACGCCCCCTTGGTTTGGGGCGTGAGGTGGCGGTTCTCCCCTGCATTTTCCTCACATGCACGGAGAGGCGAGGGAGGCGACGACGGCACGGCTGATCCCTTCTTCCGGCAGAGGCAAGGTTGAGGGTGAAGCTACTCTCTAGCATCGCCCCCTTCTTCTTCCTGGCAGTGTCCTGCTTCTTTGGGAAGGGGCGACGGCTGTAGTGCAGTGGGGGTGGCTTCCTCTGCACCACGACTTGTAGAAGCCTACGACTGCTTCTCCATTGTTGGGGCTGTGGAGGCAGTCTACTTCTCCGTTGTTGGGGCTGCAGCGGTTGTTTGCAGCTACCTCTCCCTAGCGAAAAGAGGAGCTAGCACCGCAAGAACACGGCTACCGAGCAGTGATGGTCCCTGGGGCTGGTGATGCTGGTAGCAGGATGAGGTTCCCTGCCCCTACGGCTCAACCTCCGCTATCTTCCTCCTGACGAGATGCTTCGTCTCAAGTTGCTTCTTCCCGACGAAATGGTTCTTTGATGACGCAACATAGAGGTAGGTTGCGCTCTAGATCGCGGCCTCCTACTCTCATTTCTAGAGATCCTCGATCTTGGACAAGCCTCTTCGAGGCTCTGGTTGGAAGTTCAGATCTTAGCTTGGACTTCTTAGCTCCAGAAACCCAGGCTGATCAGAAAATTACTATGTACGAGACTGTTGATTCTGAAGAGCTAATTAAGACATGGTTTATGGTGCTTGTTAGTTGTGGTCGGTCTAAATACATCCTATTTCCCGTTATTCTTGTTCATCAAGACTCGATGGGGAACATCGACATTTGACCTGCATATGTTAGAGAACGGTTTTTTTGTATGCAAACTCTATTCTGAAGAGGATTTGCAATGAATCCTTGAAGGGTTTTGGACTATTCACGGCCATCCGATGATTTTACGGCGTTGGTCTCCTGATATCAGTTTGGAGTTAGATAGCCTACAATCTATTCCTTTATTGGTATCCTTTCATAGTCTTCCCCTATATCTTTGAAGTCGACATTTTATTGCTAAGTTATGTAGCACCTTGGGACAGCCATTGTATATTGACAAAGCAACAGTAGTGCAGACGAGATTGGCTTTTGCACGAGCATGTGTAATGGTTTCTTCTGATGGAGATCTTCTAGATGAGGTTTTTTATCATGATCTTGATGGGACCACCCGTAAGGTGCATGTTTTATATTCTTGGAAGCCACAGTGTTGTAAGATTTGCTACTCTTTTGGTCATGCACATGGAGCTTGTCAGTAGACTTAGAAATCGATCACTCAGTTTTACCGGCAACGCTAGGCATCTCAGCACGGGGTTGATACTCTTATTATGACTACTGACGAACAAGGCAAGTCTCCTTCAGTGGTAGTAGTGCTGGTGAATACGAGCGAGCATTCTGACTCACTTGGGCAGCATCATGATCAGAAAGACAAATCAGGAACTTTACCTCTTCCTAATATATCAGAGTCTGTCACAACAATAGTTTCTCAAGTTACCCACACGCAGGAGAATGAGAAACCTTCATCTCTTCCTACATCGATAGGAACTATCGTAACGGGGATCCCACGTCTCACTCATCATGCTAACTAGGATATTGTGTCTCAACCAGTCCCTACAAACCTCGCCAACCAGGACTTTCCGTCTCAACCTTCAACAAACACTGCCAACTTGGATATCTTGGGTACTTTAAAATTTAAGCATTTGCAAGCTGTAGATGAAGTGGATAAAAATAGAAATAAAGGCTTAAAAGATAAGGATATTATGCAGGAGGAAACTACAAAACCCAAGGATAAGAAGAAGGATGGTACAATTAAGTCGCACATACTTCCGTCTACCTAGGAAGAGACCCTTAGTTCCTTTCCTACCTGTTTTATTCCTGATGAAGATACTTTGTTGGAATGTTCATGGACTGAATAAACTTGAGAAATGTCGGGAGCTTAATAGAATAATCAAGTCTGCTGCTTGTGATATTGTTATTCTTGTGGAAACAAAAATTAAACCATCTCGAGTTTGTGTTCAAAGAAATTTAATATAGCTAGAGGCAGAATTTCTTACCAATGATACTTATGACACTTATGGTAGAATATGGGTATTATAGCATCCGAACTCTGTTAGTGCTTGCTTTATTTCTACTACAGAACAATTCATCCACTTTAAGGCCGAGGATAAAAAGAATAATTGTCAATTCCATATTACTGGTGTATATGCTTCTAATAGTATGCAGGAAAGAAATGTTCTATGGAATGATCTGATTAACATTGCAAATGGCTGTCTTACAAGGCCTTGGATTGTTCTTGGTGACTTCAATACTGTACAATACACACATGAAAAAGTAGGAGGTAAACCACTTTCAGAGAGCAAGCTTCAAGGTTTTAATGATTACATAGATATTGCTGCATTGATTGATATAAAATCTATAGGGGATTGGCTTTCATGGAGTAATCAAGGTGCTGCCCATAGGAAAATAATGGCTCGACTCGATAGGTGTCTGATTAATCGTGAATGGTTAACAGTTTATCCTGATTCATTTCTGGAGTATGGTGCTCAATTGTTCTCTGATCACTCTTCAATGTATATACATGCAGACAAAGTAATACCCAGAGGCAGAAAACCATTTCGATTCTTTAACATGTGGAGTACCCATCCTCAGTTCCTCGAGGTTATCAGATCAGCTTGGAATGTTAATATGCATGGATCTCCCCCTTAATCTTATGCCAGAAGCTTAAAGCATGTAAAGCAACACTAAAGGAGTGGAATACAAACACTTTTTGTAATATTACCACCCGGGTCCAATTAAGCAAAAAGAAACTACTGGCGGTGCAACATGAGCTGCATCTTCAGCCCTTTGATGAGAATCTTATTTGCAAAGAGGCAGAGGCTAGGTCTCAATTCATGCAGGCCCTAAAGCAGGAAGAAAGTTTTACAAAACAGAAGTCTCGATAGCATTGGCTTACTTTAGGGGATTCCAACATGAAGTTTTTCTATACAGCCATTGCTACTAGAAGAGCTGTTAACTATATCAGGAAATGTAAAGACCAAGACGGTACGCTTATTGAGACTTTAGATGCGGTTAAATCATACACTGAATAATTTTTTTATTCTTTACTCAATCAAATAAAGCAGTCTAATAATGTTTATGTGGAGCCTACTAGAAAGCTTGATTTGGATGACATCAAGATTCTTAATGCACCAATTACAGCTGAAGAAGTTGTACGAGTTGTCTTCAAGTCACTAAAGCACAAAAGCCCTGGTCCAGATGGATTTCCAACTGAATTTTACCAAATTGCATGGCCGATCATTGGAAATGACGTGATTAATGCTTCTCAGCATTTTTTCTCTTAAGGTTGTATTCTTAAAGCGATAAATTACACTTTTATTTCTTTGGTTCCTAAGAATGCAGGGGCTGATTCACTAGAGCACTACAGGCCCATTTCTTTATGCAACTTTATTTACAAGATCATTTTCAAGTTGCTTACAGATCGAATGCAAATGATTATACACAAGATCATTAGTCCTACTAAGGCTGCTTTCATTAAAGGGAGAAGTATACATCACAATATTCTTCTTGCTAATGACTTGGTCAAAGATCTACTCTTCAAATCAAGAGGGACGAAAATATGTTTTAAAGCTAACTTATGAAAATCATTTGATTCAGTTAATAGGCAGTTTCTCTATAAGATGTTCCTCAGTATGAACTTCCCTTAACAATGGGTTAATTGGATTCAATGCTGCTTGGAAACTTTAAAATTTTTAGTTCTGTTCAATGGTTCACCCGTTGGCTTCTTTGGGAGTACGAATGGCATCCGAATCCACTTTCTCTATATCTTTTTACAATTGTCATGGAAGAACTCAGCTGTATGTTAGAAAAGGCTGTCTCTGATGATAGCATTAAGGTACCCGATGTTGGTTCTATTCATATATCCCACATAACATTTACAGATGATCTTATTATCTTTCTTTGCAATGACACTACTTCAGTGAGGAATTTGGCTACTATTCTAAAAGATTTTGGTTTAATTTCTGGCCTTCAACTAAATCATGCAAAAAGTAAAGTCTATAAGGGTTCTTACATTGAAGATAAAGACTTTATTATACAAACTCTAGGAGTTAGCGAGGGAAGTCTACCAGTTCCTTATCTGGGTCTCCCACTCATATCCACTAGCATTCACAAAATTCACTATCAGCCTATCCTACAAAAAATAAAGAATAGAATTTCCTCCTGGAAAACTAGACTTCTTTCCAAAGCAGGACGACTTGAACTCATTCGATCTATGTTTATTTCTTACTCTATTTATTGGTCTAATGCATTTCTTCTACCTGTTGGACTTCTTCAGGATATTGAACGACTATTGAAGAACTTTTTCTAGAATGGTACAGATGGAAAGACAATGCATATGGTAAATTGGGATAGCATTTGTAGACCGAAAGATGAGGGGGGGCTGAATTTGCGAAATCTGAGAGATTGGAATAAAGCTTGTTTGGTACAGAAATTGTGAGATCTTTTACAAAATAAATCCTTATGGTCACATTGGGTTTCTTCTAGGTACCTATCTAAGGAATCAATCTGGGAAGTTTTAATAAGAATATATCATTCTGTTGCTTGGAAACGAATTTTGAAGATAAGAAATTGGCTGATCAACCACATTTCTTATACAATCTCTTCTGGGACCAGAATTAATATGTGGTATGATCCTTGGGTGAATAGGAAGAGTATATTTCAATTATATGGTGATAGAGTATGAAGAGATCTTGGGGCCCCTAAAGATTGGAAGGTTTCTGTGGTCATTGTTAACGGCACCTGGTGTCTTCCTAATCCTATTTCTCTTGATATGCTACCACTTTGGCTGACTATTACAGCTCTTCCAATCATGAATAACTCATCAGATATGCTTAATTGGCTTCATGACAATGGAAAGTTTAGTGCTTCGTCTGCATGGAATCAAATCAGACAAAAAAACAAGTGGATCCCGAGCAGTTGGACGTGGGATAGACCGGGCTCACAGAGACATTTCTTATGCACATGGTAGGCCCTTCTTGCCAAACTACCCACAATGGATAATATGAAGTGAAGAGGTATATATCTTTTTAACCGATGCTCTCTTTGTATGCAATAGGAAGAAAGTATAGATCATCTCTATTTTGCTTGTGACTACACTAATTGGGTATGGATGGAGATTCTGAAAAGATTTGAAATACATAGGCTACCAATGCCAAACTTGCATCAAGAACTAGAACAGCTGCAGCAAAACTTCTTAAGAAAAGAGCTTCTCACGTGACTGGCAAAGCTTACCTTCAGATGTACTATTTGGTGGATTTGGAAGGAGAGGTGTAGTAGAATCTTTGAGGGTCACAAAATACACAATGCTCACCTTTTGCTCGAGATACTTAGCGACTCATGATCATGTATGGAGCAGGATCTGGAAATGAGGCATTTAACAAGTAGAGAAAAAGAGATATTTTTCAGATTCAATTTTATAATTTTTTAATGCTTCCTTTATATTGTTTGATTCTGTACTTCAAAATTATGATATATTCATTGGTCGCCCAAGAATGGTAGAGCGTCATAGTCTGCAACATGAGTAGTCATGACTACTTTTTTTTTTAACTACTCTCGGAGATGAGTCTAGTGGAGTGAGACCATTCCACCTTTCTGAGATGGGGTGCATTCTTTGAGACTGCTCTAAGAGATCTCAGGCTTTAGTCTATGGTTTGTGTAGACAAAGCTAATTTATACAAACTTCATACTAAATTTACTTACATTTACTTACAAAAAAAAAGCATCATCTTGTTGTTTACCCTATCTGAAACCAATATTCTTTTTGATGTATTCAGTTAATGGTACAGTAATGGTAGAAAAATCTTTAATTAATCTTCTATAAAAGCTAGCAAGACCATGAAAACTTCTAACATCACTAACACTAGTGGGTTTTGGCCACTCTTTAATTACTTTTACTTTTTCTTGATCACAATGTATTCCTTTATCGTTTACAACATATCCAAGAAAAGTAATTTCATTAGTGCGAAAAGTGCATTTCTGTAGATTAGCATATAACTTTTCTTTTCTAAGCACATCAAAAATAGCTTTTAAATGTGTTACATGCTCATCTAAACTTTTGCGATACACAAGTATATCATCAAAATAAACCACTACAAACTTTCCAATGTAAGCACGCAAAATATGGTTCATCAATCTCATAAAAGTGCTAGGTGTGTTAGCTAGGCCAAAAGGCATCACTAACCATTCATATAAACCATGTTTAGTTTTGAAAGCAGTTTTTTATTCATCACCCTCATGCATTCTTATTTGATGATATCCAGATTTCAAATCAATTTTTAAAAATAGAAAAGAACCATGCAATTCATCTAACATGTCATCTAGCCTAGGAATAGGATGTCAATACTTTACCGTGATTTTGTTGATGGCTCTGCAATCAACACATATTCTCCAAGATCCATCCTTTTTAGGCACCAAAAGAATATGAATTGCATATGGACTCATGCTTTCTCGCACAAACCCCTTTTCCAAAAGCTCACTGACTTGCTTTTGGATTTCTTTGGTCTCTTCTGGGTTGCATCTATATGCTGGCCTATTTGGTATGCTTGCACCTGAAATGAAATCAATTTGATGCTCAATTCCTCTAATTGGTGGCAAACCATTGGGAACTTCTTCGGGAAAGATATCCTCTTTTTCCTGCAAAAGATCAACAATAACACTAGGCAAACTTTTATCAATTTTTTTAGAAAAAATCAAAATATCCTTGTATATAAGTACAATTAAGGGCTGCCTCATGGTTAAGGCCTTTTTGACATCACTTATTTTGGCATAAACACTCATTTTTCTTTCACTCAAGCCTTCCTTGTTTTCGCTCCCCTTGTGTTTCCCAATACTCTTATTTTTATCACCCATCTCATCTTTTTCTTTTTTTCTCTCTTTCTTGCTCCCTCCCAAAAGTTTTGGTTAATGAAGACTCAAGCTCCTCATATTGTTATTTTATGCGCATCTGGTCTTCAAGAATTGTCTTCGGAGGCAATAGTCCAAGCTGATATTTCTGTCCATCCATAATCAAGGAATAACGGTTCTTGAACCCATCATGTATTACCCTACGATCATATTGCCATGGTCTCCCCAACAACATGGGACCAGCATACATAGGTACCACATCACACCAAACTTCATCCTTATATCTACCAATTGAAAAATGAACTAACACTTGCTGATTTACCTTTACTACACCACTATCATTCAACCATTGCAACTTGTAAAGTTTTGAATGTTTGATAGTAGGCAATTTCTCCACGAGCAAGGTACTTACCACATTGGTACAACTTCTACTATCAACAATCATATTGCACAACTTGTTAGCAATCAAACAATGAGTATGAAATAGATTTTTAAGTTGTTCACCATGTTCATCATTTTTACTTTGCAAACTAAGTGTGCGTTGAATAACCAAAATTTCACCTTTAGCATAGTCTACATCACTAGCATCCTCTGGAATGTCATCATCATCCTCTCTTTCACTTTCAGATTCTATATTCTCATCTCTTATAATCATAACTCTCTTATTAAGACATTCACGTGCTATATGTCCATGGCCAAGGCACTTAAAACACTTAATACCTCTACTTTGATTAGGTTAATTCTCACCTTTACCCTTACTGCCAAATTCATTTTTGCCTTTAATTCCATCAATTTTAGGCTTAACAATGAGTTTATCATCCTTTTTACTCCAATTCAGTTTCCAAGATGAAGAAGAACCCGAATAAGGTTTTGAATCATACCTTGAGCCTTTTCTTTTGAGTTGTCTCTCAATCTTCATGGTCATATTCACCATATCCTCAATCTCCACGTAATGCTATAACTCCACAAGATCAGCAATGTTCTTGTTTAATCCACTCAGGAATCGAGCCATTGTAGCCTCACGATCTCCTCCACATGAGCCCGTATCATGGCTATCTCCATCTTCTTGTGATATTCATCAACACTCATGGAACCTTATGTCAAAGTTTGCAGTCATTGATGCAAATCTCGATAGTAATGACTTGGGACGAATCTCCTCCTTATGATTTGTTTCATCTCCAACTAAGTCTCTACGAGCCTTTCACCATTTCTACGCCTGTCTTTACATAATTGATCCCACCAAATTATAGCATAATCATAAAATTCAATAGCAGCAAATTTTACCTTTTTCTCTTCGGAGTAATTGTGACATTCAAAGATCAGCTCCACTTTTCATTCCCACTCCAAATAAGAATCTGGATTATTCTTTCCTTGAAAAGAAGGAATTTTTATTTTGATGCTGCCAATGTTTCTGTCCATACTATCAAAATGTTCTCTCCTAGTTTGTCTCCTAGAATTAACATCTTGACCAATTAGAGTAACTTGGTCATCGTCGATGTCATCTCTACCATCATATTCATCATGGACGAAGGCTGGTTGTCTCCTACGTCGTGGTTCACCTTGCAATCTATTAATTGCATCATCATACCTTTCTAGATGATCTCTTACATCTCCTATCACTTTAAACATTCATTCAAATTGTTATTGCATTGCTTGAAGCAAAAGATCATTTGATGAAGAAATCGCTTCTTTATCTTTAGACATGTTTGCAAACTTGAAAGACAAAGTTAGAATAGCCTCACTAACACTCCCTCACGTGTTTTACTCAAGATTTGATTCACTCCACTCGTGTTTTCACACAATGTTTGACTTTTCTCGATATTGATCTTACCACTCTTGCCTTTTATCTCTCTTGTTTTATTCTTTGAGTTCTTAAATTAACTAAAAAACCTTAAACAAACAATTCAGATTGTGGCAATTCAAGGGTATTGAAATTAGACATAAAAGCAAATATAATGTAAGCCAATTTAAAGGAGTGTATAATGCACTTCAATCATAAGCAAAGATTTAAATTCAAGTATTTCTGGAATGAAAAAAAAAATTCTAAACCTGAAACAAGAATTCAAAATAATGAAGATAGAATTCTGTAATTTGCACGAAGTCCCTGAATTCACATTTTTTTTTAATTTTGATCTCTTTCTTTCTTTTTTTCTTTCTTTCCTTTTTTTTTACCTTTGATCTTCTCCTCTCTCTCTCTTTTTCTTTGATCTTTGATTTTCTCACCTCTTTTTTTTATTTTTTGATTTTCTCTCTCTTTTTTTTAAACTTTCTGCTCTCTTTCTTTTTTTGACGATAAAGTGAGGGAAAAAATGAAAAATAAATAGTAATAGCATAAGAAACACAACAATAAGGAGGCATGAAGAATAGCAATTATGGATATCGTGATAAAAGAAGAATAAGAGAACATGAAAATACTAAAAGATAATAAATAAATGGATAAGCAAACCTCAAACTTGAGCCATGCTCTGATACGAAATGATGGAAATCATCAATTTAGCAATCATATACCCCGATAGCTAAAGAGCTATGATACATATGGAATACAAATTGACACCCTCTAACGAATTGAAACAAGGCAGATCGTTCAAGAATGAAGTAAGGAAAACTATTCTAATTACTTATCAATAGAAAATTGATGAAATAACTAGAATAATACTTTGAATTCCCTTAAGATGCCACAAACTAACAAGTCTGATAAGTCAAAGGAAAAGCAAAGATTTGGTTTGAATGCCATAAGCAGAAAAGCCTGATAAGTTCTAAAGTTCATGTAAGAACTTAAAAACAAAACACTCACCGGTGTTGAAGAATTGTTATACTTCCCAAATTGTCTGTCTTACACTCTTACACTGGGAGTCAGCCTCATTTATATAGTATGAGGCTAAGTACAAATGGAATGAATGCATTAAATAACATTCATATTTCAAATTCATGAATTTTGGTAAACATGGCTGAATGAACTTTTATTCTTTAAGATGAGGTCTTCAAATTTGTCCTTCTCTCTTCATGATCATGTTAACCATTTTAGGCTCTTCTTCCAACCATAGAAGCTTGACTGAGTCTTGACTAGCTTGATCCTTCCAAATATTTTCCAATAAACAAGTTAAAGCTTCTTTCATCCTCTTAGCTTTAGCTCTTGTCATTGGTCCTCCATGAAAAGTTAAAGGGTCTTTAATCGAATTATGATCAACTTGCTAGTTCATATCAGAGGCAACGGCGGCGGGTTCTCCCTTGTGTTTTCCTCACACGCACGGAGAAGCGAGGGAGGCGATGGCGGCGCAGCTGATCCCTTCTTCCAGCAAAGGCGAGGGTTGAGGGCGAAGCTACTCTCCAGCATCATCCCCTTCTTCTTCTTGGTAGTGTCTGCGGCTGCTTCTTTGGGAAGGGGTGACGCTTGTAGAGTGCGGTGGGGGTGGCTTCCTCTGCACCGTGACTTGTAGAAGCCTGCGGCTACTTCTCCATTGTTGGGGCTGTGGAGGCAGTCTGCTTCTCCGTTGTTGGGGCTGCAGAGGTTGTTTGCGGCTACCTCTCCCTAGCGAACAGAGGAGCTTGCATCGTAGGAACATGGCTACCGGGCAGTGATGGTCCCTGGGGCTGGTGATGCTGGTAGCAAGATGAGGTTCCCTGCTCCTACGTCTTAACCTCCACTATCTTCCTCTCGACAAGATGCTCCTTCTCAAGTTGCTTCTTCTTCCCGACGAGATGGTTCTTTGATGATGCAGCATAGAGGTAGGTCGCGCTCTAGATCGCGGCCTCGTACTCTTATTTCTAGAGATCCTCAACCTTGGACAAGCTTCTTCAAGGCTCGGGTTGGAAGTTCAGATCTTAGCTTGGACTTCTTTGCTCCAGAAACCCAGGATGATCAGAAGATTACTGTGTACGAGACTGCTGATTCTAAAGAGCTAATTAAGATGTGGTCCATGGCACTTGTTGGTTATGTGGTCAGTCTAAAGACATCCTATTTTCTGGTATCCTCGTTCATTAAGACTCGATGGGGAACATCAGCATTTCTTCTGCAAATACTAGAGAACGGTTTTTTTGTATGCAAACTCTATTCTGAAGAGGATTTGCAACAAATCCTTGAAGGGTTTTGGACTATTCCCTGCCATCCGATGAATCTACGGTGTTGGTCTCCTGATGTTCGTTTGGAGTTAGACAGCCTACAGTCTATTCCTTTATTGGTATCCTTTCATGGTCTTCCCCTGCATCTTTGGAGCCGATAATTTATTGCTAAGTTATGTAGCACCTTGGGATAGCCATTGTATATTGATAAAGCAATAGCAACGCAGACGAGATTGGCTTTTGCACGAGCATGTGTAATGGTTTCTTCTGATGGTGATCTTCCAGATGAGTGTTTTTATTGTGATCTTGATGGGACCATCCGTAAGGTGCATGTTTCATAATCTTGGAAGCCACAGCGTTGTAAGATTTGCTACTCTTTTGGTCATGCACATGGAACTTGCTAGCAAACTCAGAAACTGATCACTCAGGTTTACCGGCAATGCCAGGCATCTCAGCACGAGGTTGATACTACTATTATGACTATTGATGAACAAGGCGAGTCTCCTTCAGTGGCAGTAGTACTGGAGAAGATGAGCGAGCATTCTGACTCACTTGGGTAGCATCATGATCAGAAAGACAAATCAGGAACTTTACCTCTTCCTAATATATCAGAGTCTGTCACAATAACAATTTCTTAGGTTACCCACGTGCAGGAGAACGAGAAACCTTCATCTCTTCCTACATCGATAGGAACTACTACAACGGGGATCCCACGTCCCACTCATCGTGCTAACCAAGATATTGTGTCTCAACCAGTCCCTACAAACCTCACCAGCCAGGACTTTTCGTCTCAACCTTTAAGAAACACTGCCAACTTGGATATCTTGGGTACTTCAAAATTTAAGCATTTGCAAGCTATGGATGAAGTGGATAAAAATAGAAATAAAGGCTTAAAAGGTAAGGATATTATACGGGAGGAAACTACAAAACTCAAGGATAAGAAGAAGGATGGTACAATTAAGTCACACGTACTTCCATCTACCTAGGAAGAGACCCTTATTTCCTTTCCTACCTGTTTTATTCCTGATGAAGATACATTGTTGGAATGTTCGTGGACTGAATAAACTTAAGAAATGTCGGGAGCTTAATAGAATAATCAAGTCTGCTGCTTGTGATATTGTTATTCTTGTGGAAACAAAAATTAAACCATCTCGGGTTTGTGTTCAAAGAAATTTAATATGGCCAGAGGCAGAACTTCTTACCAATGATACTTGTGACACTTATGGTAGAATATGGGTATTATGGCATCTGAACTCTGTTAGTGCTTGCTTTATTTCTGCTACAGAACAATTCATCCACTTTAAGGCTGAGGATAAAAAGAATGGTTGTCAATTCTATATTACTGGTGTATATGTTTCTAATAGTATGTAGGAAAGAAATATTCTATCAAATGATCTAATTAATATTGCAAATGGCTGTCTTACAATGTCTTGGATTATTCTTGGTGACTTCAATACTGTTCGGTACACATTAAAAAGTGGGAGGTAAATCACTTTCAGAGAGCAATCTTCAAGGTTTTAACGATTACATAGATATTGCTGCATTGATTGATATCAAATCTATAGGGGATTGGCTTTCATGGAGTAATCAAGGTGCTCAGTTGTTCTCTGATCACTCTTCAATGTATATACTTATAGACAACGTAATACCCAAAGGCAAGAAACCATTTAGATTCTTTAACATGTGGAGTACCCTTCCTCAGTTCCTTGAGGTTATCAGATCAGCTTGGAATATTAATGTGCATGGATCTCCCCTTTATATCTTATGCTAGAAACTTAAAGCATGTAAAGCAGCACTAAAGGAGTGGAATACAAACACTTTTGGGAATATTACCACTCGGGTCCAGTTAAGCAAAAAGAAACTACTGATGGTGCAACATGAGCTGTATCTTTAGCCCTTTGACGAGAATCTTATTTACAAAGAGGCAGAGGCTAGGTCTCAATTCATGCAGGCCCTAATGTAGGAAGAAAGTTTTACAAAACAGAAGTCTCGATAGCATTGGCTTACTTTAGGAGATTCTAATACAAAATTTTTCTACACAGCCATTGCTACTAGAAGGGTTGTTAACTGTATCAGGAAATGTAAAGACCAAGACGGTACGCTTATTGAGAATTTGGATGAGGTTAAAGCACACACTGAATAATTTTTTTATTCTTTACTCAATCAAATAGAGCAGCCTAATAATGCTCATGTGGAGCCTATTAGAAAGCTTGATTCGGATGACATCACGATTCTTAATGCACCAATTATCATACGAAGAAGTTGTAAGAGTTATCTTCAAGTCACCAAAGCACAAAAGCCCCGGTCCAGATGGATTTTCAGTTGAATTTTACTAAATTGCATGGCCAACCATTAGAAATGACGTGATTAAAGCTTGTCAGTATTGTTTCTCTTCAGGTCGTATTCTTAAAGTGATAAATTACACTTTTATTTCTTTGGTTCCTAAGAATGCAGGGGCTGATTCACTAGAGCACTACAGGCCCATTTCTTTATGTAACTTTATTTACAAGATCATCTCCAAGTTGCTTGCAGATCGAATGCAAATGATTATGCACAAGATCATTAGTCCTACTCAGGCTGCTTTCATTAAAGGGAGAAGTATACATCACAATATTCTTCTTGCTAACGACTTGGTCAAAGATCTGCACTCCAAATCAAGAGGGATGAAAATATATTTTAAAGCTGACTAACGAAAAGCATTTGATTCAGTTAATAGATAATTTCTCTACAAGATGCTCCTTAGTATGAACTTCCCTCAACATTGGGTTAATTGGATTCAGTGCTACTTGGAAACTCCAAAATTTTTAGTTCTGTTCAATGGTTCACCCGTTGGCTTCTTTGGGAGTACGAATGACATCCGACAAGGAGATCCACTTTCTCCATATCTTTTTATAATTGTCATAGAAGGACTCAGTTATATGTTAGAAAAGGTAGTCTCTGATGGCAACATTAAGGCACCCTATGCTGGTTCTATTTATATATCTCACATAACATTTGCAAATGATCTTATTATCTTTCTTCGCAATGACACTACTTCAGTGAGGAATTTGGCTACTATTCTGAAAGATTTTAATTTGATTTCTGGCCTTTAACTAAATCATGCAAAAAGTAAAGTCTATATAGGTTCTTACATTGAAGATAAAGACTTTATTATACAAACTCTAGGGGTTAGCGAGGGAAGTCTACCAGTTCCTTATCTGGGTCTCCCACTCATATCCACAGGTATTCACAAAATTCACTGTCAGCCTATCTTGAAAAAATAAAAAATAGAATTTTCTCCTAGAAAACTAGACTTCTTTCCAAAGCAGGACGACTTAAACTCATCCGATCGGTGTTGTTTTCTTACATTATTTATTGGTCTAATACATTTCTTCTACCTGTTGGACTTCTTCAGGATAGTGAACGGCTATTAAAGAACTTTTTCTTGAATGGTACGGATGGAAAGGCAATGCATATGGTAAATTAGGATAGCATTTGTAGACCAAAAGATGAGGGGGGGCTGAATCTGCGAAATCTAAGAGATTGGAATAAAGCTTGTTTGGTATAGAAATTATGGGATTTTTTGTAAAATAAATCCTTATGGTCACAATGGGTTTCTTCTAGGTACCTATCTAAGAAATCAATCTAGGAAGTTTCAACAAGAACATATCATTCTATTGCTTGGAAAGGAATTTTGAAGGCAAGAAATTGGCTGATCAACCATATTTCTTATGCAATCTCTTCTAGGACCAGAATTAATATGTGGTATGATCCTTGGGTGAATGGGAAGAGTATATTTCAATTATATGGTGATAGAGTACGAAAAGATCTTGGCCCCCCTAAAGATTAGAAAGTTTCTAAGTTCATTGTTAACGGCACCTGGTGTCTTCCTAATCCTATTTCTCCTGATATACTATCACTTTGGCCGACTATTACAGCTCTTCCAATCATGAATAACTCATCAGATATGCTTAATTGATGACTTCATGACAATAGAAAGTTTAGTGCTACATCTGCATGGAATCAAATCAGACAAAGAAACAATAAGTGGATCCCGAGCAGTTGGACATGGGATAGACCGGGCTCATAGAGACATTCTTTATGCACATAGCAGACCCTTCTTGCCAAACAATCCATAATGGATAATATGAAGTACAAAGGTATATATCTTGTTAACCGATGCTCTCTTTGTATGCAATAGGAAGAAAGTATAGATCATCTCTATTTTGCTTGTGACTACACTAATTGGGTATGGATGGAGATTTTGAAAAGATTTGAAATACATAGGCTACCAATACTAAACTTGCATCAAGAACTAGAACAACTATAGCAAAATTTCTTAAGAAAAGGGCTTCTTATACAACTAGCAAAGCTTACCTTCAGATGTACTATTTGGTAGATTTGGAAGGAGAGGTGTAGCAGAATCTTTGAGGGTCACAACACACACAATGCTCACCTTTTGCTCGAGATACTTAGCGACTCACAATCATGTATGGAGCAGGATCTGGAAATGAGGCATTTAACAAATAGAGAAAAAGAAATCTTCCTCAGATTCAATTTTACAATTCTTTAATGCTTCCTTTATATTGTCTGATTCTCTGCTTCAAAATTGTAATATATTCACTGGTCATCCAAGAATGGTTGGTTATTGCATTTTGCTATTTGTTGCATATGGTAGAGCGTCATAGTCTACAACATGTGTAGTCATGACTACTTTTCTGTTTAACTACTCTCGGAGATGAATCTGGTGGAGTGAGACCATTCCACCTTTCTGAGGTGGGGTGCATTCTCCTAGACTGCTCTAAAAGATCTCAGGCTTTAGTCTATGGCTTGCGTAGATAAAGCTAATTTGTACAAACTTCATACTAATTCTACTTACATTTACTTACCAAAAAAAAAAATACTTGTGTGGGCGAACATTTGATGCCTTTACCGATCACAAGAGTTTAAAGTATATTTTTACTCAGAAAGAGTTAAATATGAGGCAACGAAGATGAATAGAACTTCTGAAGGATTATGATTGTACCATCCGTTATCACCCAGGTAAAGAAAATGTTGTAGCTGATGCACTTAGTAAAAAATCTATAAGTTTTATGGCTAGCCTAGTTGTGAAACAATAGAAGTTATTAGAAAAAAATTATGATTTAAATGTTATGGGGAAAGGGTAAGACTCAATAATGTTGATGGTGTTAGGATTTGAGCGACACTAAGAGGGGGTGGGGGGTGAATTAGTGTAGCGGATTAAATCTCATAAACTTGAAACCGATTTCAGAGATAGTTGATTCGAATGAAAATTTCGATCCGACAAAAAAAAAGGATTTAGCTAGAATAGTTCGAGTGAATGCAATTGAGAGTAGGGAGAAGAAAATCGAGCAATTTGCAGCTAAGTAAAGATAAGATGCAGAATATTTAAAAACTCATAACCAAAGTACGCAGCGATGTATAGTGGTTCTGTCGAAAGACCTACATCCACTTCCGAAGCCTCCTCCAATGAGGCTCCTAACTTCCACTATCAAATCTCTTGAAGGAGAAGGACCAAATACCCCTCTTACAAACTTTTACAAGTGGTTCACTCTCTTACAGATTTTTCACAAAGAAAAAGGGAGGTGAACACTTAAGCTATTGAAACAAGACTTTGCTATAGCTTTGACTTAGTTTTCAACTTCTCAATTGAGAAAAGAGGGAATTTATAGACTCAATTGACTTTAAAAAATAGAGCCAAAAAGAGTCTCATATGTTGGGCTGAGAGCCCAATTCAGCCCATATGGGCTTTAGCAGCCCATAGCCCTTCTCTTATTAACCCTAACCCTAACCTAAAACCTAATTATATATAGGGGCTAATGGTGGCTACAATATTAGGAGATTAACATCGTAGCAAAGGGTAGAAATTTGCAGCAACATTAGGAATTCAAAGAGAGGAGAAAAGGGCAGAAAATAAGAGAAAAAGAAAGGGAAGAAGACAAAGAAAACACAGAAATTATTCTCATTCATCCAAACAGTTTCTCATCTCAAGTTAGATCAGATCTACAATGAGTTTTTCTATGATTGCTTGAGCGAGGTTTTGGATATTGTGCACAGTGACATGATCCTTGTATCCCAGTTATTCTCTTGTGATTATTGCTTGGGTTTTGGGCAAGAGATTCGAGAATTGTACATTCATTATTTCTATAGTGGATTTTCTCTAGTTTGCCCCGTGGTTTTTACCCTTCACGTTGAAGGGGTTTTCCACGTAAATCTTGGTGTTCTATTTGATTATGATTTCTGTTTAATTCTGCTGTGTTACGGCCTGCTAGTATTTGTTCATATACAAAAGTTATTGTTTATTGCCTATCCTCCTTTTATTTCCCTATCAACTGGTATCAGAGCAAGGTTTTGGTGATTTAACTTTTGTATTTGAACATGGAGGCTAGTAATATTTCTCGCATGATTAGTTTGAATGGAAACAATTGGATGATATAGAAACCAAGAATGGAAGATCTCTTGTATTGCAAAGATTTGTATGGACCTTTGCAAGGGGATGGTGAAAAACCCATAACTATGACAGATGATGAGTGGAAGAGATTAGATCGAAAAACGATTGGATTTATTCGACAGTGGCTCGATGATAGTGTCTTTCATCATGTTTCTACTGAAAGTTCTGCATATTCTCTTTGGAAAAAGTTAGAAGGTCTCTATGAAAGAAAATAGTTGGCAACAAAGCTTTTTGATCGAAAACTTGTGAACCTAAAATATAAAGAGGGTGCTTCTATTGCTGAGCATTTGAATGAAATTCAGAGTATTACTAACTAGTTATCTTCTATGAAAATGTCTCTTGATGATGAGTTGCAGGCATTGTTACTTCTCAGTTCATTGCTAGAAAGTTGAGAGACACTGGTGGTTTCCTCGGTAATTTCGCATGGTATTGTTACCATGAGTCAAGTAACAAGCTTTGTTGAATGAGGAGTTGAGAAGAAAGAACTCACGATCTCAGATTGATTCACAGACACTTATCTTAGAGAACAGAGGAAGGTCAAGGTCTAAAGATAGAAGCAGTTCACGCATAGGTAGAAGCAAGTCAAGATCAAGGAAAGATATTGTTTGCTATAACTGTGGTGAGAAAGGACATTATAAGAATCAGTGTAAGCAGCCTAAGAAGAGCAAGAAAAAGGGAAAAGAAGTGGAGTCTACAGAGTCAAAAGAAAATACCACAACTATAGTGCAGATTGGTGATTATTTGATTTTGTCTCCATCTGATGATATTTTTTCTTATGTGTGTCAGGATCTCGAGTGGATAATTGACACAGGAGCTTCTTATCATGCTACACCACGGAGGGAGTTTTTTACTACGTGCATGTGTCCGAAATTTTGGTGTTGTCAAGATGGGCAACCATGGCACAACAGACATCATTGGCATGGGTGACATCCATATAAAGACCAATCTTGGATGCAAATTGGTGCTTAAGGATGTGAGGCATGTGGTTGACTTGAGGTTGAATCTAATTTCAGTTGGAAGATTAGATGATGAAGACTATGATAGCAGGTTTCACAAAGGGCAGTGGAAACTCAGTAAGGGTTCTCTTGTTATAGCTAATGGAAAAAAATGTCACACTTTGTACAGGTTGCAGGTAAAGCTTGTGGTGAATAACTGAATGCTACAGAGAAAGACTTCAGCATGGAGTTGTGGCATAGGCGATTGGGACACATGAGCGAGAAAGGACTGCAAGCTTTTTCCAAGAGAGAGGTATTGCCTGACCTCAGAGGTATACGTTTGAACCCTTGTATCGATTGTTTAGCTGGTAAACAACATAGAGTTTCATTTGCTAGTCCTGCTTTGTCTAGAAAAATGCATGCCTTGAACCGTGTTTATATAGATGTATATGGTCCTTTGAGGATAAAAACTCCTAATGGTTCTACTAATGTTCCTGGCATCAGTGCTACACTTTACTTTGTTACTTTTATAGATGACTATTCCAGAAAGTTTGGGCTTATGCTTTGAAGACCAAGGATCAAAGTTATTGGTGTCTTCAAAGAGTTTCATGCCAGAGTTGAAAGGGAGACAGAAAGATGCTTGAAATGCATAAGATCGATAATGGTGGTAAGTATACAGGATTGTTTGATGATTATTGTAGGTCACATGGCATCCAGCATGAGATGACAGTTCCTGGTACACCTCAGCATAATGCAATTGCAGAGAGGATGAATCGCACCATCATGGAAAAGATCAGATGTATGCTTTCATAGGCAAAGCTACCCAAAAGGTTTTGGGATGAGGCTTTGAGGACTGTAGTTGATGTGATCAACTTATCTCCCTATACAGCCCTAGATGCTGATGTTGTAGAGCATGTTTAGTCAGGGAAAGATGGTTCCTATAAGCATTTGAGAGTATTTGGTTGTCGTGCATTTGCACATATTCCAAATAATGAAAGGTCTAAGCTGGATGGTAAGACAAGAGAATGTATTTTTCTTGACTACTCACATGATCAATTTGGTTACAGGCTTTGGGATCCAGAAAAGCAGAAGGTGTTTAGAAGCGAGATGTGATCTTCTTTGAGAATCAAACTCTTAAGGATTTGAAGAAGAAGGCACCAGCCAAGACTTCTGCAGAAGGATTAGTAGATTGTGACCCAATTGTTCCTCCAATATATCAGGGTGATGGGGAGATGTGCAAGAAGATGGTGTAGAGCCGATATTAATCTACCGTAGGACATGTTGAGCAAGAAGAAATTGGGGAGCTTCCGTAGAACCTCAATTGAGAAGATCTTCTAGACAACGTCGGCCTTCCGTAAGATACTCTATAGATGAATATGTGATGCTTATCGATGCAGTAACGAGTTACCACTGTGAAGTGAAAGTGAGCATAAAAAATAGTTAGTTGCTATACAGAAGAGATGGATGCTCTACAGAAGAATCATACATATGATTTGGTGCAACTTCCACAGGGAATGAAGGCCTTAAAGAACAAGTGGGTTTTCAGGTTGAAGACTCAAGAATATTGTTCTCAACCAAAGTACAAAGCCAGATTGGTTGTGAAAGGCTTTGGTCAAAAGAACGGTATTGACTTTGAAGAGATTTTTTCTCTTGTTGTTAAAATGTCTTCTATTCGTGTTGCTCTAGGTATTGCTACTAGCCAGGACTTGGAGGTGGAGCAATTAGATGTGAAGACAGCTTCCTTCATGGTGATTTGGAGGAGGAAATTTATATGGAGCAACCAGAAGGTTTCAAAGTCAAAGGTAAAAAAAATTTTGTCTGCAAGTTAAGAAAGAGTTTGTATAGATTGAAGCAAGCTCCAAGACAACGGTACAGAAATTTTGATTCATTTATGATTAAAAATGGATACAAAAGAACGGCTTCAGATCATTGTGTAAATCAAACGGTTTGGTGAGAATTTTATTATTCTCTTACTTTATGTTGATGATATGCTTATCCTTGGGAAAGATATGTATATAATTGACAAGTTGAAGAAAGAACTGAGTGAGTTCTTTGCAATGAAGGACATGGGGCCAGAAAGTAAATCGGGCATGCAGATTTCTCGTGATAGAAAAACAAGAAGATTTGGTTGTCACAAGAGAAATACATCGAGAAGGTATTAGAAAGGTTCAGATGAGCAATGCAAAGCGGTTGGTTCTCCTCTTTCAGTCACTTCAAGTTGTGCTCAGCAGTCCGTCAAGTGATGAAGAGAAGGAGAAAATGCAAAAGGTTCCTTATGCTTTAGCTAGAAGTTTAATGTATGCAATGGTATGTACGAGGCCGACATCGCGATATGCAGAGTGTTACTAGCGATTTCTTGCAAATCCAGCAAAGATCAGGCGGCATGAAGTGGATATTGAGATATCTCAGAGGAAGCTCTAAGGTTTGTTTAAGCTTTGGAGGTGGACCACCTGTGTTAGTGAGTTACACAGATGCAGATATGGCCAGAGATATTGATACAAGGAAATCTACATCAGGTTTTGTACTTACTTTTGCAGGGGGAGCTGTGTCATGGCAATCCAGATTGCAAAGGTGTATTGCTCTCTCCACCACAGAGGCAGAATATATTGCTGCTATAGAGGTTTGTAAAGAAATGTTATGGATGAAAGAATTCTTATAAGAATTAGGGCTGAAACAGAAAAATTATGTGGTGTATTATGACAGTGCCATCCATTTATGTAAGAACCCAGTTTTTCATTCTAAGTCAAAGCATATAGATGTCAGATATCACTGGATTCGAAATGTACTTGAAGAGAAGCAGTTGCAACTTCAGAAAATTCATACAGATGATAATGGAGCAGATATGTTAACAAAGACTTTACCAAAAGAGAGACAGGAGATGTGCCGACAGTTGGTCGGCATGGATTTACACTGAGTCATGGGATAGCCTCCCTTATAGGCTGAAGGGGGAGGTTGTTGGGCTGAGAGCCTAGTTCAGCCCATATGGGCTTTAGCAGCCCATAGCCCTTCTCTTATTAACCCTAACCCTAACCTAAAACCTAATTATATATAGGGGCTAATGGTGGAAATTAGGAGATTAACATCGCAGCAAAGGGCAGAAATTTGCAGCAACATTAGGGATTCAAAGAGAGGAGAAAAGGGCAGAAAAATAAGAGAAAAAGAAAGGAAAGAAGACAAAGAAAACGCAGAAATTATTCTCATTCATCCAAACAGTTTCTCATCTCAGGTTAGATCAGATCTACAGTGAATTTTTCTGTGATTGCTTGTATCCCAATTATTCTCTTATGATTGTTGCTTGGGTTTTGGGCAAGAGATTCGAGAATTATACATTCATTATTTATATAGTGGATTTTCTCTGGTTTGCCCCGTGGTTTTGGATATTGTGCACAGTGACGTGATCCTTGTATCCCAGTTATTCTCTTATGATTGTTGCTTGGGTTTTGGGCAAGAGATTCGAGAATTGTACATTCATTATTTCTATAGTGGATTTTCTCTGGTTTGCCCCGTGGTTTTTATCCTTCACGTTGAAGGGGTTTTCCACGTAAATCTTGGTGTTCTATTTGATTATGATATCTATTTAATTCTACTGTGTTACGGCCTACTAGTATTTGTTCATATACAAAAATTATTGTTTATTGCCTATCCTTCTTTTATTTCCCCATCATCATCCTATGTTTACCGGGTACTAGCGGTACCATTGCCTAGCACTGGTGGTACCATCGCCTAGCACTGGTGGTACCATCGCCGAGTCCCTCGCTCGTGGTTACATCACTTGCCAAGCGGTACCTGACACAGGAGTGCCTATAATCTAGTCATGTTGATCTTGCTGAAGCTATAATAAATTTTCAGCCCACAAATATTGTCTTAGTCTTCCACTCAGCACATTCAACTATGACAGCTCATGAGCATCTTCTTTACACTAAGTCAAGGTTAGTTCAATGCACTTTCTTTCATGACTAAGAAACATATTAATGAAGGTGGTTAACAACTGTAAAGCATTTATCTCGAAATTCCCTATACATGAAGGGTTGTTTCATGCACAACTATTTATTTTGGTGTTTTGGGTTAGAGGAGATTTTTAGAAACTGAAGATATTGGCTAAAGCTCTCTTGGAGAACTCTAGAAAACTCTGTATCTCTTGGATGTGTCCTAGAGTAGTGAGTCTCTTTGTTCAGTTCTGTATCCTCGTTTCATTTTCTCTGGGGTGGTGAAGTTTTTTGCATCCCTATGTAATTTTGAACCTGGCGGTAAACTATTTTATCATTGTGTTTAAGTATTTTCATGAAATTATTCTTTTTCTGTCTGAAAGAACTTTTATTCCTACGCATACTGTTATTCCCTCAACTTTTCTTCTCTCGAAACCCATTATGTATCGCCCCACCATATCAGTTTGATATCAGAGCTAAAGGCTAGAGATCATGACACGATAGAATAGAAAAGATATTACTGTTGAAGGTAGCATCCATGAAGATGATGTTGAATCATTGAAGCTGTAGCTACGCAGATTGCTGAATAGTATACAAGAGAAGAATGAAATCATCGAAGAACTTCACAGTAGAAATGACCATCATGAAAATGATGTCCAATAGTTTAGTTCTAATGATGATACACCTCCTTACTCTCGGGAGTTAAGAAGATTTCAGGCAAGGCATGTAGTCAAAGATGAATGGCTGAACAAATACAACCCAAGATTGGATATTTCGAGTTTGAAGGTAAAATTAATGTTGATGACTTTATTGATTAGCTTAATACAGTGGAAAGAATTTTTGATTTTCATGAACCACCTAGACAAAAGAAGGTAAAACTTGTGGTTCTTAAACTCAGATGAAATGCATCTTTTTGGTAGGAAAATCTGAAGAAGCAAAGAGAACGTGAGGGAAAGAGTAAAATTGACATGGGAGAAAATGAAAAGGGAGCAGAAGAGAAAATACTTACCTAACAATTATAGACAAGAGATCTTTCTCAAAATCAATGATTTCAAGCAAAAAGATCTTAGTATGGAAGAGTACACAGCAGAATTTGATAATCTCATGTTAAAAGGAGAGCTTGTGGAACTAGAAGAGTAAACTATTACAAGATATTTGGGAGGTCTGAAATATGAGATTGCTAAAGTTGTTCAACTCCAGCCATATTAGTCATTAAATGATGTGAGTAAGTTAGCTTTAAAAGTTGAAAAGTAACAAAAGTTTGAAAAGAGTTCTCGGTATAGGTCAAAAGAAGGCTATACAAAAGGAGAAAATTTCAAGTCTATTGTTCAAAGCAAGGTTGTCTCAAAGGTGCAAGACAAGGGTGAAGGATTTGCTGGCAGCAAACAAACACATAATTCGTCTACGCCAAGTGGTCGAAAATGCTTTAAATGTCATGGTTTTGGGCATATTGCTTCAGATTGTCTAAATAGGAGGATTGTTACTTTGGTTGAAGATCATAGTGATGAAGAAGAAAATGAAGCCGAGGATAAATCAAAATATGATGATGATGAGGAAGAGGTTACTTATGCTGATTATAGTTTGTCTATTGTGCTACAACGTAGTTTATAAGTGTTATATATGGCTGAGGATGAAAGTTGGTTAAGAAAGAACGTGTTTCACACTAAATGCACTTCTCATGGCAAGGTGTGTTTGGTGATTATCGATAGTAGCAGCTTTGAGAATGTGGTATCTTTGGAGATGGTGCAGAAGTTGAAATTAGACACAATCCCTTATCCACATCCTTATCAATTATGTTGGCTACAAAAAGAGAATGATATCAAGGTAACTAAAAGAAGTTTAGTTCCGCTTTCCATTGGCAAGTATTATAAAGATGAAGTATGGTGTGATGTTACTCCTATTGATGCTTGTCATTTATTATTGGGTAGACCTTGGCATTATGATAGGAGGGTGTTGTATGATGGCTACAAACATATATATTCTTTTAATGTGAATGAAAAAAGATTATTTTAGCTCCATTGCAACCTCCTGAAATCAGTACATAAAAGAAGGAAGTTAGTGCTTTCATGTTCTATGATGAATGCAAGGATGAAATAGAAAGAGGTGGTCATATTCTGGCTTTATTAGTTGTAGAGGAAAATGAACAATATAAGGAGACACCGATAATCATGAAATCAATTCTGGAGGAGTTTCAAGATGTTGTACCAGAAGAGATTCCACATGGCCTTCCACCTCTAAGAGATATTCAGCATCACATTAATCTTATTCCGGGGGCTATTTTACCTAATAAGACAGCCTACAGAATGAGTTCCAAGGAGTATGAAGAACTTCAAAGGCAAGTGAATTAGTTGGTGGAAAAGGGATTGATTCGGGAGAGCATGAGTCCTTGTGTGGTTTCAGCTTTGTTGGTGCCGAAAAAGGATAATTCTTGAAGAATGTGTGTGGACAGCCGCGCTATCAACAAAATCACAATTGACTATCGTTTTCCCATTCCAAGATTAGATGATTTACTTGACCAATTGTGTGATGCTTCTATTTTCTCTAAAATTGATTTGAGAAGTGGTTATCACCAAATAAGAATGAGACTTAGAGATGAGTGGAAAACAGCATTTAAAACTAGAGAAGGATTATATGAATGGTTGGTTATGCTATTTGGGCTATCTAATGCTCCTAGTACTTTCATGAGATTTATGAATCATATACTTAAGCCATGCATTAGGACTTTTGTTGTGATTTATTTTGATGGCATATTAGTGTATAGTAAGAGTGAAGAGGAGCATATAAATCATCTCAAAGAGATTTTTCTTATTTTGAGACAACAAAAACTTTATGCTAATATAAAGAAGTGTGATTTCTTTACAACTACTGTTGTGTTTTTAGGATATATTATTTCAAAAGATGGAATCATGATGGATCAAAGTAAGGTAGAGGCTATTCTTAATTGGTCAACACCTACTTCATTGCATGATGTGAGGAGTTTCCATGGCTTAACTTCCTTTTACAAAAGATTCATCAATGGTTTTAGCTCTATTGTTGCTCCAATCACTGAATGTTTGAAAGGTGACAAATTCAAATGAACCAGTAAGGCTAATGATGCCTTTGAACTATTGAAAAGAAAGGTGACTAAAGCTCCTATTTTAGTGCTACCTAACTTTGACAAGGTATTTGAGGTTGAATGTGATGCCTCAAATGTGGGAATTGGTATTGTTTTGAGTCAAGATGGAAAGCCCATTGCCTTTTTTAGCTAGAAGTTGAATGATGCAAGAAGGAGATACTCTACCTATGATAAGGAGTTCTATGCCATTTATCGAGCTTTATCTCATTGGAGTCAATATCTTTTTACTAAGCCATTTTTCTTATATTCTGATCATGAGGCATTAAAATTCATTAATCACCAGCATAAGTTAAACAAGAGATATGCAGCTTGGGTGGAGTTCTTGCAATCCTATAACTTTATAATCAAGCATAAATCTGGTGTTCAAAATGTGGTTGCTGTTGCCTTGAGCAGAAAGCATTCTTTATTATCAATGATGGAAGTTAATGTAATTAGATTTGAGACATTCAAAGATCTTATGAGAATGACATGGATTTCAGCTCAATATGGCAGAACTGCAAATCAGCTAAAGCTCATGGTGGTGTTTTGGGAGGATATTTCGGTAGGGATAAGACTCTAGCTCTTGTTCAATCAAATTTCTATTGGCCCAAGATGTTCAGAGATGTAGAGAGGCTTGTGAAGCAATGCCGAGTGTGTCATTTGGCAAAAATGAGAAGTCAAAATTCTGGTTTGTACACTCCACTTCCAGTGCCTACTGCTCTGTGGGAGGAAGTAAGTCTTGATTTCGTTTTGGGACTGCCAAGAACTCAAAGGAACAAGGATTCTATTATGGTTGTTGTCGACAGATTTTCAAAAATGTCTCACTTTGTCCCATGCAATAAATCAAACGATGCATCTCATATTGCTGATTTGTATTTTAAGGAGATTGTGAGATTGCATGGTGTACTAAGAACTATGATATCTGATCGAGATTCAAAATTTCTTAGTCGTTTTTGGAGAACTCTATGGAGGAAGCTAGGTACTTCTTTGAATTTTAGCTACTCACATCACCCACAAACCAATTGGCAAATTGAGGTAACAAACAGAAGCTTGGGAAATTTTCTTAGAAGTTATGTTAGCAAAAACATCAAGCAATGAGATCTCATTCTTCCACAAATTAAATTTGCCTACAATCGTTACTTACATCATAGCACTAGTAAGAGTCCTTTTGAAATTGTTTATGGTGCTAATCCTATTAGTCCTTTGGATTTGGTTCCTCATTTAACAACTAAACAATTTAGTGGAGATGCTGATGAGAGAGCTAAGCAAATAAAGAAGCTACATGAGGATGTTAAAGCAACCATAGAGAAGCAAAATGAGAGGTATAGTCAAGTTACTAACAAACACATAAAACTTGTGGAGTTTAATGTAGGTGATTTGGTATAGATTCATCTAAGAAAGGAGAGGTTCCCACCAAGCAAATTTGGAAAATTGAAACCAAAAGCTGATGGTCCATTCAAGGTGCTTAAGATAATTGGACAGAATGCTTATGAGATAGAGCTACCAGAATATTATGGAGTGTCTTCGATATTTAATGTGGCTAATTTAAGTCCTTATCATGATTATATTACTGAAACAAACAATGACTTGAGGACAAGTCTTTTTCAACCAGGGGAGAATGACACAGGAGTGCCTAACTTGCTATAATCTAGTCATGTTGATCTTGCTGAAGCTATGATAAATTTTCAGCCCACAATGTTGCCTCAGTCTTCCACTCAACATATTCAACTATGACAGCTCATAAGCATCTTCTTTATACTAAGTCAAGGCTGGTTCAATGCACTTACCTTTTTTTTTGGTAAGTAAATGTAAGTAGATTTAGTATGAAGTTTGTATAAATTAGCTTTGTCTACACAAGCCATAGACTAAAGCCGGAGATCTCTTAGAGCAGTCTAGGAGAATACACCCCACCTCAGAAAGGTGGAATGGTCTCACTCCACCAGACTCATCTCCGAGAGTAGTTAAACAGAAAAGTAGTCATGACTACACATGTTGTAGACTATGATGCTCTACCATACACAACAAATAGCAAAATGCAATAACCAACAATTCCTAGACAACCGATAAATATATCACAATTTTGAAGCAGACAATCAGACAATACAAAGGAAGCATTAAAGAATTATAAAATTGAATCTGAGGAAGATCTCTTTTTCTCTACTTGTTAAATGCCTCATTTTCAAATCCTGCTCCATACGTGATCGTGAGTCGCTAAGTATCTCAAGCAGAAGGTGAGCATTGTGTGTGTTGTGACCCTCAAAGATTCTGCTACACCTCTCCTTCCAAATCCACCAAATAGTACATCTAAAGGTAAGCTTTGCTAGTTGTGTAAGAAGTCATTTTCTTAAGAAGTTTTGCTGCAGCTATTCTAGTTCTTGATGCAAGTTTGGCATTGGTAGCCTATGTATTTCAAATCTTTTCAGAATCTCCATCCATACCTAATTAGTGTAGTCACAAGTAAAATATTATTATATACTTTCTTCCTGTTGCATACAAAGAGAGCATCGGTTAACAAGATATATACATTTTCACTTCATATTGTCCATTGTGGGTTATTTAGCAAGAAGGGCCTGCCATGTGCATAAGGAATGTCTCTGTGAGCTTGGTCTATCCGATGTCCAATTGCTCGGGATCCACTTGTTATTTCATTGTCTGATTTGATTCCATGCAGATGTAGCACTAAACTTTCCATTGTCATGAAGCCAACTAAGAATATCTGATGAGTTATTCCTAATTGGAAGAGTTATAATAGTCGGCCAAAGTGATAGCATATCAGGAGAAATAGGATTAGAAAGACACCAGGTGCCATTAACGATGAACTCAGAAACCTTCCAATCTTTAGGGGCCCCAAAATCTCTTCGTACTCTATCACCATATAATTGAAATATACTCTTCCCATTCACCCATGGATCATACCACATATTAATTCTGGTCCCAAAAGAGATTACAAAAGAAATGTGGTTGATCAGCCAGTTTCTTGCCTTCAATATTCCTTTCCAAGCAGCAGAATGATATGTTCTTGTTGAAACTTCCCAGATTGATTCCGTAGATAGGTACCTAGAAGAAACCCATTGTGACCATAAGGATTTATTTTGAAAAAGATCCCATAATTTCTATACCAAACAAACTTTATTCTAATCTCTTAGATTTCGCAGATTTAGCCCTCCCTCATCTTTTGGTCTACAAATGCAATCCCAATTGACCATATGCATTGCCTTTCCATCCGTACCATTCCAGAAAAAGTTCTTCAATAGCCGTTCAATATCCTGAAGAAGTCCAACAGGTAGAAGAAATGCATTAGACCAATAAATAGAGTAAGAAAACAACACAGATCGGATGAGTTCAAGTCATCCTACTTTGGAAAGAAGTCTAGTTTTCTAGGAGAAAATTCTATTCTTTATTTTTTGCAAGATAGGCTGATAGTAAATTTTGTGAATGCCAATGGATATGAGTGGGAGACCCAGATAAGGAACTAGTAGACTTCCCTTGCTAACCCCTAGAGTTTGTATAATAAAGTCTTTATCTTCAATGCAAGAACCCATATAGACTTTACTTTTTGCATGATTTAGTTGAAGGCGAGAAACCAAACCAAAATCTTTCAGAATAGTAGCCAAATTCCTCACTAAAGTAGTATCATTGTGAAGAAAGATAATAAGATCATCTGCAAATGTTATGTGGGATATATGAATAGAACTAGCATGGAGTACCTTAATGCTGCCATCAGAGACTATCTTTTCTAACATACAACTGAGTCCTTCCATGACAATTGTAAAAAGATATGAAGAAAGTGGATCTCCTTGTCCGATGCCATTCGTGCTCCCAAAGAAGCCAACGAGAGAACCATTGAATAGAATTGAAAAATTTGGAGTTTCCAAGCAGCACTGAATCTAATTAACCCATTGTTGAGGGAAGTTTATACTGAGGAGCATCTTGTAGAGAAACTGTCTATTAACTAAATTAAATGCTTTTCGTAAGTCAGCTTTAAAACATATTTTCGTCCCTCTTGATTTGGAGTGTAAATCTTTGACCAAGTCGTTAGCAAGAAGAACATTGTGATGTATACTTCTCCCTTTAATGAAAGCAACTTGAGTAGGACTAATGATCTTGTGCATAATCATTTACATTCGATCTGTAAGCAACTTAGAAATGATCTTGTAAATAAAGTTGCATAAAGAAATGGGCCTATAGTACTCTAGTGAATCAGCCCCTGCATTCTTAGGAACCAAAGAAATAAAAGTGCAATTTATCGCTTTAAGAGTATGACCTGAAGAGCAAAAAAATTGGCAAGCTTTAATCACATCATTTCCAATGATCGACCATGCAATTTAGTAAAATTCTGCTGGAAATCCATCTAGACCAAGGCTTTTGTGCTTTGGTGACTTAAAGACAACTCGTACAACTTCTTCATCTATAATTGGTGCATTAAGAATCGTGATGTCATCCTAATCAAGCTTTCTAGTAGGCTCCGCATGAACATTATTAGGATGCTCTGTTTGATTGAGTAAAGAATAAAAAAATTATTCAGTGTGTGCTTTAACCTCATCCAAATTCTCAATAAGCGTACCATCTTGGTCTTTACATTTCCTGATACAGTTAACAGCCCTTCTAGTAGCAATGGCTATATAGAAAAACTTCGTATTGGAATCCCCTAAAGTAAGCCAATGCTGAGACTTCTATTTTACAAAACTTTCTTCCTGCTTTAGGGCCTGCATGAATTGAGACCTAGCCTCCACCTCTTTGCAAATAAGATTCTTCTCAAAGGGCTGAAGATGCAGCTCATGTTGCATCGCCATTAGTTTCTTTTTGCTTAATTGGACCCGGATGATAATATTACCAAAAGTGTTTATATTCTACTCCTTTAGTGCTGCTTTACATGCTTTAAGCTTTTGGCATAAGATATAAAGGAGAGATCCATGCACATTAACATTCCAAGCTGATTAGATAACCTCAAGGAACTGAGGATGGGTACTCCACATGTTAAAGAATCTAAATGGTTTCTTACCTCTGGGTATTATTTTGTCTGCATGTATATACATTAAAGAGTGATCAGAGAACAACTGAGCACCAAACTCCAGAAATGAATCAGGGTAAACTGTTAACCATTCATGATTAATCAGACACCTATCGAGCCAAGCCATTATTTTCCTATGGGTAGCACCTTGAATACTCCATGAAAGTCAATCCCCTATAGATTTCATATCAATCAATGTAGCAATATCTATGTAATCGTTAAAACCTTGATGCTTGCTCTCTGAAAGTGGTTTACCTCCCACTTTTTCATGTGTGTACCGAACTGTATTGAAATCACCAAGAACAATCCAAGGTACTGTAAGATAGCCATTTGCAATGTTAATCAGATCACTCCATAAAACGTTTCTTTCCTACATACTATTCCAAGCATATATACCAGTAAAATGGAATTGACAACTATTCTTATTATCCTCGGCCTTAAAGTGGATGAATTATTCTATAGCAGAAATAAAGCAAGCACTAACAGAGTTCGGATGCCATAATACCCATATTCTACCATAGGTGTCACAAGTATCATTGGTAAGAAGTGCTGCCTCTGGCCATATTAAATTTCTTTGAACACAAACTCGAGATGGTTTAATTTTTGTTTCCATAAGAATAACAATATCACAAGGAGCAGTTTTGATTATTCTATTAAGCTCTCGACATTTCTCAAGTTTATTCAGTCCACGAACATTCCAACAAAGTATCTTCGTTAGGAATAAAATAGGTAGGAAAGGAAATAAAGGTCTCTTTCTAAGTAGATGGAAGTATGTACGACTTAATTGTACTATCCTTCTTCTTATCCTTGGGTTTTGCAGTTTCCTCCCGCATAATATCCTTACCTTTTAAGCCTTTATTTCTATTTTTATCCACTTCATCCACAGCTTACAAATGCTTAAATTTTGAAGTCCCCAAGATATCCGGGTTGGCAGTGTTTGTTGAAGGTTGAGGCTGAAAGTCTTGGCTGGTACCCTGGTTAGCACGATGAGTGGGACATGGGATCCCCGTTGCAGTAGTTCCTGTCGATGTATGAAGAGATGAAGGTTTCTCGTTCTCCTGTGTATGGGTAACCTGAGAAACTGTTGTTGTGATAGACTCTGATATATTAGGAAGAGGTAAAGTTCCTGATTTGTCTTTTTGATCATGATGCTGCCCAAGTGAGTCAGAATGCTCACTCGTCTTCACCAGCACTACTGCCCCTAAAGGAGACTCGCCTTGTTAATCAGTAGTCATAATAGTAGTATCAACTCCGTGCTGAGATGCCAGGCGTTGCCGATAAACCTGAATGATCGATTTCTGAGTTTGCTGACAAGCTCCATGTGTATGACCGAAAGAGTAGCAAATCTTACAATGCTGTGGCTTCCAAGAATATAAAACATGCACCTTACGGGTGGTCCCATCAAGATTACGATAAAAAACCTCATCTGGAAGATCACCATCAGAAGAAACCATTACACATGATCGTGCAAAAGCCAATCTTGTCTGCGCTACTGTTGCTTTGTCAATATACAATGGTTGTCCCAAGGTACTACATAACTTAGCAATAAAACGTCAACTCCAATGATGCAAGGGAAGACCATGAAAGGATACCCATAAAGGAATAGACTGTAGACTATCTAACTCCAAATGGACATCAGGAGACCAACGCCGTAGAATCATCGGATGGCCGCGAATAGTCCAAAACCCTTCAAGGATTCGTTGCAAATCCTCTTTAGAATAGAGTTTGCATACAAAAGCCATTCTCTAGCATATGCAGATCAAATGCCGATGTTCCCCATCGAGTCTTGATGAATGAGGATAACGGAAAATATGATGTCTTTAAACCGACCACATAACCAACAAGTGCCATGGACCACGTCTTAATCAGCTCTTCAGAATCAACAGGCTTGTACACAGCAATCTTCTGATCAGCCTGGGTTTCTGGAGCAAAGAAATCCAAGTTAAGATCCGAGCTTCCAACCGAAGCCTCGAAGAGGCTTGTCCAAGTTCGAGGATCTCGAGAAATGAGAGTAGGAGGTCGCGATCTAGAGTGCGACCTACCTCTATGCTGTGTCATCAAAGAACCATCTCGTCGGGAAGAAGAAGCAACTTGAGAAGGAAGCCTCATCTTCGGATCAACCCTGCTGCCAGCGTCACCAGCCATTCTCGAGTTGCGCTGCCCCAACTCAAGAGGAGGGGAGGGGATAGTGCAGATCTACCAGCAATCAAGTAGAACAGGGGAACTGCTCTAATTGCCGACCCCCTGTCAGACCTCCTCTGTTTAGGATGCCGCAGCCACAAGGCTCCGAGAGCTGCCCAACAGCCACTGCCTGGTGGAGGAAAGAACCCAGTAGAGAGGGAGTAGCGATTGTCGCCTCCTCTGTTCTTCATGCAGCAGTATAGAGAGGCGAGGGAGGGAGCGCACCTGAGGGAGAAGAAGCAGTGAAGCCCTCCAGCCGCGCCCCTTTACCCTTCCTTTCCACAATCTGCTGGCCAATCTTGCACTCAAAATCGCTGCAGTAGCACCCTCGCCCACCAGGAAATAACCACCCTGAAGGAGAACTATGCAAATCTTGAAGAACCGCCTGTTACAATAGCCGCAGATGAACCCCTCTGTTCAGCGTTGGCAGTAGGGAGGCGAGGGCGCCGATGACAACCCTCTCTTCTGTTCCCCTCACAACGCCAGCAACGAGATGAGGAGCGATGGGCCCGGATCGCAGCCACGCCGCAGCCTCGCCGGCGACGCGGCCACGTCCAGCCACTGCCGTCGCGAGGCGCACCGCCCTCGTGCATGCGAAAGAGCCTCTCCTCTATTCCCCTACGTGCAGCAGCAAAGAGAGGCGAGGGAGGGAGCGAAAGCCCTCTCCTTTGTTCCCCTACTCCTCTGCGCACCAAGATCGCTCAGCTTCTTCTCACCCTAGAGAGAGAAGAGAATCACCTAGAGAGAGAAGCTCTCGCCTAGAGAGAGAAAACCATGATATATAGGATAAAGCCTCTATTCAGGTTGGTTTTCTCTATATCGTTCCAATTTTATCAGATGTCTCCGAAGAGACTTCAATGCACTTTCCTTCATGACTAAGAAATATATTAATGAAGGTGGTTAACAGCTATAAAGTATTTATCTCGAAATTCCCTAGGCATGAAGGGTTGTTTCCTGCACAACTATTTATTTTGGTGTTTTGGGTTAGAGGAGGTTTTTAGAAACTGAAGATATTGGCTGAAGCTCTCTTGGAGTGCTCTAGAAAACTCCGTATCTCTTGGATGCGTCCTAGAGTATTGAGTCTCTTTGTTCAATTATGTATCCTCATTTCATTTTCTCTAGGGTGGTGAAGTTTTCTGTATCCTCGTGTGATTTTGAACCTGGTGGTGAACTATTTTATCATTGTGTTTAAGTATTTTCATGAGATTGCTCTTTTTCTATCCGAAAGAACTTTTATTCCTACGCATACTGCTATTATCTCAACTTTTCTTCTCTCAAAACTCATTCCGTATCGCTCCAACATATCAGTACCACCGCTGACCTGGGACGGTACTATCGCCTAGAACACTTGGGAAGTTGTTCCTGGGGTGGTGCCACCACTTGGGTTTGGCAATGCCACCGCCAAACTATTCCAGCAAGGCTGAATAGGCCCTAACTTTGACCCAAATCAGCCCAAGTAAGGCCCAGTTGGCCCTTACCTGGGTTAAACAAGATTATTACCTAATCCTTATCCTAATTACATATAAAATACGAAATTAAAATATAATTCTAAGCAATTTTAAACCAGCAATGTCAAGTCTTCTTCCGGTGAACTTTTCGATGAACTTCTGATGGACTTCCGACACTCCCTCGGATTTCTTCCAACGGACTCCCAGTAGGCTCTCGGACTCTATGCTGAGTTCAACGAGTCTTTGGGAAGCTTCTAAACCTTCTCGGTGAGCTCCATGAACCTTCGATGATCTTTTCGGTGAACTTCTGAAACCTTCAGCAAGTCCCTGATTCTTTCTCGATTGGTTCCGGTAGCACTACCGATGATCCTTCGGACTTCCGATAGACTCTTGAACTCCCAACGACTTGGCTCTGGTAATTTGCTTTATGTCTTCAAGCTATCGTAGTTAATCTTGCATACTTATCTCAATAATATGGATTTTTCTTTTGGTAAGTAAATGTAAGTTGATTTAGTATGAAGTTTGTATAAATTAGCTGTCTACACAAGCCATAGACTAAAGCCTGAGATCTCATAGAGCAGTCTAGGAAATTGCACCCCACCTCAGAAAGGTGGAATGGTCTTGCTCCACCAGACTCATCTCGGAGAGTAGTTAAACAGAAAAGTAGTCATGACTACACATGTTGTAGACTATGACGCTCTACCATAGACAACAAATAGCAAAATACAATAACCAACCATTCCTGGACGATCGGTGAATATATCACAATTTTAAGACAGAGCATCAGACAATACAAAGGAAGCATTAAAGAATTGTAAAATTGAATCTGAGGAAGATCTCTTTGTCTCTACTTATTAAATGCCTCATTTCCATATCCTGCTCCATACATGATCGTGAGTCGCTAAGTATCTCGAGCAAAATGTGAGCATTGTGTGTTGTGACCCTCAAAGATTCTGCTACACCTCTCCTTCCAAATCCACCAAATAGTACATCTGAAGGTAAGCTTTACCAGTTGTGTAAGAGGCCTTTTTCTTAAGAAGTTTTGCTGCAGCTGTTCTAGTTCTTGATGCAAGTTTGGTATTGGTAGCCTATGTATTTCAAATCTTTTTAGAATCTCCATTCATACCCAATTAGTGTAGTCCCAAGCAAAATAGAAATGATCTATACTTTCTTCCTGTTGTATACAAAGAAAGCATTGGTTAACAAGATATATAACTTTTCGCTTCATATTGTCCATTGTGGGTAGTTTGGCAAGAAGGGCCTGCCATGTACATAAGAAATGTCTCTGTGAGTCCGGTCTATCCCATGTCCAACTGCTCGAGGATCCACTTGTTGTTTCTTTGTCTGATTTGATTCCATGCAGATGTAGCACTAAACTT
Organism: Musa troglodytarum; assembly: GCA_023547065.1. Lineage (NCBI taxonomy): Eukaryota > Viridiplantae > Streptophyta > Magnoliopsida > Zingiberales > Musaceae > Musa > Musa troglodytarum. The sequence goes on along the minus strand of CP097506.1, from coordinate 22,672,810 downwards.
TCCATTATCATGAAGCCATTTAAGCATATCTGATGAGTTATTCCTGATTGGAAGAGCTGTAATAGTCGGCCAAAGTGATAGCATATCAGGAGAAATAGGATTAGGAAGACACCAAGTGCCATTAACAATGAACTTAGAAACCTTCCAATCTTTAGGGGCCCCAAAATCTCTTCGTACTCTATCACTATATAATTGAAATATACTCTTCCCATTCACCCAAGGATCATACCATATATTAATTCTAGTCCAAGAAGAGATTGCAAAAGAAATGTGGTTGATCAGCCAATTTCTTGCCTTCAATATTCCTTTCCAAGCAGAAGAATGATATGTTCTTGTTGAAACTTCCCAGATTGATTCCATAGATAGGTACCTAGAAGAAACCCATTGTGATCATAAGGATTTATTTTACAAAAGATCCCACAATTTCTGTACCAAACAAGCTTTTTTCCAATCTCTCAGATTTTGAAGATTTAGCCCCCTTTCATCTTTTAGTCTATAAATGCTATCCCAATTGACCATATGCAATGTCTTTCCATCCGTACCATTCCAGAAAAAGTTCTTCAATAGCCGTTCAATATCCTGAAGAAGTCTAACAGGTAGAAGAAATGCATTAGACCAATAAATAGAGTTAGAAAACAACACAGATTAGATGAGTTCAAGTCATCCTGCTTTGGAAAGAAGTCTAGTTTTCCAGGATGAAATTCTATTCTTTATTTTTTGAAAGATAGGCTGACAGTAAATTTTGTGAATGCCAGTGGATATGAGTGGGAGACCCAGATAAGGAACTGGTAAGCTTCCCTCGCTAACCCCTAGAGTTTGTATAATAAAATCTTTATCTTCAATGCAAGAACCCATATAGACTTTCCTTTTTGCATGATTTAGTTGAAGACCATAAACCAAACCAAAATCTTTCAGAATAGTAGCCAAATTCCTCACTGAAGTAGTGTCATTGCGAAGAAAGATATTAAGATCATCTGCAAATATTATGTGGGATATATGAATAGAACCAGCATGGGGTACCTTAATGCTGCCATCAGAGACTATCTTTTCTATTATACAGTTGAGTCCTTCCATGACAATTGTAAAAAGATATAGAGAAAGTGGATCTCCTTGTGGGATGCCATTCATACTCCCAAAGAAGCCAACGGGGGAACCATTGAATAGAACTGAAAATTTTAGAGTTTCCAAGTAGCACTGAATCTAATTAACCCATTGTTGAGGGAAGTTCATACTAAGGAGCATCTTGTAGAGAAATTATCTATTAACTGAATCAAATGCTTTTCGTAAGTCAGCTTTAAAACATATTTTTGTCCCTCTTGATTTAGAGTGCAAATCTTTGACCAAGTCATTAGCAGGAAGAACATGGTGATGTATACTTCTTCCTTTAATGAAAGCAGCTTGAGTAGGACTAATGATCTTATGTATAATCATTTGCATTCGACCTGCAAGCAACTTGGAAATGATCTTGTAAATAAAGTTGCATAAAGAAATGGGCCTGTAGTGCTCTAGTAAATCAGCCCCTGCATTCTTAGGAACCAAAGAAATAAAAGTGTAATTTATCGCTTTAAGAATACGACCTGAAGAGAAAAAATGCTGGCAAGCATTAATCATATCATTTCCAATGATCGGCCATGCAATTTGGTAAAATTCAGCTGGAAATCCTTCTAGACTAAGGCTTTTGTGCTTTGGTGACTTGAAGACAACTCGTACAACTTCTTCATCTATAATTAGTGCATTAAAAATCGTGATGTCATCCGAATCAAGCTTTCTAGTAGGCTCCACATGAACATTATTAGGCTTCTCTGTTTGATTGAGTAAAAAATAAAATAATTATTCAGTGTGTGCTTTAACCTCATCCAAATTCTCAATAAGTATACCGTCTTGGTCTTTACATTTCCTGATATAGTTAATAGCCCTTCTAGTAGCAATGGCTGTATAGAAAAACTTTGTCTTGGATTCCCCTAAAGTAAGCCAATGCTGAGACTTTTGTTTTGTAAAACTTTCTTCCTGCTTTAGGGCCTACATGAATTGAGACCTAGTCTCAGCCTCTTTGCAAATAAGATTCTTCTCAAAGGGCTGAAGATGCAGCTCATGTTGCACCGCCATTAGTTTCCTTTTGCTTAACTGGACCCGAGTGATAATATTGTCAAAAGTGTTTGTATTCCACTCCTTTAGTGCTGCTTTATATGCTTTAAGCTTTTGGTATAAGATATAAGGGGGAGATCCATGCACATTAACATTCCAAGCTGATCGAATAACCTCAAGGAACTGAGGATGGGTACTCCACATACTAAAAAATCTAAATGGTTTCTTGCCTCTGGGTATTACTTTGTCTGCATGTATATAAATTGAAGAGTGATCAGAGAACAACTAAGCACCAAACTCCAGAAATGAATCAGGGTAAACTGTTAACCATTCATGATTAATCAGACACCTATCGAGTCGAGCCATTATTTTCCTAGGGCAGCACCCTGAATACTCCATGAAAGCCAATTCCCTATAGATTTCATATCAATCAATACAGCAATATCTATATAATCATTAAAACCTTGAAGCTTGCTCTCTGAAAGTGGTTTACCTCCCACTTTTTCATGTGTGTACCGAATCATATTGAAGTCACCAAGAACAATCCAAGGCACTATAAGACAGCCATTTGCAATGTTAATCAGATCATTCCATAAAACATTTCTTTCCTGTATACTATTCGAAGCATATATACCAGTAAAATGGAATTGACAACTATTCTTATTATCCTCGGCCTTAAAGTGGATGAATTGTTCTGTAGCAGAAATAAAGCAAGCACTAACAGAGTTCGGATGCCATAATACCCATATTCTACCATAAGTGTCACAAGTATCATTGGTAAGAAGTTCTGCCTCTGGCCATATTAAATTTCTTTGAACACAAACCCGAGATGGTTTAATTTTTATTTCCACAAGAATAACAATATCATAAGTAGTAATTTTGATTATTCTATTAAGCTCCCGACATTTCTCAAGTTTATTCAGTCCACGAACATTCCAACAAAGTATCTTAATTAGGAATAAAATAGATAGGAAAGGAAATAAAGGTCTCTTTCTAGGTAGACGGAAGTATGTGCGACTAAATTGTACCATCCTTTTTCTTATCCTTGGGTTTTGTAGTTTCCTCCCGCATAATATCCTTACCTTTTAAGCCTTTATTTCTATTTTTATCCACTTCATCCATAGCTTGCAAATGCTTAAATTTTGAAGTACCCAAGATATCCAAGTTGGCAGTGTTTGTTGAAGGTTGAGGCTAAAAGTCCTGGCTAGTACCCTGGTTAGCATGATGAGTGGGACGTGAGATCCCCGTTGCGGTAGTTCCTATCGATGTATGAAGAGATGAAGGTTTCTCATTCTCCTATGTGTGGGTAACCTGAGAAACTGTTGTTGTGACAGACTCTGATATATTAGGAAGAGGTAAAGTTCCTGATTTATCTTTCTGATCATGATGCTGCCCAAGTGAGTCAGAATGCTCGCTCGTCTTCACCAGCACTACTGCTCCTGAAGGAGACTCGCCTTGTTCGTCAGTAGTCATAATAGTAGTATCAACTCTATGTTGAGATGCCAGGTGTTGCCGGTAAACCTGAGTGATCGGTTTCTGAGTTTGCTGACAAGCTCCATGTGCATGACCCAAAGAGTAGCAAATCTTACAATGCTGTGGCTTCCAAGAATATAAAACATGCACCTTACGGGTGGTCCCATCAAGATCACGATAAAAATACCTAATCTGGAAGATCACCATCAGAAGAAACCATTACACATGCTCGTGCAAAAGCCAATCTCGTCTGCGCTGCTGTTGCTTTGTCAATATACAATGGTTATCCTAAGGTACTACATAACTTAGCAATAAAACATCGACTCTAAAGATGCAAAGGAAGACCATGAAAAGATACCCATAAAGGAATAGACTGTATATTGTCTAACTCTAAACGGACATCAGGAGACCAACGCCATAGAATCATCAGATGGCCGTGAATAGTCTAAAACCCTTCTAGGATTCATTGCAAATCCTCTTCAGAATAGAGTTTGCATATAAAAAAATCATTCTCTAAGATATGCAGATCAAATCCTGATGTTCTCCATCGAGTCTTGATGAACAAGGATAATGGGAAATAGAATGTCTTTAGACGGACCACATAACTAACAAGCGCCATAAACCATGTCTTAATCAGCTCTTTAGAATCAATAGGCTTGTACATTGCAATCTTTTGATCAGCCTGGGTTTCTGAAGCAAAGAAATCTATGTTAAGATCTGAGCTTCTAACCGAAGCCTTGAAGAGGCTTGTCCAAGGTCGAGGATCTCGAGAAATGAGAGTAGGAGGTCACGATTTAGAGTGCGACCTACCCCTATGCTGCGTCATCAAAGAACCGTCTCGTCAGGAAGAAGAAGCAACTTGAGAATGAAGCCTCATCTTCGGATCAATCCTGTTGCCACCGTCACTAGCCATTCTCGAGTTGCACTGCCTTAACTCAAGAGGAGGGGAGGGGGCAGTGCAGATCTGCCCCCAATTGAGCAGAACAAGGGAACTGCTCTGATTGTCGCCCCCCTGTCAGACCTCCTCTATTTAGGATGCCGCAGCCACAAGGCTCCGAGAGCTACCTAGCAGCCACTGCCTGGTGGAGGAAAGAACCCAGTAGAGAGGGAGCAGCGATCCTTGCCTCCTCTGTTCTTCATGCAGCAGTAGAGAGAGTCGAGGGAGGGAGCGCGCCCGAGGGAGAAGAAGCAGTGAAGCCCTCCAGCCGCGCCCCTTTACCCTTCCTTTCCACAATCTGTTGCCCAATCATGCACTCAGAATCGCTGCAGTAGCACCCTCGCCCGCCAGGAAATAACCACCTTGAAGGAGAACTGTGCAAATCTTGAAGAATCGCCTATTACAGCAACTGCAGATGAACCCCTCTGTTCAGCACTGGCAGCAGGGAGGCGAGGGTGCCGATGACAACCCTCTCCTCTGTTCCCCTTGCAACACCAACAACGAGATGAGGAGCGATGGGCCCGGCGACCGCAGCCACGTCCGCAGGCTTCTGCACCGTCGCCAAATGCCGCACCGCCCTCGTGCATGCGGAAGAGCCTCTCCTCTGTTCCCCTACGTGCAGCAGTAGAGAGAGGCGAGGGAGGGAGCGAAAGCCCTCTCCTCTGTTCCCCTACACCTCTGCACACCAAGATCGCTCAGCCTCTTCTCACCCTAGAGAGAGAAGAGAATCGCCTAGAGAGAGAAGCTCTCACCTAGAGAGAGAAATCCGTGATATATAGGATAAAGCCTCTATTCAGGTTGGTTTTCTCTGTATCGTTCCAATTTTATCAGATGTCTCCGGAGAGACTTCAATGCACTTTCCTTCAAGACTAAGAAATATATTAATGAAGGTGGTTAACAGTTGTAAAGTATTTATCTCAAAATTCCCTAGGCATGAAGGGTTGTTTCATGCATAACTATTTATTTTGGTGTTTTGGGTTAGAGGAGGTTTTTAGAAACTGAAGATATTGGCTGAAGCTCTCTTGGAGTGCTCTAGAAAACTCTGTATCTCTTGGATGCATCCTAGAGTGGTGAGTCTCTTTGTTCAGTTCTGTATCCTCATTTCATTTTCTCTGGGGTGGTGAAGTTTTCTGTATCCCTATGTGATTTTGAACCTGGTGGTGAACTATTTTATCATTGTGTTGAAGTATTTTCATAAGATTGTTCTTTTTCTGTCCGAAAGAACTTTTATTCCTATGCATACTGCTATTCTCTCGACTTTTCTTCTCTCAAAACTCATTATGTATCGCCCCAACGTATCAGTACCACCGCTGACCTGGGATGGTACCATTGCCTAGAACACTTGGGAAGTTGTTCCCGGGGCGGTGCCACCGCCAAACTATTCCAGCAAGGCTGAATAGGCTCTAACTTCGACTCAAATTAGAGCAAGGCCCAATTGGCCCTTACTTAGGTTAAACAAGATTATTACCTAATCCTTATCCTAATTACGTATAAAATATGAAATTAAAATATAATTATAAGCAATTTTAAACTGGCAATGTCAAGTCTTCTTTCGGTGAACTTTCTGACGAACTTCTGGTGGACTTCCGACACTCTCTCGGATTTCTTCCAACGGACTCCCAACAGGCTCCCAGACTCTGTGTTGTGTTCGACAAGTCTTTGGGAAGCTTCTAAATCTTCTCGATGAGCTCCATGAACCTTCGACAATCTTTCCGGCGAACTTCTGAAACCTTCGGCAAGTCCCCAATTCTTTCTCGATTGGTTCCGGCAACACTTTCGATAAACTCATGAACTCCCAACAACTTGACTCCGGTAATTTGGTTTATATCTTCAAGCTATCGTAGTTAATTCTGCATACTTATCTCAATAATATGGATTTTTTTGGTAAGTAAATGTAAGTTGATTTAGTATGAAGTTTGTACAAATTAGCTTTGTCTACATAAGCTATAGACTAAAGCCTGAGATCTCTTAGAGCAGTCTAGGAGAATGCACCCCACCTCAGAAAGGTGGAATGGTCTCACTCCACCAGACTCATCTCTGAGAGTAGTTAAATAGAAAAGTAGTCATGACTACATATATTGTAGACTATGACGCTCTACCATAAGTAACAAATTGCAAAATGCAATAACCAACCATTCCTGGACAACCGGTGAATATAACATAAGATTGAGACAGAGAATCAGACAATACAAAGGAAGCATTAAAGAATTGTAAAATTGAATCTGAGGAAGATCTCTTTTTCTCTACTTATTAAATGCCTCATTTCCAGATCATGCTCCATACATGATCATGAGTCACTAAGTATCTCGAGCAAAAGGTGAGCATTGTGTGTGTTGTGACCCTCAAAGATTCTACTACACCTCTCCTTCCAAATCCACCAAATAGTACATCTGAAGGTAAGCTTTGCCAATTGCATAAGAAGCCCTTTTCTTGAGAAGTTTTGCTACAGTTGTTCTAGTTCTTGATGCAAGTTTGGTATTGGTAGCCTATGTATTTCAAATCTTTTCAGAATCTCCATCCATACCCAATTAGTGTAGTCACAAGCAAAATAGAAATGATCTATACTTTCTTCCTGTTGCATACAAAGAGAGTATCGGTTAACAAGATATATAACTTTTCACTTCATATTGTCCATTATGGGTAGTTTGGCAAGAAGGGCCTACCATATACATAAGGAATGTCTCTGTGAGCCCGGTCTATCCCATGTCCAACTGCTCGGGATCCACTTGTTGTTTCTTTGTCTGATTTGATTCCATGTAGATGTAGCACTAAACTTTCTATTATCATAAAGCCAATTAAGCATATCTGATGAGTTATTCCTGATTGGAAGAGCTGTAATAGTCGGCCAAAGTGATAGCATATCAGGAGAAATAGGATTAGGAAGACACCAAGTGCCGTTAACAATGAACTCAGAAACCTTCCAATCTTTAGGGGCCCCAAAATCTCTTCGTACTCTATCATCATATAATTGAAATATACTCTTCCCATTCACCTAAGGATCATACGATATATTAATTCTAGTCCCAGAAGAGATTGCATAAGAAATGTGATTGATCAGCCAATTTCTTGCATTCAAAATTCCTTTCCAAGCAGCAGAATGATATGTTCTTGTTGAAACTTTCCAGATTGATTCCTTAGATAGGTACCTAGAAGAAACCCATTGTGACCATAAGGATTTATTTTATAAAAGTTCCCACAATTTTTGTACCAAACAAGCTTTATTCTAATCTCACAGATTTCGCAGATTCAGCCCCCCCTCATCTTTTGGTCTTCAAATGCTATCCTAATTTACCATATGCATTACCTTTCCATCTGTACCATTCCAAAAAAAGTTCTTCAATAGCCGTTCAATATCCTGAAGAAGTCCAACAGGTAGAAGAAATGCATTAGACCAATAAATAGAGTAAGAAAACTACAAAGATCGGATGAATTCAAGTCATCCTGCTTTGGAAAGAAGTCTAGTTTTCAAGGAGGAAATTCAATAATATGGATTAGATCAAATAACCTATCAATTGATTTCATCATCAAAATCTGAGATTCAATAATCTCCTCCTTTTTTATGATGACAATCAATTGATGACAGAGTTAATCTTAACTCCCCCTATCCATCGTGAATTCAAGCTAAAACCGATAAGTTTTATCCGTTGAACTTATCATCATGCTTAACAAGCATGTTCTTTCATCCATAAATATGAAACTTCATATTTTTCATAATATCATAACACCTATTTTTAAGTCGAATGATAGACATTCATCATTTTTTTTTGTAAGTAAATGTAAGTAGATTTAGTATAAAGTTTGTACAAAATTGCTTTGTCTACACAAGCCATAGACTAAAGCCTGAAATCTCTTAGAGCAGTCTAGGAGAATACACCCCACCACAGAAAGGTGGAATGGTCTCACTCCACCAAACTCATCTTCAAGAGTAGTTAAACAGAAAAGTAGTCATGACTACACATGTTGCGTAAGAAGCCCTTTTCTTGAGAAGTTTTGCTGTAGCTGTTCTAGTTCTTGATGCAAGTTTAGTATTGGTAGCCTATGTATTTCAAATCTTTTCAGAATCTCCATCCATACCCAATTAGTGTAGTCACAAGCAAAATACTTTCTTCCTGTTGCATAAAAAGAGAGCATCGATTAACAAGATATATAACTTTTCACTTCATATTGTCTATTGTGGGTAGTTTGGTAAGAAGGGCCTGCCATGTGCATAAGGAATATCTCTGTGAGCTCGGTCTATCCCATGTCCAACTGCTCAGGATCCACTTATTGTTTCGTTGTCTGATTTGATTCCATACAGATATAGCACTAAACTTTCTATTGTCATGAAGCCAATTAAGCATATCTGATGAGTTAATCCTGATTGAAAGAGCTATAATAGTTGGCCAAAGTGATAGTATATCAGGATAAATAGGATTAGGAAGACACCAGGTGCCGTTAACAATGAACTCAGAAACCTTCCAATCTTTAGGGGCCCCAAGATCTCTTCGTACTCTATCACCATATAATTGAAATATACTTTTCCCATTCACCCAAGGATCATACCACATATTAATTATGGTCCCAGAAGAGATTGCATAAGAAATGTGATTGATCAGCCAATTTCTTGCCTTCAAAATTCCTTTCCAAGCAGCAGAATGATATATTCTTATTGAAACTTTCCAGATTGATTCCTTAGATATGTACCTAGAAGAAACTCATTGTGACCATAAGGATTTGTTTTGCAAAAGATCCCACAATTTTTGTACCAAATAAGCTTTATTCCAATCTCTCAGATTTTGCAGATTCAGCCCCCCTCCTTATCTTTTGATCTACAAATGCTATCCCAATTTACCATATGCATTACCTTTCCATCCATACCATTCCAAAAAAAGTTTTTAAATAGTCGTTCAATATCCTAAAGAAGTCCAACAAGTAGAAAAAATGCATTAGACCAATAAATAGAGTAAGAGAATAACACAGATTGGATGAGTTCAAGTCGTCCTGCTTTGGAAAGAAGTCTAGTTTTACAAGAGGAAATTCTATTCTTTATTTTTTGCAAGATAGGCTGACAGTGGGTTTTGTGAATGCTAGTGGATATAAGTGAGTGACCCAGATAAGGAACTAGTAGACTTCCCTCGCTAACCCCCAGAGTTTGTATAATAACGTCTTTATCTTCAATACAAGAACCCATATAGACTTTCCTTTTTGCATGATTTTGTTGAATGCCAGAAACCAAACCAAAATCTTTCAGAATAGTAGCCAAATTCCTCAGAAGTAGTGTCATTGTGAAGAAATATAATAAGATCATCTGCAAATGTTATGTGGGATATATGAGTAGAACCAGCATTGGGTACCTTACTGCTGCTATCAGAGACTACCTTTTCTAACATATAGCTGAGTCCTTCCATGACAATTGTAAAAAGATATGGAGAAAGTGGATCTCCTTGTCCGATGCCATTCGTACTCCCAAAGAAGCCAACGGGTGAACCATTGAACAGAACTGAAAGTTTTAGAGTTTCCAAGCAGTACTGAATCCAATTAACCCATTATTGAGGGAAGTTCATACTGAGGAGCATCTTGTAGAGAAACTGTCTATTAACTAAATCAAATGTTTTTCATAAGTCAGCTTTAAAACATATTTTCGTCCCTCTTGATTTGGAGTGCAGATCTTTGACCAAGTCGTTAGCAAGAAGAATATTGTGATGTATACTTCTCCCTTTAATGAAAGCAGCCTGAGTAGGACTAATGATCTTGTGCATAATCATTTGCATTCAATCTGCAAGCAACTTGGAGATGATCTTGTAAATAAAATTGCATAAAGAAATGGGCCTGTAGTGCTCTAGTGAGTCAGCCCCTGTATTCTTATAAACTAAAGAAATAAAAGTACAATTTCTCGCTTAAAGAATACGACCTGAAGAGAAAAAATGCTGACAAGCTTTAATCACATCATTTCCAATGATCGACCATGCAATTTGGTAAAATTCAGTTGGAAATCCGTCTAGACCAGGGCTTTTATGCTTTGGTGGCTTGAAGACAACTCTTACAACTTTTTCGTATGTAATTGGTGCATTAAGAATCATGATGTCATCCGAATCAAGTTTTCTAGTAGGCTCCACATGAACATTATTAGGTTGCTCTGTTTGATTGAGTAAAGAATAAAAAAATTATTCAGTGTGTGCTTTAACCTAATCCAAATTCTCAATAAACATACCATCTTAGTGTTTACATTTCTTGATACAGTTAATAGCCCTTCTAGTAGCAATGGCTGTATAGAAAAACTTCGTATTGGAACCCCCCAGAGTAAGCCAATAGTGTCGAGACTTTTGTTTTGCAAAACTTTCTTCCTACTTTAAGGCCTGCATGAATTGATACCTAGCCTCTACCTCTTTGTAAATACGATTCTCGTCAAAGGGCTAAAGATGCAGCTCATGTTGTACCGCCATTAGTTTCATTTTGCTTAATTGGACCTAGGTGGTAATATTGCCAAAGGTGTTTGTATTCCACTCCTTTAGTGCTGCTTTACATGCTTTAAGCTTTTGGTATAAGATATAAGGGGGAGATCCATGCACATTAACATTCCAAGCTGATCTAATATCCTCGAAGAACTGAGGATGGGTACTCCACATGTTAAAGAATCTAAATGGTTTCTTACCTCTGGGTATTACTTTGTCTACATGTATATACATTGAAGAGTGATCAGAGAACAACTGAGCACCATACTCTAGAAATGAATCAGGGTAAACTATTAACTATTCGTGATTAATCAGACACCTATCGAGTCGAGCCATTATTTTCCTATGAGCAGCACACTCCATGAAAGCCAATCCCCTATAGATTTCATATCAATCAATGTAGCAATATCTATGTAATCATTAAAACCTTGAAGCTTGCTCTTTGAAAGTGGTTTACCTCCCACTTTTTCATGTGTGTACCGAACAGTATTGAAGTCACTAAGTGTTGAATCTCGAATTTTGATGATGAAACTAATTGATTGTGTTTTGTTGTGTAACTACGTGTTGAGTTACGTAGGTCTACTATCGATCAGGATTAGATAGTTGACGCTGGAGGAATTGACGTTGCGCTGGAGGTGATCACGTCAAGATATTGGATGTCGAGCCAGAGGTTTAGTCGACAATCGGCAGGAGGCTTTGGACGTCGGGTATCGGGCCAAGAAGTGCAGAGTTGCGCCATGGATATCAGGGTTGCGGAGGTCAACCGTCGATTTGGCAACAAGCCGTAAGAGAGGGCGATGTCCCGAAGGATCGGAGGAAGCGCCGACCAATGACGTGCCGGGCAACTGGATGTCAATTCGCATTATAATAATTGTCTAGATCGAAGTAGGGTGTTTGTTTGTGCAGGAGTAACTACAATAAGGATGAAAACATAAAGCGAAACAAAGGGCCAAAGTCAAGTGCGATGGATCGTTGGGAGTTCGAGTGTCCGATGGAAGTCCGAAGATTCATTGGGAGTACTACCGGCCGAGAACGAGTAGGGAGCTTGCCGATGGGTTTTCGGAAGTTCGCTGGAAGGTTCGTCAGAAGTTCACGAAGACTCGCCAAGAAAGATCGGAGCTTGCCAAAGAAGCTCGGTGGAACTCGCTAAGATCATCGCAAAGTCCGAGAGCTTGCGAGTCCACGGAATGGTTTCCAGGGTTCATCTGAAGATCGCTGAAGTTCACGAAGCTCACCTAAGAAGACTTGACTTGCGGACTTTATAATAGCTTAGTAATGTCTTTAAATTCATAGTTAGCATATTAATTTGGGTTAGGATTAGGTGTTAATCCTATAAACCCAAAGTAGGGGCCATTGGGCCTTGATTTCGACTAGTTTAGGCCAAAGTTTTTTGGCCCAAACTGAAGAAGCGGTAGCACCGCTTGAAAGCCAGCGGCGGCAGCACGCTCGGGGCGTGTAGTACGCCGCCGTGTCACCGCCAAACCGACAAAGCGGTAGCATCACCTCGAGCAGGCGTGAGCACCGCCCTAGCACTAGGAAACTCAAATTGAGTTCAAATTTGGAGCCCAAATTTGAACCCTCTTTGAGTCTATAAATACCCCTCCTTTCTCAACTGAAAGGGTAACCCTTTAGAGTTAGATTTTGAACAAATAAGTCTTGTGAAAGTCTTGTTCTTCATTTGCTTAAGTGTTCACCTCATTTCCTTCTCTTTGTGAAAACTTGTAAGAGTGTGAACCTCTTGTAAAAGGGTTGTAAGAGGGGTATTTGGTCCTTCCCCTTCAAAAGGATTTGCTAGTGGAAGAGGGGAGCCTCATCTGAAGGCTTCAAGAGTGGATGTAGGTCATTTGACCGAACCATTATACATCGTGGTGTTCTTGAATGTGTGAGTGTTTAAATTTTAGAATCATTTCTTTACATTGCTGTAAGCCTTTACTTTACTTGCTCCACTTCCTCTTCATCTTCTTACATATGCTTTCAAGTTAAAACGCAATCGAAACGTTGTTTTCATCGTAGGAAAGTTTCCGAACTTGTTTTAAATCGCCGAAAAGTTATCATTTTATCCGTTGCACTAATTCCACCCCCCCTCTTAGTGCCGCTCGATCCCTAACAATTGGTATCAGAGCCACGTTCTTTCTCTTTCAGATTTACACCCATAAGAAATGGCTCTTTTAGCTTTTAAGAGGCTTTTTGGTTTTTCATCTACCGTTCTTTAACGGATCGGACTACACTTATTGGAAAACTCGAATGAGAGTTTTCATACTTTCAATGGACTTAGATTTATGGAACATTATTGAAAATGGTTTTCAACTTCCCTCTAAACCGACGAATGAATGGTCGGACTTAGAGAGAAAATCTTTTTCCTTGAAAGCAAAGGCTATGAATGCCTTATTTTGCACCTTAGACAAGAACGAATTTAATCGGATTTCTATGTGTGAAATAGCTTTTGACATTTGGTGAACTCTTAAAATCACGCATGAGGGAACTAGTAGAGTTAAAAACTCGAAAGTAAACCTCTTATTGCATGATTTTGAGCTCTTCCGAATGACACCAAGCGAAACTATTGGCGATATGTTCACCCGGTTCACGGATGTCATCAATAGCTTAAAAAATCTTGGTAAATATTTTTCTAACTTTGAACTCACTAACAAGATTTTAAGATCCCTCCCAAAGAGTTGGGATCAAAAAATTACGACTATTCAAGAGTCTAAAAACTTGAATGATTATTCACTTGAAGAACTAATCGGGTTATTAATGACCTATGAAATAATACTCTTGGAACATGATGAACATTTGAACCACCTTCTAAAGAACAAGAAGGTTTTTGAACTTCGAACAAGAGAATGCCACTTGAGTGATGACTCAAGTGATGAGGACAATGAAGAGGACTTTGAACCTTTAATCGATTTTAATAAGTTCATTAAACAAAAATCTAAAATCAACAATGAACTTGAACGGAGGAAGAGACCAATGAAGAAGAAGAAGGCTCACCAAGAAGAATCAAGGAAAGAAGAAGCAAACTACACTTTAATGGGCTTCATCAATGAGATAAGTAACTTAATAACTCCCTTGAGTTGTTATGAAATTACATGATGTTTTTTTCTTGAGTGCTTAATTTAGTTAGTAGGAAATAAAATTTTATTTTATGCTTTTTCTTTCTAGGATTTTTGAAAAGTAAATTTTTTGATGAATGATGTATGCAACATTATGAATGATGATTTGTGATAATGATTGTACACCTATTATGATTAATCCACGCATGTGTATCTTAATGTTTTTATTGCTTTTCATGATGCTTGACGATTTTATATCATGCATGAGCTTTTGAAGTAATAAAGTGTTATATTGTGATGATGAAACTTATTTTTCAAATTTATAAATAAATGCATAATTTTGGCAAAAATTTGAACATGGCTTTGATAATGATTTTGAATTTATATGATGCTTAAACATGCTTAAATAAGACCAACCATATAAAATAAAACACATAAAAATTGAAATGTGTTATCATGATGTTTTATTTTTTGATGTGTTTAGTCTTGACGAGTTTATGATTAAACTTATATTTTGTTAATACATGTTTTCATAAAATGATTTGAATATTTTCACATGAAAACAATTGTATGAAATGAAAATGCATTTTTCATTCTATTGAGATAAATGGATTCATGAATCGTGTAAATTTCTTGAAAATAATCATGATGAATCTCATGAAAAATATATGTCTCATGTTTTCAGTCTTAATGATTTCTCTTGAAACTTGCTTTTTGGACCTATAGAAAAAACATGAGTATACTCATATGAAGGATCAAAACACTTTAAATGAAACACATAAAAATGAGAAAATGCACTATCATGATATTTTATGTGTGATGCATTTGATCTTGATGAGTTTAATGATAAATTTGTATTTTAAATTTATACAATGATGGCTTCTGAATAAATATTTGAATATACCTTATGAAATCATCATTGATAATGATAAAATGAAAATATTAAAAGTTTGTTGTCATGCTTGATGATTTTATCATGAGAATTTAAAGATGTTATATCTTGATGACAAACTCATGTTTTGGTTTTAAATTTGATACTCATCTTTTGAAACTTGAGTACACTTACATGAAATAAATAACTTAAAATGAAACACATTATCATGATATATTGAATCTCATGTCTTGAAATAATGTGTTACATTTTGTCTTGATGATGCCTTATGAGATTTTGCCTTTACATCTTGAACTTTCATGCTTATCTTGGCATATAAAGACAAAGGCATATTTAGATGAAAAGAATTACCTGAAAAGAGAATTTTCCAAATGAAATATAACTTATCTCTTGTTTCACAAAACTATGTTTTTGAATTACTTTTATGAGATCATCATCTTGATAACTTGAGTTTTTATCTCTATACTCTCTTATGTTTCTCCCATGTTATATGAAGAAAATATAAATTATTTTCTCTTAACTTATTGATACTCAATTTGAGAAAATATATTTTGATGATTGAAACATTGTATGTGCAATTTGAACTTTTCTCTCATGTTTCAATACCACTTTGTATGCTTCATGACTTGATAATTGAAATATTGATGTAGACTTTTGATATATCACTTGTCATGATTAATGCATATAGCTAGCATTTTAAATCTCTAAAATGATTTTGATTATGAGTTTCGAGTTGACAAAATGAGTTTGAATGATTTTATGACTCCTCTCTTGATCTCATGAAATCATGACCTTGAATTCTTGACTTGAGATATTTTTGGGAATCAAAAAATTCTCCTCTATGATTGTTTCTTTTTATCATTTACTAAAGAGGAAAATAATTCAAGTTTATGTTATTTGTGAATCTCACAAACTATGTTAATGATTTTGATGATTCGAACTTGAATGAGCTTTATCACAATCCAAGTCTTGATATTTTGATATTTGATACTTGGAATTCTTATGCATGACTCAAGTTACTCTTTGTGCAATATCTTTTCAAATGAATCATGAGCCTTGATGTCATATATTTCATGATACAGAAATGATAAGATTTCTTTGCCTTGTATGGTAAATTGAACATTTGACATAAATGAAATTTGCTTTATGATGAATCATGAATGATGTCTTTTGGTGTTGATCTTTATTGATATTTCAAATTGATATCTTTCATGAATTCTTTGCATCTATCTTTTGTATGCATCATAAAAAAAAAGAAAAATTGAAATATTGATTGATGCAAAATTATTTCATTGAAATATTATTCATCCCTTCTTTTCGACAGTGACAAAGGAGGAGTTAGCTTGCTAGCTTATGTATCACAAGTGAAAGTGGCAAACATAGCTAGCTAGAACTTGCAAAAGGCAAAACTTGCACTTCTCAAAATGAGAAGAAAGAAATTGCAAAGTTGCATTATTTTTTAACTCATGAGCTTGCAGTTTTAAAATGTTATAAATTTTACAAAAATTACTAGCTCATTGCAAACAAAAAGTTGATGGCTTGCAAAAGGAAAACTTAGTTACAAAAGAGAAAAATTGAAAGGGAGCTAGTTTCATGACGCAAAGTATGCTAGCTTATCATTATTGCTTGCTTGCTTGTTATTAATTTTCCTCATACCATGATTTGTTTATGACTCCCTTAAATTCATAACTTGATATGTTAAAAATTCACGATGGAAATTTGTTACTTTGTCATGATAGAAGCATTCATGTAAAGGGAAAAGAATTGTATTCTTCCTTTCTTTTTGACAAAATCAAAGGGGGAGAAGATTTATTGCTAGCTTGCATGATTAATTTGCTAGCTTATTCAAGAGGAAGAAAATTGCTAGCTTGTGCATCAAAAGAGAAAATTTTGCTAGCTTGAACTGTTGAATCTCGGATTTTGATGATGAAACTAATTGAGTGTGATTTGTGGTCTAACTGCATTTTGAGTTACGTAGGTCTACTATCGGTCAGGATTAGAGAGTTGACGCTGGAGGAATTGACGTTGCACTGGAGGTGATCACGTCAGGATATTGGATGTCGAGCCGAAGGTTCGGTCAACTATCGGCAGGAGGCTTCGTACGTCGGGCATCGGGCCAAGAAGTGCGGAATTGCGCCATGGATATCAAGGTTGCGGAGGTAAACCGTCGATTGGGCAACAAGCCGCTAGAGAGGATGATGTGCCGAAGGATCGGATGAAGCGTCGACCAATGACGTGCCGGGCAACTGAATGTCAATTCGCATTGTAATAACTATCTAGATCGAAGTAGAGTGTTTGTTGTTTGTGTGCAGGAGTAACTACGAAAGGGATGAAGACATAAAGCGAAACCAAGGGCCGAAGTCAAGTGTGATGGATCGTTGGGAGTTCGAGAGTTTGATGGAAGTCCGAAGATTCGTTGGGAGTGCTACGAACCAACCGAGAATGAGTAGGGAGCTTGCCGAAGGGTTTTAAAAATTCGCGAAGGTTTGTCGGAAGTTCGCGGAGCTTGCCAAGAAAGATCGGAGCTTGCTAAAGGAGCTCGGAGAAACTTGCCAAAATCATCGTGGAGTTTGAGAGCTTGTCGGGAGTCCACAAGATGGTTTCCGAGGGATCGTCGAAGACCGCCGGAAGTTCGCCGAAAGCTCGACGAAAGAAGACTTGACTTGCAAACTTTGTAATAGCTTAGGAATGTCTTTAATTTCGTAGTTAGCACATCAATTTGGGTTAGGATTAGGAGTTAATCCTTTAACCCAAGTATGGGCCGATTGGGCCTTGTTCGGAACTGATTTGGGCCATGTTTTCACCCAAACCAAATGTAGATTTGTAGCCGGGCGTGGATTGAAGCAGCCCAATGTGTCAAAGAACATGTGTGTGCATGCATGCATGCATGCTGCTACGCATGCATGCCGGGCGGTAGCACGCCACAGCGCTGTGTGTCGGGCGGTAGTTATCGCCAGCGTACCGCCGGGTCGGGCGGTGAAGACTAGCAAAGATGCATGGCTGCTACATGCATGTCGCCAGAGCCCCGGCATCGGGAATCTGTACTAGTAGCCCGCATCAGCTAGCGTGTAGCAATCGCTTGGTTGGGGCGGTAGCATCGGTGCAACCACTCCAAAGGTTCGAAAACCAAGCGTAGCACAGCCGGCCGTGTCATCACAGACTTACAACATCGGGGTAACTAAAAGATTCAAATTTTTGGCTTCAAGTTTAGGCTCCAAATTTGAATCACTTTGAGGCTTATAAATGCCCCCTTCTTTCTCAACTGAAAGTAGAACCCTTTTGAGAAGTTAGAATCTTAGTTTTAAGTCTTGAAAAGTCTTATTCTTGCTAAGTGTTCACCTCATTCTTCTTGTAAAATCTTGTAAGAGTGTGAACCACTTGTAAAGGGTTGTAAGAGGGGTATTTGATTCTTCCCCTTTAAAGGATTTGGTAGTGGAAGAAGGGAGCCTCATCGGAGAAGGCTTCGGAAGTGGATGTAGGTCACTTTGACCGAACCACTATACATCACTGCGTCTTGATTGTGTGTGTTTAAATTTTTGTTTTACCTCTTTACTTTGCTGCAAGCCTTTACTTTACGTACTCCACTTCCTTTTCATCTTCGTACGCATGCTTTAAAGTTAAAACGCAATCTTTCCGGTTCAAACGAAACGTTGCTTTCATCATACGAAGTTTCCGAAGCTTGTTTTAAATCGTTTAAAAATCTATCGTTTTATCCGCTGCACTAATTCACCCCCCCCCCCCTCTTAGTGCCGCTCGATCCCTAACAATTGGTATCAGAGCCACATTCTTTCTCTTTCGGATTTACACCCATGAGAAATGGCTCTAAATGGTTTTCAAGAGGGCTTTTCGGTTTTTCGTCCACCATTCTTTAACGGTTCGGACTACACATATTGGAAAACTCGAATGAGAGTTTTCATGCTTTCAATGGATTTGGATTTGTGGAACATCATTGAAAATGGTTTTCAACCTTCCTCTAAACCGATGAACGAATGATCGGTTTTGGAGAAAAGTCGTTTTCTTTAAACGCAAAGGCTATGAATGCCTTATTTTGCGCTTTGAATAAGAACGAGTTCAATCGGATTTCTATGTGTGAAACGGCTTTTGACATTTGGCAAACTCTTGAAATCATGCATGAGGGAACTAGTGGAGTTAAAGACTCGAAAGTAAACTTCTTGTTGCATGATTTTGAGCTCTTCCAAATGACACCAAGAGAATCTATCGACAACATGTACACCCGCTTCACGGATGTCATCAATAGCTTGAAAAGTCTTGGTAAAAGTTTTTCGGATTTTGAACTCACTAACAAGATCTTAAGATCCCTTTCAAAATGGTGGGATCCTAAAATAACGACAATTCAAGAATCAAAAGATCTAAATAATTATTCTATTAATGAACTCATTAGGTCTTTAAAGACCTATGAAATGGAACATGATGAATATGATGAACATGATGAACACATGAACCACCTTCTAAAGAACAAGAAGGTTTTTGAACTCCGAACTATGATATGCCACTTGAGTGATGACTCAAGTGATGAGGACATATCAAGAGGACTTTGAACCTTTAATCGATTTTAATAAGTTCATTAAACAAAAATCTAAAATCAACAATGAACTTGAACGGAGGAAGAGACCAATGAAGAAGAAGAAGACTCACCAAGAAGAATCAAGGAAAGAAGAAGCAAACTATGCTTTAATGGGCTTCGACAATGAGGTAAGTAACTTAACTTCCTTGAATTATTTTGAAATTACTTGATGATTTCCATGAATGCTTAACTTAGTTAGTAGAAATTTTTTTTTATGCTTTTCTTATGTTTTTAGAAATTAAAAAATTTTGAAATTATAATATGCTTTTCTTTATAGTATTTTTGAAAAGTCAAAATTGTTAGGGATCGAGCGGCACTAAGAGGGGGGTGAATTAGTGCAGCGGATAAAATGATAGATTTTTCAGCAATTTAAATCAAGCTTCGGAAACTTCGTACGATGAAAGCAACGTTTCGTTTGAAACCGATTTGATTGCATTCTAACTTTAAAGCATGCGTACGAAAATAAAAAGGAAGTGGAGCAAGTAAAGTAAAGGCTTGCAGCAAAGTAAAATAGAAATTTAAACACTCACACAATCAAGACGCAGCGATGTATAGTGGTTTGGTCAAAGTGACTTACATCCACTTCCGAAGCCTTCTCCGATGAGGCACCCTTCTTCCACTACCAAATCCTTTGAAGGGAAGGATCAAATACCCTCTTACAACCTTTTACAAGTGGTTCACACTCTTACAAGATTTCACAAGAAGAATGAGGTGAACACTTAAACAAATGAAGAACAAGACTTTCCCAAGACTTATTTTCAAAATCTAACTCTCCAAGGGTTGTGCTTTTCAGCTGAAAAGGAAGGGGTATTTATAAGCCTCAAAGTGATTCAAATTTAGAGCCTAAACATGGAGCCAAAATTTGAATCTTGAGTCGAAGATCGACACAGCGTGCTACCGCTTGGCTTTCCACGCACCAGGCGGTGCTACGTCCTACAGAGCCGGGCGGTGCTACGCTGCGCCAGCCGTGGCGGCACACCGCTACAAGAATCGATCAAAGAATCGCCATGCCATGCTACAGCACCATGCACGTAGCATGCGTTGGTGCTATTTGGGCCAAAAACTTTGGCCCAAACTAAGGCCCAATGGCCCTTACTTCGGGTTAAAGGATTAACCTCTAATCCTAACCCAAATTAATGTGCTAACTATGAAATTAAAGACATTCCTAAGCTATTACAAAGTCCGCAAGTCAAGTCTTCTTCCGTCGAGCTTCCGACGAACTTCCGGCGGTCTTCCGATGATCCCTCGGAAACCATCCTACGGACTCCCAGCAAGCTCTCAGACTCCACGATGATCTTGGCGAGTTCCCTTGAGCTTCTTTGGCAAGCTCCGATCTTTCTTGGTAAGCTCCACGAACTCCCGGCGAACCTCCCAAATAACTTCCAAAAACCCTTCGCAAGCTCCCTACTGTTCTCGCCAGCGCAGCACTCCAAATGAATCTTCAGACTTCACAAACTCGAACTCCCAACGATCCATCGCACTTGACTTCGGCCCTTGATTTCGCTTTATGTCTTCATCCCTTTCGTAGTTACTCCTGCACAATAAACAACAAACACTCTACTTCGATCTAGACAGTTATTACAACACGAATTGACATTCAGTTGCCCGGTACGTCATTGGTCGGTGCCTCGTCCGATCCTTCGGCACATCGTTCTCTCTTGCGGTCCATTGCCCAATCGGCGATTGACCTCCGCAAGCCCGATATCCTTGGCGTAACACGCTCTTCTTGGCCCGATGCCCGACGTACGAAGCCTCCTGCCGATAGTCGACCGAACCTCAGGCTCGACATCCAATATCCTGACGTGATCACCTCCGGTGTAATGTCAATTCCTCCAGCGTCAATTGTCTAATCCTGATCGAAAGTAGACCTACATAACTCAACACGCAATTAGACCACAAATCACACTCAATTAGTTTCATCATCAAAATCCGAGATTCAACAAAAATATGAATGACGATTGCAAGATTTGTGATAATGCTTAGGAGTGATCCATGCATAAGTATCTTGATGGTTTACATTATCTCCAAATATGATGCTTGATGATTTTATATCATGCATGAGCTTTTGAAGTAATAAAGTGTCATATTGTGATGATGAAATATATTTTTTGAATTTATAAATAGATGCATGATTTTGGCAAAAATTTGAACATGGCCTTTTAACATAAAAATTGAAAGTGTGCTATCATTTTTACATATTTGGTCTTGACGATTTTATGACTAAGCTTGTGTTTTATTTTGATACATGTTTTTATAAAAATTTTGAATATGCTCACATCAAATTGCTTAAAATGAAAATATCTTTTTTATTCTATTGAGATGAATGAATTCATGTTATGAGTCTTGTGAATCTCATGAAAATAAACATGATGAATATTTTAAAAAATGTGCTTCATGTTTTTCGGTCTTAATGATTTCTCTTGAAACTTGCTCTTTGGATCTATATGAAAAACATGAGTATACTCATATGAACATCAAATCACTTGAAATGGAACACATAAAATGAGAAATTGCACTATCATAATGCTTTACGTGTAATGCTTTTGATCTTAATGGACTACATGACAACTTGTATTTCAAAGTAATACAATGATGATTTTCATATATATAATTGGACATACCTTATGTAATCATCATTGATAATGATAGTTGGTTGTCATGCTTAATGATTTTATGATATCATGAGTATTTAAAGACATTATATCTTGATGACAAACTCATGTTTTGGTCTTAAATTTGATACTCATTTTAGAAACATGAGCATACTTGTATGAAACAAACAACTTAAAAAGAAGATATTTTTCCTATCTTATCGAGATTAATGATTTCATGATATTTTGTGAATCTCAATTTTGATGATTCGATTATGAGTTCCAAGTTAATAATTTGATTTGAATGAGCTTAAACTACATTGTGATCTTGAGTCTTTCAAGATCTCTCACTTCATATCATGATTCTCCCATGTTGTTGAAGAAAAATCCAAATAAATCATAAATTATTTTCTCTTAACTTATTGATACTCAACTTGAGAAAATATGTTTTGAAGATTGAAACATTACATGCATAATTTGATTTTTCTCCGATGTTTCAATACACATGACTTGATGATTGAAATATTAATGCAAATGTTTGATATATCACTTGTCATGGTTTGAATATCGATGTACAAGAAATGTTGCTCTTCTTGATATCTTTTATGAATTTGAATAAGACTTGTTAAAGATGCATGAAACAAATTGTTCTCTTTGCTATTTGCTATCCAATGAATCATGATTGATATTATTGCTATTTTACCTCCTATGATTCACGTTGTAAAATTTTATAAATCATGATGCAATAAAATTATTTATGCAACAATCAAGTGCTCATGTGATTCTTTGCTAATGAAAATACTTTAGTGAAATTATGATCTTGCAAATTATAACTTGAAGTTCTTTATAAATCAAGATCGTTTGTATCTTGTCTTTTGATTTCTCGGAATTCAATACTTGAATTTTTATGAATTTGTGATCTTGATATCTTGATTCTTATGAAATGTGATCTTGATGAAAAATCTTATACATGAATCAAGTTACTCTTTATGCTATATCTTTTCAAATGGATCATGAGCCTTGATGTTATATATTTCATGATCCTAGAAGTGATATGATTTCTTTGCCTTGTACAATGATTGAAAATTAATTTTCTTTATGATAAATTATGAATCATGACTTGATCTATGAGATTGATATGCTTTTATATATCATGATTCTTGGTTGTATGATATTTATCTTGAATTAAAAAAATTGATAAATATGAATCTAGATCTTGCTAAAATGAAAAGTTATGAATCATGGATGATATCTTTCGGTTTTAATTCTTGTTGAATTTACATATTGATATCCTTCATGACATGATTTCTCATGTTTCAATATCATCTCGTATGCATCATGTGATGATTGATATATTGATTGATGCAATTTTCTCATTGGTTCCTCCCTTCTTTTCGATATTGATAAAGGGGGAGAAAAATTGTTAACATGTGTATCAAAAGAGAAAAAATTTGCTAGCTTAAACATTGAGAAGTAAAATGTTGTTATCTCAAGAAAGGCAAAAATCTTGCTCAACTTCACTTTTTTCAACAAAATTGCTTGCATCTTTGTTACAAATTATTATTGAATCTCATGCAAGATTATTTGTAGTATTAATCCTCCATTTCTTTTTGGTATTGATAAAGGGGGAGAAGGCTTTTGCTAGATTGCATATTACAAATGAATGCAAAGTCCTAGCATGCAAAGAAAGCAAAACTTGCAAGCTTGCTCTTCTCAAAAGAGAAGAAAGAAATTACAAAATTGCATGCATATCACAAAAGAAGTCAAGAAAATGCACATATTTGAATACAATTTGCTTGTACTTCTCAAAGGAACATAGAAAAACTTGCTATCATCACGGCAAGTGCTATCTTGCCTATTATGATAAATATGCGATACCT
Source organism: Musa troglodytarum (assembly GCA_023547065.1). Classification (NCBI taxonomy): domain Eukaryota; kingdom Viridiplantae; phylum Streptophyta; class Magnoliopsida; order Zingiberales; family Musaceae; genus Musa; species Musa troglodytarum. The sequence goes on along the minus strand of CP097506.1, from coordinate 22,648,886 downwards.
AAATGTTGTATGATGTGATTAATAGCTAGTATGTTTGTAATATTTACATATCCTTGAAAACTAGCTATAATGTTACTTCTCCTTTTTGTTGATGACATAGGGGGAGAAGTAGATTGATGACTTCATGCATTGATTGAATATTTTATATTTGCATGATGGTTTGTTATTTTCTCACTACATGAATGATACATGTTACTTGGATTTGGGATAATCCAAGGGTTCTATCAATTGCATATTGATAGGGGGAGTTTATGTTAAACTCCGGGGAGTTTTGGTTAACTCCGTCAGTCATCAATTAGTTGTCATCATCAAAAAGGGGGAGATTATTGAATCTCAGATTTTGATGATGAAACTAATTGAGTGTGATTTATGGTCTAACTGCGTTTTGAGTTACGCAGGTCTACTATCGATCAGGATTAGACAGTTGACGCTGGAGGAATTGACGTTGCGCCGGAGGTGATCATGTCAGGATATTGGATGTCGAGCCGGAGGTTCGGTCGACTATCGGCAGGAGGCTTCGTACGTCGGGCATTGGGCCAAGAAGTGCGGAATTGCGCCATGGATATCGAGGTTGCAGAGGTCAACAGCCAATTGGGGAACAAGCTGCAAGAGAGGATGATGTGCCAAGGATCGGACGGCGCCGACCAATGACGGCCGCAAATCAATGTCAATTCGCGTTATAATAATCGTAGATCAAGTAGAGTGTTTGTTGTTTGTGTGCAGGAGTACTACGAAAGGGATGAAGATGTAAAACAAAACCAAGGGCCGAAGTCAAGTGCGATGGATCGTTGGGAGTTCAAGAGTTTGACGGAAGTTCGAAGATTCGTTGGGAGTGCTGCCGGAACCAGCCGAGAACGAGTAAGGAGCATACCGAAGGGTTTTTGGAAGTTCGCCGGAAGGTTAGCCGGAAGTTCACGGAGCTTGCCAAGAAAGATCGGAGCTTGCCAAAGGAGCTCGGAGAAACTCGCCAAAATCATCGTGGAGTCCGAGAGCTTGTCGGGAGTCCTTAGGATGGTTTCCGAGGGATCATCGGAAGACCACCGGAAGTTCGCCGGAAGCTCGACGGAAGAAGACTTGACTTGCAAACTTTGTAATAGCTTAGGAATGTCTTTAATTTCATAATTAGCACATCAATTTGGGTTAGGATTAGGGGTTAATCCTTTAACCCAAGTATGGGCCCATTGGGCCTTATTCGGAACCGGTTTGGGCCAAGTTTTCGGCCCAAACCAAATGTAGATTTGTGCTGGGCGATGGAGCCCAGTAGCCAATGTGCCCAACAGCATGTGTGCATGCATGCATGCATGTTGGGCTACGTGCATGCATGCATGCATGCAATGCCGCAGCTACGTGCATGCATGCCGGGCTAGGCGTAGCACCGCCAAGAGCTGGCTAGGCGTAGCACCGCCCAGTAGCTGTTGGCTAGGGCGGTAGCACCGCCCAGTAGCTGCTGGCTAGGGCGGTAGCATCGCCCAATAGCTGTTGGCTAGGGCGGTAGCACCGCCCAGCAGCACCAGCAGCATGCATGCATGCTACGTGCATGCCGTCAGCCTGCATCAGTAACCCGTACTATAGTCCGGCATCATAGCTGGTATTGTAGCTGCGATAGCACCGCTGGGGCGGTAGCACTGTGCTACCGCCAGTTGCTGAAAACCAAAGCGTAGCACCACTGGCCGAGGCGGTAGCACCGCCTGGGTGTGTCAGTCTACCAGGACTGATAGCATTGAAAAAATTCAAAAGATTCAAATTTTTGGCTCCAAGTTTAGGCTCCAAATTTGAATTACTTTGAGGCTTATAAATACCCCTTCTTTCTCAGCTGAAAGTAGAACCCTTTTGAGAAGTTAGAATCTTAGTTTTAAGTCTTGAAAAGTCTTATTCTTGCTAAGTGTTCACCTCATTCTTCTTGTGAAATCTTGTAAGAGTGTGAACCACTTGTAAAGGGTTGTAAGAGGGGTATTTGATCCTTCCTTCAAAGGATTTGGTAGTGGAAGAAGGGAGCCTCATTAGAGAAGGCTTCGGAAGTAGATGTAGGTCACTTTGACCGAACCACTAGACATCGCTGCGTCTTGATTGTGTGAGTGTTTAAATTTCTGTTTTATCTCTTTACTTTGCTACAAGCCTTTACTTTACATACTCCACTTCCTTTTCATCTTCATACGCATGCTTTAAAGTTAAAATGCAATCTTTCCGGGTTCAAACGAAACGCTTGCTTTCATCGCACGGTTTCCAAAGCTTGTTTTAAATCGCTCAAAAATCTATTATTTTATCCGCTGCACTAATTCACCCCCCCCCCTCTTAGTGCCGCTCGATCCCTAACATGAACATTGAGAAGCAAAAAGTTGCTATCTTAAGAGAGGCAAAAATCTTGCTCAATTTCACTTCTTCAAAATTGCTTGCATTTTTGTTACAAATTATTGTTGAATCTCATGCAAGATTATTTGAAGTATTTGATCCTCCCTTTCTTTTTGATGCTAACAAAGGGAGAGAAAGTTTTAGCTCGAACATTGCAAAAATTTGCCATCTTGATTCCTATTTTGCAACTTCATGAGAAGCTAAGAATTGTTATATCAAAGGATGCAAATATTGCTATCGTGAGAAACAAGGTGCAAACTTGCACATCTCAAGAAGCAAGTGAAAATTACCATCATTTCCCATCCTTGAAACTTGCTATGATTGAATGGTATTATTTGATGTTGTATTGCAAAAATGTTGTATGATGTGATAAATAGCTAGTGTGTTGTAAAAATTTGCATATCTTTTAAATTAGCTATGATGCTACTTCTCCTTTTTGTTGATGACATAGGGGGAGAAGTAGAGTGATAACTTCATGCAATGTAATGATGCTTGAATATTTTATATATTTGCATGATGGATTTATATTTCTCACTACATGAATGATACATGTTACTTGGATTTAGGATAATCCAAGGGCTCTATCAATTGCATATTAATAGAGAGAGTTTGGTTAAACTCCGGAGAGTTAAGGTTAATTCTATTAGTCATTAATTAGTTGTGATCATCAAAAAGGGGGAGATTGTTGAATCTCGAATTTTGATGATGAAACTAATTGATTATGTTTTGTTGTTTAACTATGTGTTGAGTTACGCAGGTCTACTATCGATCAGGATTAGACAGTTGACACTGGAGGAATTGACGTTGCACTAGAGGTGATCACGTCAGGATATTGGATGTCGAGCCAGAGGTTCGATCGACTATCGGCAGGAGGCTTCGAACGTTGGGTATCGGGCCAAGAAGTGTAGAGTTACACCATGGATATCGGGGTTGCGGAGGTCAACCGCCGATTGGGTAACAAGCCGCAAGAGAGGGTGATGTGCCGAAGGATCGGAGGAAGCGCCGACCAATGACGTGCCGGGCAACTGGATGTCAATTCACATTGTAATAATTATCTAGATCGAAGTAGGGTGTTTGTTTGTGCAGGAGTAACTACGATAAGGATGAAGACGTAAAGCGAAACAAAGGGCCGAAGTCAAGTGCGATGGATCGTTGGGAGTTCGAGTGTTCGATGGAAGTCCGAAGATTCGTTGGGAGTGCTGCCGGAACCGGCCGAGAACGAGTAGGGAGCTTGCCGAAGGGTTTTCGGAAGTTCGCCGGAAGGTTCGTCGGAAGTTCACGAAGACTCGCCAAGAAAGATTGGAGCTTGCCAAAGAAGCTCGTGGAACTCGCTAAGATCATCGTAAAGTCCGGGAGCTTGCCGGGAGTCCACGAAATGGTTTACGAGGATTCATCGGAAGACCGCCGAAAGTTCGCCGAAAGAAGACTTGACTTTGTAATAGCTTAGGAATGTCTTTAAATTCGTAGTTAGCATATTAATTTGGGTTAGGATTAGGTGTTAATCCTATAAACCCAAAGTAGGGGCATTGGGCCTTGATTTAGACAAGTTTGGGCCAAAGTTTTTGGCCCGAACCGCCGTGTCGGCACACTGGCGGTAGCACCTGCTATATGTCACCGCTCTAATAGGCGGTAGCACCGCCCCAACACCGGGAAACTCAAATTGAGTTCAAATTTGGAGCCCAAATTTAAACCCACTTTGAGTCTATAAATACTCCTCCTTTCTCAACTGAAAGGGTAACCCTTTAGAGTTAGATTTTGAGCAAATGAGTCTTGTGAAAGTCTTGTTCTTCATTTGCTTAAGTGTTCACCTCATTTCTTTCTCTTTGTGAAAACTTGTAAGAGTGTGAACCTCTTGTAAAAGGGTTGTAAGAGGGGTATTTGGTCCTTTCCCTTCAAAAGGATTTGCTAGTGAAAGAGGAGAGCCTCATTGGTGAAGGCTTCAAGAGTGGATGTAGATCATTTGACCGAACCACTATACATCGTGGTGTTCTTGAATGTGTGAGTGTTTAAATTTCGGAATCATTTCTTTACATTGCTGCAAGCCTTTACTTTACTTGCTCCACTTCCTCTTCATCTTCTTACATATGCTTTCAAGTTAAAACGTAATCGAAACGGTTTTAATCGAAACGTTATTTTCATCATAGGAAAGTTTTCGAACTTATTTTAAATCACCGAAAAGTTATCATTTTATTCGCTGCACTAATTCACCCCCCTCCCCTCTTAGTGCCACTCGATCCCTAACACTAAGAATAATCCAAGGCACTATAAGACTGTCATTCATCATTTCGATAAGAGATACTGATGAAAATCATCAATTTAGCAACCAAACACCCTGATAGATAAAGAGCTATGATACATATGGAATGCAAATTGACACCCTCCAACGAATTGAAACAAGGTGGATCATTCAAGAATGAAGTAAGGGAAACTATTCTAATTACTTATCAATAGAAAATTGATGAAATAACTAGAATAATACTTTGAATTCCCTTAAGACTCCACAAACATAACTTAGCAATAAAACGTCGACTTGCACGTTTGCCGTGCTAAGTTATGTAGCACCTTGGGACAGCTATTGTATATTGACAAAGTAACAGTAGCGCAGACGAGATTGGCTTTTGCACGAGCATGTGTAATGGTTTCTTCTGATGGTGATCTTCCAAATGAGGTTTTTTATCGTGATCTTGATGGGACCACCCGTAAGGTGCATGTTTCATATTCTTAGAAGCCACAGTGTTGTAAGATTTGCTACTCTTTCGGTCATGCACATGAAGCTTGTCAGCAAACTCAGAAACTAATCACTCAGGTTTACCGGCAACGACAGGCATCTCAGCACGGAGTTGATACTACTATTATGACTACTAACGAACAAGGTGAGTCTCCTTCAAGGGCAATAGTGCTGGTGAAGACAAGCGAGCATTCTGACTCACTTGGGCAGCATCATGATCAGAAAGACAAATCAGGAACTTTACCTCTTCCTAATATATCAGAGTCTGTCACAACAACAGTTTCTCAGGTTACCCACGCACAGGAGAACGAGAAACCTTCATCTCTTCCTACATCGATAGGAACTACTACAACGGGGATCCCACGTCCCACTCATCATGCTAACCAGGATACCAGCCAGGACTTTCAGCCTCAACCTTCAACAAACACTACCAACCTGGATATCTTGGGTACTTCAAAATTTAAGCATTTGCAAGCTGTGGATGAAGTGGATAAAAACAGAAATAAAGGCTTAAAAGGTAAGGATATTTGTTGGGAAATCCATCAAGGGGGGAGCGACATCACATGCGCAGTGGAAGAACAGAAAACAAAACACCCTAGATTTCCCGTAGAAAGTTTCCGTCGTCGTGCGAAGATCGGTGCGTCAAAAGCAAATCCGCGAAAACTGCACATGTAAAAGAAGATACCTAGGGAGATCGTATATCCCTGAATTCCTGTAGATCTGTGGGAGAGGATGAAGGAAGTCAAGTGTCCTCCTCTCTAGCGGTATCCACACAGCAGGGATTACGATGATGCTCCTCTCTCTGTGGGGGGAGGAGAACAGGAGGTGGCTACCAAAAGAAACCCTCAGCCTATAGAGCTTTGGTCCCCTCTTATTTATAGAGGCCCCCCCCTGAAAAATCCTAATGGATCTTTTGCCCTATTGGGTATTAGATCTCCATCCAATTACTCAAGCCTCTTGGATTAGTGGGCCTCTACTTAATAATCTCTTATTAGCAATTATTGGATCTCATCTCAAGATCCAATAATTCAGGGGTTTAATGGATATCCAATAAGATATGGGGTTCAGCAGATATCTCATATCCGAACCTCTACTCGTCGCAATTTCTACCATATGTGTGTGACCCTCTAGGCCCAATATCGAGCCGTAAGTCATACTTGTCAGAACTCCTTCTGACTTAGTGAATTATTATCTCTATAATAATTCACCCAACTCATCGACTGCGGACGTACTAGGCCACTACGCCGCGGCCCCCAGACGATACAGGAGAATCCAATCCTTTGGACCTATCTGTCCTCAGTTACCATATATCTATAGTCCCTCATCTATCTAATATCCCAGAGACCATATACTGGGCATGGTGTTGTAAGGCCCATACGGTCTCTCCTTAAGTCTTGCTCTTATCGGATTCTCTTGGAGAACTCTTTCTCTCTCAATCCGAATAACCTTGGCCAAGGATTTGTTCGAGCAAGAACACATGGGATATTCCTCTCATGATACCGAGAGCGGATGATCCTCTATTGACACTCAATAGCCCTCGTAAGGTTGGCTACCACTCCCAATGACTGATTGTACTAGATATGGAACTTTCCAAACCTATAAGTCCGATATCAAAGAGTGGAGTACTCATACAGGACATCCTTGGTGTCTCAAGTCTAAGGACCAGATACACTATTGGGACTACGGAATCACTGTCTAACGTGAGGTATCAATAACCATCCAGCATTCCGTAGGCGGATCAATCGATGAACTCATTCTCCAATGAGCACTGCACTGCACTTTAGTGTCCCCACACGAGTAGCTATGAGACCAGCTACCTCCATCATATGAATGGGTATACAGCACACCAGTCTATCCAGTTATCTCGATGTCCTTCTTAAGTAACCTATGACCAGGATAATTTAGGGTCTGTGTTTAAAGGTGAATCAGTCTCATTATCATAATCTCATTACGATCCAATTCCCATTGCACAGATCCAAGGACATCACAATAAACATCTAGATAATGTGAGATAATGTCAATAATGATAGACAAAGAGAGTTCACGCATTATCTGGGTGCTATCACTCATGTGATTGGCTTGTAGGGCACCTATAACTAGTAATCTCCCACTTGACCTAAAGCCAATCACCAACATGTCTGATCCCCATCAGACCTTTGTGACACTCATAGATAATCTGAGTCAATGGCTTTGTCAGTGGATCTGTAATGTTATCTTCGGATGGAACTCTTTCCATTGCTACTTCTCTTCAGCCACGATCTCTCTAATAAGTTGGAACCTCCTCAGAACACTTCTGATGAGACCCAGGTTCCCTTATTTGAGTAATCGTCCCGTATTTGTCGCAATATAAAAGAATCAGCTCCTCGCTGCTCGAGATGACTCCTAGATCTGTGATGAACATCTTCATCCAGATCCCTCCTTTGCTGCCTTTACCACAGCAATATATTTCGCCTCTGTGGTCGAGTCAGCAGTAATGTCTTGCTTGGAACTCTTCCAGCATACTGCTCCTCCATTCAAGGTAAACACATACCTTGAATTAGACTTGCTATCATCGACATTGGACTAGAAGCTCGAGTCCGTGTAGCCCTCAACCTTGAGGCTACTACCTCCATATACCAGTAAAGATCCTTAGTCCTTCTCAAGTACTTAAGGATACATTTTACTACTTTCCAGTGCTTTAAGCCTGGATCTACCTGATATCTGCTCGTGACACTCAAAGCATGCACTATATCAGGCCTGGTACATAGCATAGCATACATGATAGATCCTATCGCTGATGCATATGACATCATATCCATGTGTGCCCTTTCTTCAAGAGTCTTTGGGACATACTCCTAGAAAGTGATATTCCATGTCTCATTGGTATGAGACCTCTCTTGAAATTTTTCATGCCAAACCTTTTGACAATAGTGTCTATGTACCTGGACTGGGACAAGCCAAGCATCCTCTTGGATCTATCTCTATAGATCTGTATCCCCAATATGTAGGATGCTTCCCCTAAGTCCTTCATGGAGAAGTGCCTAGATAATCAAGTCTTTACTGTGGAGAGCATTCCTACATCATTCCCAATGATCATGATGTCATCCACATATAATACCAAAAAGGTGATAGTGCTCCCACTTAATTTCCTATACACACAAGGTTCATCTTCGTCCTTAACGAAGTCATAAGATCTGATCGCCTCATCAAATCTTATGTTCCAACTTCGGAAAGCTTACTTCAATCCATAAATGGACCTAAGCAACTTGCACACATTATCTGGGTTATCCTTGGACACGAATCCTTCAGGCTGTATCATATATACCTCCTCATCGAGATTACCATTGAGGAATATGGTTTTGACGTCCATCTGCCAAATCTCATAATCATAGTGTGCTACAACAGCCAATAGAATTCGAATGGATTTTAGCATGGCTATAGGTGAAAAAGTTTCGTCATAGTCAAAATCTTGCCTTTGATGATACCCCTTAGGAACTAGCCTTGCTTCATAGGTCTCTACCTATCAATCTACTCCAATCTTCTTTTTGAAGATCCACTTACAACCAATGGGTACAATACCCTCGGGTGCATCAACTAGGTTACAAACCTTGTTGGAGTACAGGGAATCCATTTCTAAATTCATGGCTTCTTGTCATTTCCTGGAGTCTATGCTCATAATAGCCTCCTCGTAGGTTTGAGGATCAATATCCTCAACATCCTCCCTTCTGATATTGCCCACATATCTCTCATGAGGATGGGATACTCTATCGGACCTATGTAAAGTTAGAACTTATGTGTTAGGTATCTGAACAGATTCTGGAATGGTGCTTGAGCTAGGTTCTCCAACCTCGCTCAACTCTATCATGCTCCCATTGTCTCCACCAAGAATGTGTTCCTTCTCAAGGAACACTGCTCTCTTGGCTACAAAGACCTTTCGGTCCTCAGGGTGATAGAAATAATACTCACAAGTTTCTTTGGGGTATCCCATGAACTTGCACCATTCCGTTCTAGATTCCAACTTATCAGGATTGTGTCTCTTAACGTGGGTAGGGTAGCCCCAAATCTTAACAATCTGAAGATCAGGCATCTTCCCATTCCATATCTTATATAAAGTATACATCACTGACTTAGTTGGAATTCTGCTCAGAAGGTAAGCTACGGTTTCTAGGGCATATCCCTAGAATGAGATGGGTAGGTCGGTAAAACACATCATGGAATGCACCATGTCTAACAGTGTGTGATTCCTCCTTTCTAATATACCATTAAGCTGTGGTGTATAAGGAGGTGTCCATTAGGATAAGATCCCATGGTCTTTGAGGAACTGGGTGAACTCTGTACTCAAGTACTCATCTCCTCGATCTGATCGAAAGGTTTTAATACTCTTTCCTATTTGGTTCTCCACTTCTCGTTTCCTCTTAGACTCACATACACTCATGATATGTGGAGCTATATCTAGCATAAATAAACCATTATACAATGTTCCTCTTGTGATAATCTCATCATCTAATATTATTGAACAACCATTGTTCTCCAAAACTAATTTATATCCAATAATTGTCAAACATGAAATAGAAATAATATTTTTGATAATAGAAGGAACATAATAGCATGTATCTAATACAATAATAGCTCCACCAAGCAGATGTAAGGAGACCTTACCAACAGCCAATGCAGCAACCTTTGCTCTATTGCCCATCTTAAGGTCCATCTCATCTCTGTTCAATCTCCTAGGTCCTGCCAGAACCTGCAACGAATTACAGATATGATAAGCACTCCCGGTATCCAATACCCATGTGTTATCATAAGATTCTGACAAATGGAGACTGATCATGAATGTACCTGAAGCTTCTGCAAGCTTCTGTTTCACCCTCTCTGCAAGGTACTCTTTGTAGTTCCTCTTCCAGCCCATCTTTGCCGATGGAAGCACTGGCCTTTGTCCTTTATTTGATCCTTTTTGGCAACCTTTGCCTTACTCATTTTGCCCTTGCCCTTGCCCTTCTTAAGGGTCTTCTCAGCCTTCCATTTCTTTCTAGTCTCACCAGTGTAGAGAACCGGCTTCTCTTTCTTGAAGGTGCTCTCTGCTTCTCTCAACATATTGAGGAGCTCTAGGAGGGTCACCTCAAGTTTGTTCATATTAAAATTTATTATGAACTGAGAAAAGGAATCTGGTAGGGACTGAAGTACAAGATCCACACATAGGTTATCCTCTAGGACCATTCCTAGACCTATGAGTTTTTCGATCTACTCAATCATCTTAAGGACATGGTTCTGAACCGTTGTCCCCTCAGTCATCCAAGCTCGGAAAAGACTCTTTGATATCTCATATCGCTGAGTTCTTCCCTGTTCTTCAAACAATTTACGGAGATGTAGGAGTATAGAATTAGCATCCATATTTTCATGTGTCTCAGAACTTTCAAGAGCCATAGAGGCCAACATGTAACATCGAGCAAGAGTGGAATCATCTAAGTACTTTACATAACGAGTGATCTCATCCTCGCTTGCCCCTTAAAGGCGTAGGGATCATCGTATCAAGGACATATATGATTTTCTCCGTCGTGAGAACGATTCTCAGATTGTGAAGCCAATCCGTATAATTTGGACTAGTGAGGCGGTTAGCATCAAGTATACCACGTAAAGGATTTGAAAGCGATATTTTTCTAAAATAAAAGATGTAGCAGAAATAAATAATATGCAGACTTTGCAGAAATTAAATAATTAAGATAAGGACTTCTATCTTAATGTATTCTCATTAATTTTTCGTGAGACACACAACACCCTCTGGTATGTGAATCTTGTTAGGATCGAAAAGACACTAAGAGGGGGGGGTGAATTAGTGCAGCGGATTAAAAACATAACTTTGAAGTCGATTTCGCACAAAGACTAGTTCGTAAAAAGATTTTGATTTGACGAAAGAGAACTTGAATGAAATAGCTTGAGTAAAGGAATTAAACGATTTGCAGCTAAGTAATGAAATAATTCAGAAATATAAATACTCACACATTCATAAACACAATGATGTATAGTGGTTTGGTCAAATGACCTACATCCACTCTTGAAGCCTTCACGATGAGGCTCCACACTTCCACTAGCAAATCCTTTGAAGGGGAAGGACCAAATACCCCTCTTACAACCCTTTACAAGAGGTTCACACTCTTATAAGATTTCACAAGAAGAAGAAGGAGGTGAACACTTAGCAAGAGACAAGACTTTTCAAGACTATTCAAAGACTTTAACTCAAGATTCTAACTTTCAAAAGGGTGCCCTTTTAGCTGAGAAAGGGGGGCTACTTATAGGCTCAAAATGGATTCAAATTTGGGCTCCAAATTTGAATTTTTTTTTAGTTTCCCGGTGTCAGCCTATCAGAGGCGGTGGAACCGCCGATCGACATAGGGGCGGTGCCACCGCCCTAGCCAAGCGGTGCTACCGCCCTAGTCTGGCGACAGGGGCGGTGCTACTGCCCCAGTCTGGTGACAGGGGCGGTGCTACTGCCCCAAGCTGGGCGGTTCAACCGCCTGGCCCATTCAGCAAAGGCTGAATGGGCCCTATTTAAGGCCCAATTTGGCCCAATAGGAGCTCGGTTGGCCCCTACTAAATTTAGACAGGATTATTTCTAAATCCTTGCTCTAATCATATATAAACTACGAAATTAAAACATAATTCTAAGTGATTTAACTCGACATTCTTCAAGTTAACTTCCGACGAGCTTTACGGCGAGATTCCGGTGGACTTCCGACACTTCCCTCGGATTTCTTCCAGCGGACTCCCAGCATACTTCCGGATTGTATGGCGAGCTTGACGAGTCTTCGGCTAGCTTCCAAATCTCCCCGGTAAGTTCCGCGAACCTTCGACGGTCTTTGCGACGAACTTTCGAAAACTTCGGCAGGTCCTTGATTCGATCTTGGATGGTTCCGGCAACACTTCCGATGATTTCTCGGACTTCCGATAAACTCTTGAACACCCGACGGACTTGACCTCGGTAAATCGCTTTATGTTTTCATCCCATCGTAGTTATTCCTACACACTTATCTCGACAAAATAGATTAGAACAAATATTTCACTAATTGACTTCATCATCAAAATCCGAGATTCAACAATCTCCCCCTTTTTGATGATGACAATCAATTAATGATGGAGTTATTCTTAACTCCCGCTATTTATATGTCATAGATAGTAAAAACTGCTTGAATTCAATTTCTTTGAATTCAACACGATAAGTTTAACTTATCATTCAACATATGAAAGAAAAAACTTCATGGTTTACTTAATGATGATAATGTATTCATCATTAAGTCAAAAGATGTCAAACAAATAGGTATCAAATGATATCAATGAAGTATACACAATAAAAAAATGATATCAAGAACCTAAATAAGCATTTCAAGCATATAACTTGCAATAACTTGTAAAGCATGACAAATGCATATAACTTTCAACGCATGGCATTCACTTGTCATATATTTCTCCCTTTTTGTCATTAACAAAAAAGGAAAAGAGGGATTCATATACGAGTGAAAACTGAAAATATTATGAGTGCGTCATCCAAAGATATGTAAAAAAAGATATCTGAAAAAATATCACAAATGAGGGAAAAAAATTATTCAAAAATCCGAATATCATTCCACAGTGCCCAAGAAAATGTAGTAAAGATAATACAATATAGATGTCAAAGTTGCATAAAAGTTTACAATATTCAAAAAGAAAATACAACAAACTACTCCTCTAGAGGAATGCCAAAGTGCATATATATGTGATCTATCTTTTGGTTCATCTTTCGTATTTCCTTCAAAATTTCAATTTGCTGTAATTTAACTTCATTTAATTCTCTCATGATCGGATCGTCAGAAGGTGGAGATGAAGCTGGCACTGATGGAGCTGTAGCAACGGGATCAGAGGAGGAGATTCACTTCCCCTAAAGACTAGTGTTTCAAGATGTTCTACTGGTGGGGGATGTATATCACTTCTCCTAGGTTGTCTAACCCTTATTCCATGCTCAAATGTACACCTAAGTCTCCTAAGTAATTTCATATCAATGATGTTAAATTTGTCCACTTATACTGCTTCTTCATCAGGTGGAATACTAATATTATGGGCATGCAACAATCTAGTTATCAATCCTCCATATGGTAACATTAACCCTTTAGAAATGACTTCTATCATATGTTGCCGAATTAGGTAACCAAAATAATAATGCTCTCTGGTCATGATCTAATATATGGTACCCAACTCGGCTAAACTGTTCTCATCTTGATGAAACTGTTTAGGAATGATAATGCTTATAAGAATGTGATGTAAAATTTTAGAGTTGAAAGACAACAAATGTTCACAACTCTTGAGAATTATGCCTAAGTTCGGATTTGCAAAGACAGTTTCTAAGGCTTCAGAGTGGGTGGCTCCGATTGTGTCCATGTCTCATTTCCCTCTAAAATAGCATCCTAACTCTTTTTCAACAATTCCAATTGAGGAGCATATTGTACTATCAGGATCCCATTTCCTAGAAGATATGTAGATAAGCCATCTTCATTCACGCTTAAATTAGCATAAAATAATTTAATCAAGCATGGATAGATAGGTTCAATAATTTAAAATTGGTAAGACCTCTAAGTCAGCAAACCACATGATGAGTTCAAGGTTCTCTAATTGATTTAAATCAACATATTTCCCTTTATAAATAGTTCTAGAAACAAGTTCAGAAAACCTAAGGGATGCTTCTTTTGATTTGAATAAAGATTGGTCAAATGAATCTACCTCCACCCTTTTCCCTTTGTCTCTTGACGATCTTTTAGGAGCCATTTTTAGTGAGGATAGATTAATGATCAATTTAAAGGAAAGAACTAAACTAGGCAAGAAAAAGAGGAGAAAAATTCAGATTTTACCTTAGTTTTGTTCCTTGAGAGGTAGAGGGCTTGAATCAAGGAAAAATTCCCTTCTTAGGCTCCGAGAGGGAGAGACTAAGGCTTGGAAGTGTTTTGAGGGGATTAGGGAGGTGAGGAAGAGGTCTTTCGGGTTAGGGGGCGGTTCTACCGCCGGCCCTAACTCACCCCTTTTATAAGGGGTGTTCGGGCAGAACTACCACCCAGACAGGCGGTTCTACCGCCTGGGGTTTGATGACCCAAGCGGTGCTACCACCGGTAGCACAAAAATTCCCCCCCCCCCCTTTTTTAATTTATTCTGAATTTATTTTCAGAGATTTTAAGGATGGGATGATGTCAAAAGAAATCCAAATTTCAAAAGAAATCCAAGAGGAAGGCAAATCGACGAAAACCGAAATTTCAAGAAAAATCTCATACAATAAAGCTTATTTATTAGGACAATTTAACATGCCTAATTCCCTTCTAATAAAATCAAATTGTTCCTCATTTAAGGGTTTTGTAAAAATGTCTGCTAATTAATGATTTGTATCAATAAATTCAAGGGTGACATCTTTACTGATATGATCACATATAAAATGATGCCTAATGTCAATGTGCTTAGTTCAAGAGTGTTGAATTGGATTTTTAGTTAGACAGATAGCACTGTTTATCACATTTTATAAGAATGTTCTTTAAATAAATTTCATAGTCTTCTAGCGTATTTTTCATTCAAATAACCTATGCACAGCATGCACTTGCAGCTATGTATTCGGCTTCTACCGTAGATAGTGCAACTGAATTTTGTTTCTTAGAAGTCCAAGAAACAACTGCATGTCCCAGAAATTGGCATGTTCCGGATGTACTTTTTCTATCTATTTTACATCCACCAAAATCCGCATCTGCATAAACTTTCAAATCAAAGTTATCAGATTTTGGATACTATAATCCAAGATTCGGAGTCCCTTCAAGATATCTAAAGATTCTCTTAATAGCTTTGAAGTGAGATAGCTTAGGATTAGCTTGGAATCTTACATATAACCCCACACTAAACATGATGTCAGGTCTAGTTGTAGTGAGATAAAGTAAGCTACCTATCATGCCCCTATATGTTTTTTGATCAAAACTTTCTCCATTTTTATCTATATCTAACTTAGTGGAGGTGCTCATAGGAGTGCTAATGTCTTTTGATCCATCCATGTTAAATCGTTTTAACAATTCTAATGTATACTTTGATTGATTTAGAAATATACCATCACTTAGTTGCTTAATTTGTAATCCTAAAAAGAAATTTAGTTCTCCCATTAGGCTCATCTCAAATTCATCACTCATATTCTTGGCAAATGATTCACATAGTGATTTATTAGAAGAACCAAAAATAATATCATCAACATAAATTTGAACAATAAGAAAATTATTTTTAAAATATTTAATAAACAATATAGTATCAACCTTGCCTTTAGTAAAATCATTTGAAATTAAAAAAGAACTAAGCCTCTCATACCAAGCCCTAGGGGCTTGTTTTAAACCATATAGAGTCTTAGTTAGCTTAAATACATGGTTAGGAAGAAGAGAATTTTCAAATGGGTGGTTGTTCGACATACACTTATTAGGACATAAAACCATTTAAGAATGCATTTTTGACATCTATTTGAAATAATTTGAAATCATTACTACTAGCATAGGCAAGGAGCATCCTAATGGCTTCTAATCTTGCCACCGGAGCGAAGGTCTCTTCGTAATCGATACATTCTTCTTGGTTGAAACCTTTGGCTACTAGTCTAGCCTTGTTCCTAACCACGATACCACATTCATCTTGCTTGTTTCTAAAGACCCACTTAGTACCAATAATCAAGTCATTAGGTCTAGGAACAAGCTTCCATACCTCATTCCTCTCAAATTGATTCAATTCTTCTTGCATTGCGATAACTCAAGAATCATCTTTCAAGGCATCATCAATGCATTTTGGTTCAACTTGAGAAAGAAAAGCGGCATGGGTACAAAAATCTTTAAAAGAAGAGCGAGTTTGAACCCCTTTCAATGCATCTCTATAATTAACTCCTTGAGATGAGCATCTACATACTTCCATTCCTTGGGTAAGGAAGTTTGGGAAGAAGATGCATCCAAGTTGTCATTTTGAGGAGAGGGTTCATTCAAATTCAAATTATCAAAGCCAAAATCATCATCAAAATCTTTCTTCTTAAATTCAGAAATTTCATTAAAAACCACATGAATAGATTCTTCTATAACTAAGGTTCTTTTGTTCAAAACATAAAAAGCCTTAGAAACGGAAGAATAACCAAGAAATATACCTTCATTTGATTTTGCATCGAATTTTCCTAAGGCATCCTTTTCATTTAAAATAAAGTATTTACAACCAAAAACTTTAAAATAAGAAATATTAGGTTTTTTATTATTCCATAACTCATATGGAGTTTTAGATAGGGATGGTCTCACTAGAACTCTATTCATAACATAGTAAGCCGTATTTACGGCTTCGGCCCAAAAATATTTTGGTAAATTATATTCATTTAATATGGTTCTAGCCATTTCTTGCAAACTTCTATTTTTCCTTTTCACTACTCCATTTTATTGTGGATTTCTTGGAGTAGAGAAGTTATGGTTATATCCGTTTATTTCACAAAAATTTTGGAAGTCATGATTTTGAAATTCACCTCCGTGATCACTTCGAATTGATGAAATCATAAAACTTTTTTCATTTTGAGTGAGTTTATAAAATTTAGATAAACATTTGAAATAATCACTTTTGTGAGCCAAGAAATAGGTCCAAGTGTATCTACTATAGTCATCCATAATTACAAAGACATATTTGCTACCTCCTAGGCTTGTTATGTCAATTGGTCCAAATAAGTCTAAATGGATCAATTGCAATGGTCTAGTGGTGCTAATTTGATTTTTTGGTTTGAAACTAGTTTTTATTCATTTTCTTAATTGACACGCATCATATACCTTGTCCTTGACAAATTTCATGTCGAGATACCTCTTACTAACTCTCTAGATGAAATCTTAGAAATTAGTTTCATGTTTGCAGGGCCTAATCTCCTATGCCAAAGCCAAGCATCCTCATTTAAAATCAAAAAACACATTTCATTACTTAATTCATCAATATTTATGGTGTAGACATTGTTTTGTTTTAAAGCAATTATGGATATGTCATTGTTTGGTTTTTCAATGATGCAAACATTAGATTTAAATCTAACAACATAATCTTTATCGCATAATTGACTAATGCTTAAAAGATTATATTTTAAACCATCAACTAGCAACACATCATCAATTGAAAAACTTGATTTGTTACCTATGGTTCCCTTGCCAATGATTTTACCTTTGTTGTTGTCTCCGAAGGTGACATACCCTTCTTCTTTGCTAGTGAGTATAGAAAAATGAGATGGATCTCCGGTCATGTGCCTGGAGTATCCACTATCAAAATACCATTTCTTGCTCCTAGCTTGTGAGTTTGTCTACAAAAGAGGATGGTTTTTAGGTACCCATTTGATTTTGGGTGCCTTACAAATTGATCTACTTAATTTATAATTCAATATTAAATTGTTTATGGTTCCTTTAGGAACCCATATCAATTTTTGTGGACTAATTTTCTTGAATGGATATTTGTAAGAAACATGTCCCATTTTACCATAAAAATTACATTTCAAATGGGGTGATACATGCAATGTGGGTCCTTTAATGAAGGTAGTGGGATTTTGGTGAGATCCACTCATAAATCCTATTCCACTTCTATTTCCGACGTGACCCTTGTTAGCAAGGATCATATCCAAGCCCTTGCTACCGACCTTAAACTTGTTTAGGGTCTCCTTGAGTAGCAAGTTCTCCCTTCTTATTGCTTCTAAGTGTTCACACTTAGAGCATGGGAGTAGAGGAGTTTGGAGACTATTGAACTCATTTTGTAATAAAGCATGCTCTTTCTTAAGCAAATTGAACTTCTTACTAATAGTTCTACATTCATCAAATAACTCATGAAAAGCGATAGAAAGCTCATCGAAAGATAATTCTTCATTAAATAACTCACTAACCTCTTCTCCAAGTGCCATTAGCACGAAGTTAGCCTCCTCTTTGTTGCTTGCTTCTTCGACCTCAGAGTCACTTGAATCATCCCATGTAGCCTTCAATGCTTTCTTCTTCTTGGGTTGTTTCTTCTTGGCTTGAGGGCATTCATTCTTGAAGTGTCCCGGCTTCTTGCATTCGTAGCAAATAATTTGGTCCTTTTTGTGTTCAAATTTATTCTTTATGTCATTTTTAAATTTGTTCCTTCTTATAAATTTCTTAAACTTTCGAGTTAAAAGTGTAATATCATTGTCACTATCCTCATCACTTGATGTTCCTTTCAAGTGGTCTTCTTGTGTTCTAAGTGTCATATCCTTCTTGTTCTTTGGAAGGGAGTTCTCAAGCTTTTCATGAGCATGGCACGTCATCTCGTAGGTCATTAAAGACCCAATAAGTTCTTCAAGCGGAAATATTTTAAGATCCTTGGCCTCTTGAATGGCCGTAACTTTTGGATCCCAACTCTTTGGAAGATATCTTAAAATTTTAGTTACCAACTCAAAATTAGAAAAACCTTTACCAAGAGCTTTAAGTCCATTGATGACATCCGTAAAGCGGGTGTACATGTCTCCAATGGACTCATTTGGTTTCATCCGAAAAAGTTCATAAGAATGCACAAGAATATTGATTTTGGACTCTTTCACTTGGCTAGTGCCTTCATGAGTGATTTCAAGAGTGCGCCAAATATCAAATGCCGTTTCGCAAATAGAAATCCGATTAAACTCATTCTTATCAAGCGCACAAAATAAGGCATTCATAGCCTTTGCATTGAGAACAAAAATCTTTCTTTCTGACCCATTCCACTCACTCATCGGAAGAGAAGATTTTGCAAAGCCATTTCAACAATGTTCTAAAGTTTGAAGTCCATAGAAATGAGAAAAATCCTCATACGAGTCTTCCAATACGTATAATCCGACCCATTAAACATAGGCGGACGAGTAATGGAGTGACCATCTTGCATACCGGAGTAGGCCATCTCTTTGGGTTTTAAACCAATATGAGAGTAAACCTTGCTCTGATACCAATTGTTAGGATCGAAAAGGCACTAAGAGGGGGGGGTGAATTAGTGCAGCGGATTAAAAACGTAACTTTGAAGCCGATTTCGCACAAAGACTAGTTCGTAAGAAGATTTCGATTTGACGAAAGAGAACTTGAATGAAATAGCTTGAGTAAAGGAACTAAACGATTTGCAGCTAAGTAATGAAATAATTCAGAAATGTAAACACTCACACATTCATGAACACAATGATGTATAGTGGTTCAGTCAAATAACCTATCCACTCTTGAAGCCTTCACGATGAGGCTCCGCACTTCCACTAGCAAATCCTTTGAAGGGGAAGGACCAAATACCCCTCTTATAACCCTTTACAAGAGGTTCACACTCTTACAAGATTTCACAAGAAGAAGAAGGAGGTGAACACTTAGCAAGAGACAAGACTTTTCAAGACTATTCAAAGACTTTAACTCAAGATTCTAACTTTCAAAAGGGTGCCCTTTCAGCTGAGAAAGGGGGGGTATTTATAGGCTCAAAATAGATTCAAATTTGGGCTCCAAATTTGAATTTTTTTTAGTTTCCCGGTGTCAGCCTGTCAGAGGCGGTGGAACCGCCTATCAGAGGCGGTGCCACCGCCTATGTCAGTCTGGCAGACTGACATAGCAGGGGTGGTGCCACCGCCCCAGCCAGGTGATGCTACCGCCCTAGGCTAGGCGGTTCAACCGCCTGGCCCATTCAGCAAAGGCTGAATGGGCCTTGTTTAAGGCCCAATTTGGCCCAGTAGGTGCCCGGTTGGCCCCTACTAAATTTAGACCGGATTATTTCTAAATCCTTGCTTTAATCACATGCAAACTACGAAATTAAAATATAATTCTAAGTGATTTAACCCGACATTCTTCAAGTCAACTTTCGGCGAGCTTTACGACGAGATTTCGACGGACTTCCGACACTTCCCTTGGATTTCTTCCAGCGGACTCCCAGCATACTCCCGGATTGTATGGCGAGCTCAACGAGTCTTCGGCTAGCTTCCGAATCTTCCCGGTAAGTTCCGCGAACCTTCGACGATCTTTGCAACAAACTTCCGAAAACTTCGGCAAGTCCCTGATTCGATCTTGGATGGTTCCGGCAACACCTCCGACGATTTCTCGGACTTTCGATAAACTCTTGAACACCCGATGGACTTGACCTCGGTAAATCGCTTTATGTTTTCATCCCATCATAGTTATTCCTACACACTTATCTCGACAAAATAGATTAGAACAAATATTTCACCAATTGAATTTATCATCAAAATCCGAGATTCAACAAATCAGAGACCCCCGGCAAATCTCTAGTGGGGATCAGGATCCAATCGACGTCTTAACGTAACCTCGAGGGACTCGACCAATCACGTTAAGCCCATAAAGGTAGACAACTCTTGCCAATCACAACTTCTTGTGATTCCTGTCCTGTTCGGCCTTCGAACCACTATGGCCTCGAGGGACTCGACCAACCATGATGTTCGGTTAAGTCATTAACATCGTTACCAGATGAGTCTGATTAGGTGATATACTCTCGAGAGACTCGACCAAGCATACCATGTCCTCAGGTCACCTCTGACATCTCTATGTCATAGATAAGATGGCGAGACGCGATATAGGTGAATCTCGAGGGACTCGACCAACTCTACACCGAGAATCGGCTCCTAGCTATAACGATGGAAGGCCACGTGGGTCAATCTAATTGCCTCACGTTTACCGACTTAATATTATTAATGGAGAGGATTTTGATTTGGTCTCCTAAAATAATGTGTCACACACATACACACATATATATATATATATATAATATATATATATAATATATAAATATATATATATATATATATATATATATATATATATATATATATATATATATATATATCTAGTAGGTGTATAACTAATCACACATCACATGAGCAATCACACCAGATGATCATGGACCATATCCTAATGTGATCAGGCCCAAGCCAGTGGGCCTAATCACTCACATCAAGATCTATGTGTACTTCGGCACATCTCTATGCCCTGTGATCGTCCATCTCGCTTCGTCGGATCCGTCGGCATCTCAACGCATCTCCATGCGTCGGATCGTCCGTCTCGGCCTCGTGAGTCATGCTACCACTGCGCCTCCTCTGATAATTACAACATAATTACAAGCACGTAGGCCCAATAATAAATGAGAAAAATAGAGACTCGCAGACCCCAATAATAATAATAATCATATGTACACACATCACAAGTCCATGATTATCTGTCCACATCATACATCACATGTATATGTTACTTTATAGGACTACTAGGTAAAAAATAATAGTTAATTAAATTATTTAATTAACATATTTAATTTTTTTGAAATCAGAGATAGAGGGAATTTTTAGATTTCTCAGGGGTATTTTGGTAATTCGGCCAATAAGGGTATTTTGGTCATTCTGTCAAAAGGGACAGAATCTGAAATTTTGGATATTCTGAGGGGTATTTTAGTAATTCTGTCAAAGGGGTAGAATGTAGAATTTCTGAAATTCTAAGGGGCAAAACCATCTTTGCGCGCGCGCGGCCAGCGCGCTCGCCGCCTTTGCGCGCTTGGGGCGGCGCCCGTGGTGGTGGCGCGCTTTGCGCGCGCAGCCTCGCAGAGGTGCGCGCGCGCGCAGCGCCGGCGCCCCACGAGTTAGCCGCAGGCGAAGCCGCCTGGCCGACCGCAGCGGCGCTGCCGCGGTTAGCCGCGGGCGGGTGGCGCTGCCCCTTGCGGGTGCAGCACCTACCGGCGCCCCTTTGGGCAGGTGCAGGGCCGCCAGCAGCCGCTCGCACCTGCAGCCCGCCGGCCGGCGGCCGGCGCTCGCGCCTGCGGCCACGTGACGAGCAGCAAGGGCAGCAACAGTTGCTACCCTTCCTCACCCTTTGTGCCAATGATTTTCACAATGTAACCTGTTCTAGATCACAACACACGTAGTTTAAGATCCGATCTTTACACGAGTAACCTGGCTCTGATACCATTGTTGGGAAATCCATCAAGGGGGGAGCAACATCACATGCGCAGCGGAAGAACAGAAAACAAAACACCCCAGATTTCCCATAGAAAGTTTCCATCGTCGTGCGAAGATCGGTGCATCAAAAGCAAATCCGCAAAAACTGCACATGTAAAAGAAGATACCTAGGGAGATCGTATATCCCTGAATTCCTGCAGATCTATGGGAGAGGATGAAGTCAAGTGTCCTCCTCTCTAGCGATATCCACACAGCAGGGATTGCGACGATGCTCCTCTCTCTCTGGGGGAGGAGAACAAGAGATGGCTACCAAAAGAAACCCTCAACCTATAGTGCTTTGGTCCCCTCTTATTTATAGAGGCCCTCCCCTGAAAAATCCTAATGGATCTTTTGCCCTATTGGGTATTGGATCTCCATCCAATTACCCAAGCCTCTTGGATTAGTGGGCCTCTACCCAATAATCTCTTATTAGCAATTATTGGATCTAATCTTAGGATCCAATAATTCAGGGCTTAATGGATATCCAATAAGATAGGGGGTTCAGCAGATATCTTATATCCGAACCTCTACTCGTCGCAATACCTACCATATGTGTGTGACCCTCTTGGCCCAATATCGCGCTGGCCGTGAGTCATACTTGTCAGAACTCCTTCTGACTTGTGAATTATTATCTCTATAATAATTCACCCAACTCATCGACCGCGGACGTACTAGGCCACTACGCCGCGGTCCCTAGACGATACAGGAGAATCCAATCCTTTGGACCTATATGTCCTCAGTTACCATGTATCAATAGTCCCTCATCCATCTAATATCCCAGAGACCCTATACTGGGCATGGTGTTGTCAGGCCCATACGATCTCTCCTTGAGTCTTGCTCTTGTCGGATTCTCCCGGAGAACTCTTTCTCTCTCAGTCCGAATAACCTTGGCCAAGGATTTGTTCGAGCAAGAACACATGAGATATTTCTCTCATGATACCGAGAGCGGATGATCCTTTATTGACACTCAATAGCCGTCGTAAGGTTGGCTACCACTCCCGATAATGGCATTTGTACTAGATATGGAACTTTCCAAACCTATAAGTCCGGTATCAAAGAGTGGAATACTCATACAGGACATCCTTGGTGTCTCAAGTCTAAGGACCAGATACACTATTGGGACTACGGAATCATTGTCTGACGTGAGGTATCAATAACCATCCAGCATTCCGTAGGCGGATCAATCAGTGAACTCATTCTCCAATGAGCACCTGCATTGTACCCTTAGTGTCCTCACACGAGTAGCTATGAGACCAGCTACCTCCATCATATGAACGAGTATACAGCACACCAGTCTATCTAGTTATCTCGATGTCCTTATCGAGTAACCTATGACCAGGATAATTTAGGGTCTGTGTTTAAAGGTGAATCGGTATCATTATCATAATCTCATCACGATCCAATTCCCATTGCACAGATCCAAGGACATCACAATATACATCTAGATAATGTGAGATAATGCTAATAATCATAAGCAAAGAGATTGACGTAGCGTGTTACAAGTGTTATCACTCATATGATTGGCTTGTAGGACACCTATAACTAGTAATATTATGCGGGAGGAAACTGCAAAACCCAAGGATAAGAAGGATGGTACAATTAAGTCGCACATACTTCCGTCTACCTAGAAAGAGGCCCTTATTTCCTTTCATTAGGAATAAAACAGGTGTTTTATTCCTAATGAAGATATTTTGTTGGAATGTTCGTGGACTGAATAAACTTGAGAAATGTCAGGAGCTTAATAGAATAATTAATATTGCTGCTTGTAATATTGTTATTCTTGTGGAAACAAAAATTAAACCATCTCGGGTTTGTGTTCAAAGAAATTTAATATGGCCAGAGGCAGAACTTCTTACCAACGATACTTGTGACACTTATGGTAGAATATGGGTATTATGGCATCCGAACTCTGTTAGTGCTTGCTTTATTTCTACTACAGAACAATTCATCCACTTTAAGGCCAAGGATAATAAGAATGGTTGTCAATTCCATATTACTGGTGTATATGCTTCGAATATTATGCAGGAAAGAAACGTTCTATGGAATGATTTGATTAACATTGCAAATGGCTGTCGTATAGTGCCTTGGATTGTTCTTGGTGACTTCAATACGGTTCGGTACACACATGAAAAAATGGGAGGTAAACCACTTTCAGAGAGTAAGCTTCAAAGTTTTAACGATTACATAGATATTGCTGCATTGATTGATATGAAATCTATAGGGGATTGGCTTTCATGGAGTAATCAGGGTGCTGCTCACAGGAAAATAATGGCTCGACTTGATAGGTGTCTGATTAATCATGAATGGTTAACAGTTTATCCGGATTCATTTCTGGAGTATGGTGCTCAGTTGTTCTCTGTTCACTCTTCAATGTATGTATACATGTAGACAAAGTAATACCCAGAGGCAAGAAACCATTTAGATTCTTTAACATGTGGAGTACCCATCCTTAGTTCCTTAAGGTTATCAGATCAACTTGGAATGTTAATGTGCATGGATTTCCCCCTTATATCTTATGCCAAAAGCTTAAAGCATGTAAAGCAGCACTAAAGGAGTGGAATACAAACACTTTTGGTAATATTATCACCCGGGTCCAGTTAAGCAAAAAGAAACTAATGACAGTGCAACATGAGCTGCATCTTCAGCCATTTGACGAGAATCTTATTTGCAAAGAGGCAGAGGCTAGGTCTCAATTCATGTAGGCCCTAAAGCAGGAAGAAAGTTTTGCAAAAGCAGTCTCGACAACATTGGCTTACTTTAGGGGATTCCAATATGAAGTTTTTCTATATTGCAATTGCTACTAGAAAGGGCTGTTAACTGTATCAGGAAATGTAAAGACCAAGACGGTATGCTTATTGAGAATTTGGATGAGGTTAAAGCACACACTGAACAATTTTTTTATTCTTTACTCAATCAAACAAAGCAACCTAATAATGTTCATGTGGAGCCTACTAGAAAGCTTGATTCGGATGACATCACGATTCTTAATGCACCAATTACATGAAGAACTTGTACGAGTTGTCTTCAAGTCACCAAAGCACAAAAGCCTTGGTCCAAAAGGATTTCCAACTGAATTTTACCAAATTGCATGGCCGATCATTAGAAATGATGTGATTAAAGCTTGCCAGCATTTTTTCTCTTCATATTCTTAAAGTGATAAATTGTACTTTTATTTCTTTGGTTCCTAAGAATGTAGGGGCTGATTCACTAGAGAACTACAGGCCCATTTCTTTATGCAACTTTATTTATAAGATCATCTCCAAGTTGCTTGTAGATTCAATGCAAATGATTATGTACAAGATCATTAGTCCTACTCAGGCTGCTTTCATTAAAGGGAGAAGTATACATCACAATGTTCTTCTTGCTAACGACTTGGTCAAAGATTTACACTCCAAATCAAGAGGGACGAAAATATGTTTTAAAGCTGACTTACAAAAAGCATTTGATTCAGTTAATAAACACTTTCTCTATAGGATGCTCCTCAATATGAACTTCCCTTAACAATGGATTAATTAGATTCAGTGTTGCTTGGAAACTCCAAAATTTTTAGTTCTATTCAATGGTTCCCCATTGGCTTCTTTGGGAGTATGAATGGCATTCGACAAGGAGATCCACTTTCTCCATATCTTTTTATAATTGTCATGGAAGGACTCAGCTATATGTTAGAAAAGGCAATCTTTGATGGAAGCAATAAGGTACCCATCTTTGGTTCTATTCATATATCCCACATAACATTTGTAGATGATCTTATTATCTTTCTTCGCAATGACACTACTTCAGTGAGGAATTTGGCTACTATTCTGAAAGATTTTGGTTTGGTTTCTGGCCTTCAACTAAATCATGCAAAAAGTAAAGTCTATATGGGTTCTTGCATTGAAGATAAAGACTTTATTATACAAAATCTATGGGTTAGCAAGGGAAGTCTACCAGTTTCTTATCTGGGTCTCCCACTCATATCCACTGGCATTTAAAAAATTCACTGTGAGCCTATCCTACAAAAAATAAAGAATAGAATTTCCTTCTGAAAAACTAGACTTCTTTCTAAAGCAGGACGACTTGAACTCATCCGATTTGTGTTGTTTTCTTACTCTATTTATTCGTCTAATGCATTTCTTCTACCTGTTGAACTTCTTCAGGATATTGAACGGCTATTGAAGAACTTTTTCTGGAATGGTACGGATGGAAAGGCAATGCATATGGTCAATTGGGATAGCATTTGTAGACCAAAAGATGAGGGGGGGCTGAATCTGCGAAATCTGAGAGATTGGAATAAAGCTTGTTTGGTATAGAAATTGTGGGATCTTTTACAAAATAAATCCTTATGGTCACAATGGGTTTCTTCTAGGTACCTATCTAAGGAATCAATCTGGGAAGTTTCAACACGAACATATCATTCTACTGCTTGGAAAGGAATATTGAAGGCAAGAAACTAGCTGATCAACCATATTTCTTTTGCAATCTCTTCTGGGACCAGAATTAATATGTGGTATGATCCTTGGGTGAATGGGAAAAGTATATTTCAATTATATGGTGATAGAGTACGAAGAGATCTTAGGGCCCCTAAAGATTGGAAGGTTTCTGAGTTCATCGTTAATGGCACATGGTGTCTTCCTAATCCTATTTCTCCTGATATGCTATCACTTTGGCCGACTATTACAGCTCTTCCAATCAGGAATAACTCATCAGATATGCTTAGTTGGCTTCATGACAATGGAAAGTTTAGTGCTACATTTACATAGAATCAAATCAGACAAAGAAATAACAAGTGGATCCCGAGCAGTTGGACATGGGATAGACTAGGCTCACAGAGATATTCCTTATGCACATGGTAGGCTCTTCTTGCCAAACTACCCATAATGGACAATATAAAGCGAAAAGGTATATACCTTGTTAACCGATGCTCTCTTTGTATGCAACAAGAAGAAAGTATAGATCATCTCTATTTTGCTTGTGACTACACTAATTGGGTATGGATGGAGATTTTGAAAAGATTTGAAATACATAGGCTACTAATGCCAAACTTGCATTAAGAACTAGAACAGCTGTAGCAAAACTTCTTAAGAAAAGGGCTTCTTACACAACTGGCAAAACTTACCTTCAGATGTACTATTTAGTGGATTTGGAAGGAGAGGTGTAGCAGAATCTTTAAGGGTCACAAAACACACAATGCTCACCTTCGAGATACTTAGCGACTCATGATCATGTATGGAACAGGATCTGGAAATGAGGCATTTAACAAGTAGAGAAAAAGTGATCTTCCTTAAATTCAATTTTATAATTCTTTAATGCTTCCTTTGTATTGTCTGATTCTCTGTTTCAAAATTGTGATATATTCACCATCGTCTAGGAATGGTTGGTTATTACATTTTGCTATTTGTTACCTATGGTAGAGCATCATAGTCTACAACATGTGTAGTCATGACTACTTTTCTGTTTAACTACTCTCGGAGATGAGTCTGGTGGAGTGAGACCATTCCACCTTTCTGAGGTGGGGTGCATTCTCCTAGACTACTCTAAGAGATCTTAGGCTTTAGTCTATGGCTTGTGTAGACAAAGCTAATTTAATCAAACTTCATACTAAATCTACTTATATTTACTTACAAAAAAAAAGACACCACAAACTAACAAGTCTGATAAGTCAAAGGAAAAGCAAAGATTTGGTTTGAACGCCACAAGCAGAAAAGCCTGTCAAGTTCTAAAGTTCATGCAAGAACTTAAAAACAAAATACTCACCGGTGTTGAAGAATTGTTATACTTCCCAAATTGTCTGTCTTACACTGAGAGTCAACCTCATTTATATAGTATGAGGATAGTACAAAGGGAATGAATGCATTAAATAACATTCATATTTCTAATTCATGAATTTTGGTAAACATGGCTGAATAGACTTTTATTCTTCAAGATGAGGTCTTCAAATTTGTCTTTCTCTCTTCATGATCATGTTGATCATTTTAGGCTCTTCTTACAACCATAGAATCTTGATTGAGTCTTGACTAGCTTGATCCTTCCAAATGTTTTCCAATAAACAAGTTAAAGCTTCTTTCATCCTCTTAGCTTTAGCTCTTGTCATTGGTCCTCTATGAATAGTTAAAGGGTCTTTAATAGAATTATGATCAACTTGATGGTTCATATCATTCCCCCTTTCCTCGAAAGAATTCGTCCTTGAATTAGAGCCTCCATCACCTACATTAAACAAAGATAGATCAAAAACACTGAATGTTGCATTAATATTGCCATACTCACCTGGTAGTTCCAGCTTGTATGCATTATCATTAATTTTTTGAAGGACTTGAAATGGACCATCCTCTTGGCATTAGTTTAGACTTCCTATGGCTAGGAAATCTTTCCTTCCTTAAGTGTACCCAAACCCAGTCACCAGGTTCGAACACTACTTATTTTCGACCTTTGTTGTGTTGTTTCTCATATTGTAGACTTTTCTTTTCAATTTGTGTTCAAACTTTTTCATGCAATGCTTTGATAAAATCAACTTTTTGCTTACCATTCAAATTGGCCTTTTCCAATGGTAAAGGTAGCAAATCCATAGGAGTTAATGGATTGAACCCATACACAACTTCAAATGGGGAATGGTTTGTTGTAGCATGCACACTTCTATTATAAGCAAACTCCACATGTGGCAAACATTCCTCCCAAAATTTTAAATTCTTTTGAATTATGGTCCTCAAAGTGTTGATAAAGTTCTAATTACCACCTCTATTTGTCCATCTGTTTGTGGATGAAGTGGTTGAATACAATAGTATTGTACCTAACTTATTCCAAAGTGTTTTTCAAAAGTGGCTAATGAACTTCACATCTCTATCACTCACAATTGTCCTTGGGATGCCATGTAACCTCATAATTTCTTTGAAAAACAATCCCGTAACATGTGTTGCATCATCTGTTTTATGGCAAGGAATGAAATGTGCCATCTTGCTAAACCTATCAACAACAACAAAAATAGAATCTCTCCCTTCTTTTGACCTAGGTAACCCTAAGACAAAGTCCATGGATATATCAACCCAAGGTTCACTAACTATAGGAAGGGGTGTATATAACCATGAGGCATTACTTTAGATTTAGCTTATTTACAAGTGATGCATTTCTCATACAATCTTTCAACATCTCTTTTCATGTGTGACCAAAAGAAATGATCACTTAACACATCTAAAGTCTTTCTAACTCCAAAATGTCCCATTAAACCTCCACTATGTGCTTCTCTCACAAGTAATTCTCTCATTAAATATTGAGGAACTCACAGCTTGTTTTCTTTGAAAAGAAAATCATCAAGCCTAAAGAACTTATCAAAACCCCCTTTCTCACATGCCCCATAAACATTAGCAAAATCATGGTCAGAATTGTATAAACTTTTAATGTATTCAAAACCCAATAATTTTGTATCAAGTTTAGAAATTAGAGCATACCTTCTAGAAAGAGCATCAGCGATCACATTTTCCTTACCTTGTTTGTACTTGATGATGTATGAAAAGGGTTTAATAAACTCCACCCATTTTGCATGCCTACAACTTAGCTTTCCTTGTCCTTTGAGATATTTCAAAGACTCATGATCGGTGTGTATAATGAATTCCTTGTGCCAAAGATAGTGCTGCCATATCTCTAACACTCTTACCAGCATAAAATTCCTTATCATATGTCGAGTAGTTAAGACTTGCTCCATTTAGCTTCTCACTAAAGAATGCAATGGGTCAACTCTCTTGCATTAAGACTCCTCCAATACCTATTCCACTCGCATCACACTCAATCTCAAAAGTTTTAGTAAAGTTAGGTAAAGCAAGCAAAGGTGCTGAACTGAGTTTGTCTTTAAGCAAGTTAAAAGCATCATCTTGTTGTTTACCCCATCTGAATCTAATATTCTTTTTTATGCATTCAGTTAATGGTGCAGCAATGGTAGAAAAATCTTTAATAAATCTTCTATAAAAGCTAGCAAGACCATGAAAACTTCTAACATCACTAACACTAGTGGGTTTTGGCTACTCTTTAATTACTTTTACTTTTTCTTGATCAACATGTATTCCTTTATCATTTACAACATATCCAATAAAAGTAATTTCATTAATGCAAAAAGTACATTTCTGTAGATTAGCATATAACTTTTCTTTTCTAAGCACATCAAAAATAGCTTTTAAATGTGTTACATGCTCATCTAAACTTTTGCTATACACAAGTATATCATCAAAATAAACCACTACAAACTTTCTAATGTAAGCATGCAAAATATGGTTCATCAATCTTATAAAAGTGCTAGGTGCGTTAGTTAGTCCAAAGGCATCACTAACCATTCATATAAACCATGTTTAGTTTTGAAAGTAGTTTTTCATTCATCACCCTTATGGATTCTTATTTGTTGATATCCAGATTTCAAATCAATTTTTGAAAATAGACAAGAATCATGCAATTCATCTAACATGTCATCTAGCCTAGGAATAGGATGTCAATACTTTACCATGATTTTGTTGATGGCTCTACAATCAACACATATTCTCCAAGATCCATCCTTTTTAGGCACCAGAAGAATAGGAACTACACATGGACTCATGCTTTCTCGCATATACCCATTTTCCATAAGCTCACGTGCTTTTGGATTTCCTTGGTCTCTTCTAGGTTGCATCTATATGCTGGCCTATTTGGTATGCTTGCACTTGGAATGAAATCAATTTGATGCTTAATTACTCTAATTGGTGGCAAATCATTGGGAACTTCTTCGGGAAAGATATCCTCATTTTCCTGTAAAAGATCAACAATAACACTAGGCAAACTTTATCAATTTTGTTAGAAGAAATCAAAATGTCCTTGTACATAAGTACAAGTAAGGGCTACCTCATGGTTAAGGCCTTTTGACATCATTCATTTTAGCATAAACACTCATTTTCTTTCACTCAAGCCTTCCTTGTTTTCTCTCCTTTGTGTTTCCCAATACTCTTATTTTTATCACTCATCTCATCTTTTCTTTTTCTCTCTTTCTTGCTCCCTCCCAAAGTTTTGGTTAATGAAGACTCAAGCTCCTCATATTGTTGTTTTATGCACATGGTTTTCAAGAATTGTCTTTGGAGGCAACGGTCCAAGCTGATATTTCTGTCCATCCATGATCAAGGAATAACGGTTCTTGAACCCATCATGTATTACCCTACGATCATATTGCCATGGTCTCCCCAACAACATGTGACCAGCATACATAGGTACCACATCACACCAAACTTCATCCTTATATCTACCAATTGAAAAATGAACTAACACTTGCTGATTTACCTTTACTACACCACTATAATTCAACCATTGAAACTTGTAAGGTTTTGGATGTTTGATAGTAGGCAATTTTAGTTTCTCCATGAGCAAAGTACTTGTCACATTGGTACAACTTCTGCTATCAATAATCATACTGCATAACTTGTTAGCAATCAAACAATGAGTATAAAATAGATTTTCACATTGTTCACCATGTTCATCATTTTTACTTTGCAAACTAAGTGTCGTTGAATAACCAAAATTTCACCTTTAGCATACTCTACATTACTAGCATCCCTGGAATGTTATCATCATCCTCTCTTTCACTTTGATTCTATATTCCCATCTCTTATAATCATAGCTCTCTTATTAGGACATTCACTTGCTATATGTCCATGCCCAAGGCACTTAAAACACTTAATACCTCTACTTTGATTAGGTTGATTCTCACCTTTACCCTTACTGCCAAATTCATTTTTGCCTTTAATTCCATCAATTTTAGGCTTAACAATGGGTTTATCATCCTTTTTACTCCAATTCGGTTTCCAAGATGAAGAAGAACCGAATAAGGTTTTGAATCATACCTTGTGCCTTTTCTTTTGAGTTGTCTCTCAACTTCAAGGCCATATTCAATCTTCACATAATGCTGCAGCTCCATAAGATCAGCAATGTTCTTATTTAATCCACTCAGGAATCGAGCCATTGTAGCCTCACGGTCTTCCTCCACATTAGCCCTTATCATGGCTATCTCCATCTCCTTGTGATATTCATCAACACTCATGGAACCTTGTGTCAAAGTTTGCAGTCGTTGATGCAAATCCCGATAGTAATGACTTGGGACGAATCTCCTCCTCATGATTTGTTTCATCTCCAACCAAGTCTCTACGGGCCTTTCATCATTTCTACGCTTGTCTTTACAGAATTGATCCCACCAAATTACAGCATAATCACAAAATTCAACAGTAGCTAATTTTACCTTTTTCTCTTTGGAGTAATTGTGACATTCAAAGATCAGCTCCACTTTTCGTTCCCACTCCAAATAAGAATCTGGATTATTCTTTCCTTGAAAAGAAGGAATTTTCATTTTGATGCTACCTATGTTTCTGTCCACACCATCAAAATATTCTCTCCTAGTTTGTCTCCTAGAATTAACATCTTGACCAATTAGAGTGACTTGGTCATCGTCGATGTCATCTCTACCATCATATTCATCATGGATGAAGGCTGGTTGTCTCCTACGCCGTGGTTCAACTTGCAATCTATTAATTGCATCATCATGCCTTTCTAGATGATCTCTTACATCTCCTATCACTTTGAACATTCGTTCAAATTGTTGTTGCATTACTTGAAGCAAAAGATCATTTGATGAAGAACTCACTTCTTTATCTTTAGACATGTTTGCAAACCTGAAAGACAAAGTTAGAATAGCTTAACACTCCCTCACGTGTTTTACTCAAGATTTGATTCACTCCACTCATGTTTTCACCAATGTTTGGCTTTTCTCGATATTGATCTCACCACTCTCGCCTTTTATATCTCTTGTTTTGTTCTTTGAGTTCTTTTGTAAGTAAATGTAAGTAGATTTAGTATGAAGTTTGTACAAATTAGCTTTGTCTACACAAGCCATAGACTAAAGCTGAGATCTCTTAGAGCGATCTAGGAGAATGCACCCCACCTCGAAAGGTGGAATGGTCTCACTCCACGGACATATCTCCGAGAGTAGTTAAATAGAAAAGTAGTCATGACTACATATGTTGTAGACTATGACGCTCTACCATAGGCAACAAATAGTAAAATGTAATAACCAACCATTCCTGGATGACTGATGAATATATCACAATTTTGAAGTAGAGAATCAGACAATACAAAGGAAGCATTAAAGAATTGTAAAATTGAATCTGAGGAAGATCTCTTTTTCTCTACTTGTTAAATGCCTCATTTCCAGATCCTGTTCCATACATAATCGTGAGTCGCTAAGTATCTCGAGCGGAAGGTGAGCATTGTGTGTGTTGTGACCCTCAAAGATTCTACACTCTCCTTCTAAATCCACCAAATAAGTACATCCAAGGTAAGCTTTGCGGTGTAAGAAGCCCTTTTCTTGAGAAGTTTTGCTACACTATTCTAGTTCTTGATGCAAGTTTGGCATTGGTAGCGATGTATTTCAAATCTTTTTAGAATCTCCATCCATACCCAATTATTGTTCTTTGAGTTCTTAGATTAACTAAAAGAACTTAAACAAATAATTTAGATTATGGCAATTCAAGGGTATTGAAATTGGATATAAAAGCAAATATAATATAAGCCAATTTAAAGGAGTATATAATGCACTTCAATCATAAGTAAAGATTTGAATTCAAGTATTTCTAGAATGAAAAAAAATTTCAAACCTGAAACAAGAATTCAAAATAATGAAGATAGAATTCTGTAATTTGCACGAAGTCCTTGAATTCACAAATTTTTTTAAATTTCGATCTCTTTCTTTCTTTCTTTCCTTTTTTTTTACCTTTGATCTTCTCCTCTCTCTCTCTCTCTCTTTTTCTTTGATCTTTGATTTCCTCTCCTCTTTTTTTTACTTTTGATTTTCTCTCTCTCTCTTTTTAACTTTCTGTTCTCTTTCTTTTTTTGACGATAAAGTGAGGGGAAAAAAATGAAAAACAAACAGTAATAGCACAAGAAACACAACAATAAGGAGGAAGGAAGAATAGCAATTATGAATATCGTGATAAAAGAAGAATAAGAGAATAGGAAAAAACTAAAAGATAATAAATAAATAGATAAGCAAACTTCTAACTTGAGCCGTGCTCGATACAAATGATGAAAATCATCAATTTAGCAACCATACACCTCGATAGCTAAAGAGCTATGATACATATGGAATGTAAATTAACACTCTCCAACGAATTGAAAACAAGGCAGATCGTTCAAGAATGAAGTAAGGGAAACTATTCTAATTATTTATCAATAGAAAATTGATGAAATAACTAGAATAATACTTTGAATTCCCTTAAGGCATACAAACTAACAAGTCGATAAGTCAAAGGAAAAGCAAAGATTTGGTTTGAACACCACAAGCATAAAAGCACATCAAGTTCTAAAGTTCATGCAAGAACTTAAAAACAAAATACTCAGGTATTGAAGAATTGTTATACTTCCCAAATTGTCCTGCCTTACATTGAGAGTCAGCCTCATTTATATAGTATGAGGATAGTACAAAGGGAATGAATGCATTAAATAATATTCATATTCCTAATTTATGAATTTTGGTAAACATGGCTGAATAGACTTTTATTCTTCAAGATGAGGTCTTCAAATTTGTCCTTCTCTCTTCATGATCATGTTGATCATTTTAGACTCTTCTTGCAACCATAGAACCTTGAGGTCTTGACTAGCTTGATCCTTCCAAATATTTTCCAATAAATAAGTTAAAGCTTCTTTCATCCTCTTAGCTTTAGCTCTTGTCATTGGTCCTCCATGAATAGTTAAAGGGTCTTTAATAGAATTATGATCAACTTGATGGTTCATATCAGATACCAATTATAGTTTGAAATACAATATGTATCAAATGATATCGATATAAAAATCATAAATGCAAGGCATGATGTCATTAAGCGATACATCATCAAATGATAACTTATCATATCAATAAAAGATACCAATTATTAAACATGATATGATAGTAATTTTTTTTAAAGAAGCATTTGCGATACATGTGATACATTACGATACGATACAAATTTTATTGCGATGCTTTTAAAGATATCAACCAATTTTCAATTATAAAGCATGGCAAAAGTAATTAAATTATAATATAAAACATATAAGACATTTTTATTCCATCATATTGCAATACACAACATATAAGTCATTTATTAATTTATTTGTCATATTCTTCTCAATACGATGCATGCAAGACATTTTATATACGATGCATGCAAGACGTTTTATCAAGTCATTTATACAGGTCATCAATTTATTTGTATATTCTTCTCCCCCTTTGTCATCAACAAAAAGGAGGTGAATTTGATAAAAATGATCATCATAAGGTATCATCATGCATATCATTTATCAAACATATCATATCAAACACACATGATATGTCATCCTGATAAATCCAAAAATGTTTTGATCATTTTTGTTGATGTTTATGAAATTTGAAAAAGATAAATCATCAAAGATTCATTCATAAAAGAGGATGTAAGGCTTAAGATGCGATTTTAAAAATTCAAGAATAAAATAATAAAGTGGAAGGATAGATCATTCATCAAACATCTCATATCAATTTTAAGGTAAAATCCGTGAGAAAGAGATGTCAAAATTCATAAAACTTCAACATGGCATTTATGAATCAACATCAAAAATTTCATAGAAAGATTCAACATGGCATTCTTATAATGATTCATGAGGGGGAAGACATTAAGTTTTAAAGCTTCGAATTGTAAAAATCTGAAAGGAACATTTAAGAGCTTGATTTTTTTTAAAGCAAAATTCATGACATTAAATATCTTTAGTCATGCTCAAAGGTGGGTGGAGGGAGCATAAAATCAAATTTACTACATAATTAAAATCCATCATTCAAAGAAGGAGGAAAGAAACATCATGATACCAAATCATCTAAAACATTTACAACATCATGAAGGCTTTAAAAATAATCGATCGAAAATGATAGCTTCATTAAAATATTACAATCGAAGGATAAAAATGAGAGTGTAAGTATATCGTCCAAAATAATATCAAGGTTGAGATTTATCAAAATTGATTTTACCATTTCATCAAAAGGTATGACATAACTTAAAAATTCATCAATCGAAGAGGATAATCAAAATATTACGATCGAAGGAAAAAAATGAGAACTTCACTCAAAAGATGATATTGTAAAGATGTCATTCGAAAACAAGAAGATAATATCAAGATGAGACAATGAAAGTTGAAGTTGAGAAATTTCGGAAAAAAAACATACAACATCATGTATCAGAATAATTTTGCATGCCTAACTCTCTTCTAATGAAGTCAAATTATTCTTCATTTAGGGGTTTTGTGAAGATGTCCGCTAATTGGTATTTTGTATCAATAAATTCTAGAGTGATATCGTTATTATTAACATAATCTCGTATAAAATGATGCCTAATGTCAATGTGCTTAGTTCTAAAGTATTGAATGGGATTCTTGGTTAAACAAATAGCACTTGTGTTATCACATTTTATGAGAATATTCTTTAAATGAATTCCATAGTCTTCTAAAGTATTTTTCATCTAAACAACTTGTGCACAACATGCACTAGCGGCTATGTATTCGGCTTCTGCCGTGGATAGTGCAACCGAATTTGTTTCTTAGAAGTCCAAGAAATAAGTGCATTTCCTAAAAATTGGCATATTCGGATGTGCTTTTTCTATCTATTCTACATCTGTATAGGCTTTTAAATCAAAGTCATCAGATTTTGGATATTATAATCCTAGGTTAGGAGTTCTTTTAAAATATCTAAGGATTCTTTTAACTTAAAGTGCTTTAAAGTGAGATAGCTTAGGATTAGTTTGGAATCTTGCACATAGACCTATACTAAACATGATATCCGGTCTAGTTGCGGTGAGGTAAAGTAAGCTACCTATCATTCCCCTATATGTTTTTTGATCAAAATTTTCTCCACTTTCATCCAAATCTAACTTAGTGAAAGTGCTCATAGGAGTGCTTATAGCTTTTGAACCATCCATGTTAAATCATTTTAACAATTCTAATGTATACTTTGTTTGATTAACAAATATACCATAACTAAGTTGTTTAATTGTAATCCTAAAAAGAAGGTTAATTCACCCATTAAACTCATTTCAAATTCATAACTCGTACACTTGGCAAATGATTCACATAGTGAATCATTCGAAGAACCAAAAATAATATCATCAACATAGATTTGAACAATAAGAAAATTATTTTTAAAATATTTAAAAAATAATATAGTATCAACCATGCCTTTAGTAAAATTATTTGAAATAAAAAAGGAACTAAGCCTCTCATACCAAGCTCTAGGGCTTGTTTTAATCCATAGAGCCTTAGTTAATTTAAATACATGATTAAAAAGAAGAGAGTTTTCAAATCCGGTGGTTGTTCAACATACACTTCTTTGAAAATAAAGCCATTTAAGAAAGCACTTTTGACATCCATTTGAAAAATCTTAAAGTTATTACTACTAGCATAGGCAAGGAGTACCCTAATGGCTTCTAATCTTGCCATAGGAGCGAAGGTTTTTTTGTCATCAATATCTTCTTCTTGGTTGAAACCTTTGACTACTAATCTAGCCTTGTTTTTAACCATGATACCACCTTCATCTTGCTTGTTTCTAAAGACCCATTTAGTACCAATAACTAAATGATCATTAGGTCTAGGAACAAGCTTCCATACCTCATTCCTTTCAAATTGATTCAATTCTTCTTACATTGTGATAACTCAAGAATCATCTTTCAAGGCATCGTCAATGCACTTAGGTTCAATTTGAGAAAGAAAAGCGGCATGGGCATAAAAAATTTTAAAAGAAGAACAAGTTTGAACTCCTTTTGATATGTCTTCTATAATTAGCTCCTTTGGTTGAGCATCTACATATTTCCATTCCTTAGGTAAGGAAATTTGGGAAGAAGATGCTGTTAGAGATCGAGCAGCACTAAGAGAGGGGGGGGTGAATTAGTGCAGCGGTAAAGACGATAGATTTTCAGTGATTTAAACCAACTTCGAAAACTTAGTACGATAAAAATAATGTTTTTGACTAAAACCGACTTCGATTAAAGTGTAATAGAGAGTGCTTAAAGTAGGGAGTGTTTAGAGAGGAAGAAGGCAGTGATGAGTAAGTTGAGCAGCGAAGAAAAGGTGGTTTACAGAAATGTAAATTCAAGAATGTAAACGTAAACCATTTTTATAGTGGTTCGGTCATCCGACCTACATCCACTCCCGATTCCTCTTCGCTTGAGGCCACCGGCTTTCCACTAGCTGCCTTCCTTCCAACGGGCGAAGACAAACTCCCTTTTACAAACTCTGTTTACAAAGCTTCTCTCAACACCTCACTTAAAAACACTTCTAAACTTTTAGAGGAGGGATTTCTACTTCAAATAATAGAGTTTTCTCTTAGTTTTTTTGCACACTTTTTTGCCCTTCAAGCAAGAACACTTAGGGTATTTATAAACCCCAAGAGGATTTAAGTTTGGAGCCCAAATTTGAATTGTCTTAGTTTTCCCGATTCTGACGGTACTAGGCGGTGCCACCGCCCATCCAGCGGTGCCACCGCTGGTGCCCTCGGGTGCTGGGCGGTGCCACCGCCAGCCTGGGGTGGTTCCACCGCCCAAGGTTTGGCCACTAGGCGGTGCCACTGCCCAGGTCATTTCAGCACACTGGTTTGGGCCGAAAACTCGATCGAAACTAGTCCAAATGAAGTCCGAATTAGCCCAAACTTGGCTTATAGGATTAACACCTAATCCTAAACTAAATTATGTGCTGACTATGAATTTCAAAGATATTTTCTAAGCTATTACAAAGTCCATAAGATAAGACTTCTTTCGACGAGCTTTCGGCGAACTTCCAACGGTCTTCCGACGAACCCTCGGAAACCATTCTGCGGACTCCCGGCAAGCTCCCGGACTTCATGATGATCTTAGCGAGTTCCACCGAGCTTCTTTGGCAAGTTTCAATCTTTCTTGGCAAGCTTCGCGAACTTCTGACGAACCTTCCAAAAACCCTTTGACGTTCTCGGCCAGTTCCGGCAACACTCCCAACGAATCTTGGACTTAGTCGAACTCTCGAACTCCCAACAATCCATCACACTTGTCTTCCGGCACTTTGTTTTGCTTTACGTCTTCATCGTTATCGTAGTTAATCCTACACACACACAAACAAAAACTCTACTTCGATCTAGACAATTATTACAACGCGAATTGACATTCAATTGCTTGGCACGTCATTGGTCGGTGCTTCGTCCGATTCTTTGGCACATCGTCCTCTCTTGCGGCTTGTTGCCCAATCGATGGTTGACCTCCGTAACCCCGATATCCATGGCGCAACTCCACTCTTCTTGGCCCGATGCCCGACGTCTGAAGCTTTCTGCGATTATCGATCGAACCTCTGACTCGACATCCAATATCCTGACATGATCACCCGGCACAACGTCAATTCCTCTAGCATCAACTGTCTAATCCTGATTGATAGTAGACCTGCATAACTCAACACGCAGTTAGATCATAAAACATAATCAATGATTTTTATCATCAAAATCGAGATTCAATAATTTCCTCCTTTTTGATGATAACAACTAATTGATGACTAACGAGTTAACCAAACTCCCTAACACTTGGATTATCCCAAATCCAAGCAATATTCATCACAATAATATGAGAATAATCAAATCATCATGTAAATATAAAAAATATTTAATTCAATGCATGAAGTCATCAACATACTTCTCCCCCTATGTTATCAACAAAAATGAGAAGTTGCTTCATAGCTAGTTTAAAAGGATATGCAAATTTTACAATCATATTAGCTATTAATCACATCATACAACATTTAAGCATAGCAAGTTTCTCATGATAGACAAGATAGCACTTGTCGTGATGATAGAATGTTTTTCTATGTTCCTTTGAGAAGTGCAAGCAAGATGTGCATTTTCTTGACTTCTTTTGTGATATGCAAGTAATTTTGTAATTTCTTTCTTCTCTTTTGAGAAGAACAAGCCTGCAAGTTTTGCTTTCTTCGTATGCTAGGACTTTTGCATTCATTTGTAATATATAATCTAGAAAAGCCTTTTCCTTTATCAATGTCAAAAGAAAGGGAGGATTAATACTTCAAATAATCTTGCATGAGATTCAACAATAATTTATAACAAAGATGCAAGCAATTTGTTGAAAAAGTGAAGTTAATCAAGATTTTTGCCTCTCTTGAGACAGCAACTTTTTGCTTCTCAATGTTTAAGCTAGCGAATATTTCTCTTTTGATGCACAACCTAGCAATTTAACTCCCCCTTTTATCATTATCGAAATAAAGGAGGAACCAATGATCAGTTATAAATTTGCATCAATCAATATATCAATCATCACAAGATGCATACAAGATAACAATGCAAAGAAATCATGTCATAAAAAATATCAATATGTAAATTCAACAAGGATCAAAACCAAAAGATATCATTCATGATTTATAATTTTCTTTCTAGCAAGATCAAGATAAATGTATCAATTTTCAATTCAAAATAAATGTCATACAACCAAGAATAATGATATATAAAAGAATACCAATATCAAGGATCAAGTCATGATTATAAGTGCTAACATATTTTCTTTTCATTCATTTTTAAGCCATGATAAAAGAATAAATCAATGATTTAATCATGAAGCACATTTCTTTTTCATCAAATTTTCAATCATCACATAAGGAAGTTATGTTATGAAAGATCAATTCATGAATAACCAAGAATTATATATATTTATCATAAAGAAAATCTTGACTTAATGTAAGAGTTTTTTTTGGTAAGTAAATATAAGTAGATTTAGTATGAAGTTTGTATAAATTAGCTTTGTCTACACAAGCCATAGACTAAAGCCTGAGATCTCTTAGAGCAGTCTAGGAGAATGCATCCGACCTCAGAAAGGTGGAATGGTCTCGCTCCACCAGACTCATCTTTGAGAGTAGTTAAACAGAAACGTAGTCATGACTACACATGTTGTAGACTATGATGCTCTACCAT
The DNA here is from genome assembly GCA_023547065.1 of Musa troglodytarum. NCBI lineage: Eukaryota > Viridiplantae > Streptophyta > Magnoliopsida > Zingiberales > Musaceae > Musa > Musa troglodytarum. The sequence continues at coordinate 22,607,918 of CP097506.1, read as the reverse complement.
AGGCGACAAAATGCAATAACCAACCATTCCTGGATGACTTATGAATATATCATAATTTTGAAGCAGAATCGACAATACAAATGAAGCATTAAAGAATTGTAAAATTGAATCTGAGGAAGATCTCTTTTTCTCTACTTGTTAAATGCCTCATTTCCAGATCTTGTTCTATACATGATCGTGAGTCGCTAAGTATCTCGAGCAGAAGGTGAGCATTGTGTGTGTTGTGACCCTCAAAGATTCTGCTATACCTCTCCTTCCAAATCCACCAAATAGTACATCTGAAGGTAAGCTGATGCGTGCGTGGGCGAGTGACTCCAAACAGAAAATTTCAGGACTGCGCGATTTCGGGAAAAGGGGCGTAACTTCCTTGATGCAGATCGGATTGACCCGATTCCAAAAGCCACCGATCAAAGAAAAAAAAAGGACCGAGATAATTGCAGTTCACCACCAAGGCATAAAGGAAATTCCACCGGCCAAGGATAAAGAACTGTTTGATTCACCACCAACAATGTTGGATAAAGAATCGAGATAAAATTCAACTCACAAGAGGAATTTTCATTCATTCAACCGTGCCCTTACAAATGAGAATATGTCTCATTATATAGATATTAGACTCAAAAAACAACATGGGAACTACCCAAACAATAAAGACTAACAAGACTAACAAGACTAACAAGACTAACAAGACTAGAAGATAAAATTCGTTTACTAACAATAACCAGCAAATATCTACTTCCAAAGAGCATTAAATCACTTTGGAACTTATCCTGAATAACTCCCCTTTGATATAGCATCAATCAGCAATGAATTTTGATATTGGTATCATCATTCCTTATCCCACCGAAGTAAGTTGTAACCGAAGTTAGTTTTGGCATGAATAAGTACCGATAGTGTTTGTTTTGCCGAAGGAATCAGTTCAGAACTTAGGATTGATCAGTAGTCTCGGATGCTCCCATCATTCTCCCGGGTTGTTTGAGATTTGTCCTCAAATCGACAAGTCATTATCGTCCAAGTAAGGAGAAAGATCACCTACATTAAAAGTTGCGAAACTCCATATTCTCCAGAAGATCAATCTTGTAAGCATTTTCGCCAATTCTCTCGAGAACTTCAAATGGACCGTCAGCTCTAGGCATAAGCTTATTCTTCCGCTGAGAAGGAAATCTTTCCTTCCTTAAATGTAACCACACAAGATCACCTGGTTGGAAATGGGTCTTCCTCCGATGTTTATTAGCTTTCTTCCTATAAGACTCGTTAGCCTTCTCGATCTTACTTCGAATCTGCTCATGGAGTTTTTTTTATTGATTCAGCTCTCTCTTTGCCATCAAAGTTCACTTGTGAATTGGATGGAATAGGAATTAAATCAATCGGTGTGAGCGGATTGATTCCATACACAATTTTGAAGGGTGATCGACCGAGTATAACTCGGCGATTGATTATAAGCGAACTCGGCATGTGCAAGCTTCAAATCCCAATCTTTTAGGATTTACTAACCATTCCTCAAGTAACGAGTGAGAGTGCGATTGGTTACCTCCGCTTGGCCATCGGTTTGAGGATGACAAGTGGTGCTGAATAGAAGTCCGGTTCCAAGCATTCTCCATAAGGTCTTCCGTAAATAACTTAAAAATTTAGAATCACAATCAGATACAATGGTCTTGGTACTCCATGAAGGCGAATGATCTCCTTGAAATAAAGATCAGCCACATGAGATGCATCATCCGTCTTGTGGCATGGAATAAAATGGGCCATTTTAGAAAACCGATCAACAACCACCATAATGGCATCTTTTCCTCCGAGTTCTTGGAAGAGCCACAATAAAATCCATGCTCACATCTTCCCAAGGTTGTAATGGTACTAGAAGGGAGTATACAGTCCTTGGTGGAAATGACTCTTTACTCTTTGACAAGTTGCACACCTCAAGATGATAGCATGCCTCCACTCATCTTTGGCCAATAAAAGTGCTCTTGAAGGATTTCAAGAGTTTTGTTCATGCCAAGTGACCAGCCTGCCTCCACCATGTGCTTCTCGGATCAACAATTCTCTAAATGAACTCTTCGCACACATAATCGATTTCCCTTGAAAAGAAAACCATTTTGGACAGAATATGTACCTTGAATTCCATGTTTGCAACTATCGATAATAGTAGAGAACTCCGGTCTTGAATATAGTTCTTTCATAGATTGAAAACCAAGAATTCTAGAATCAAGAACAGCAAGCATAGAGTATCTTCTTGATAAAGCATCCGCAACAACATTAGTATGGCCAGGTTTATATTTCGAAACGAAAGAAAAGGATTGAAGAAATTCTACCCATTTGGCATGCCTTGAGTTGAGCTTATGCTATTACTAATAAACTTCAAAGCCTCATGGTCAAAATGAAGTACAAATTGTTTAGGCCTTAAATAGTGACTCCAATGATCAAGAGCTCTCACAATGGCGTAGAACTCCTTATCATAAGTTGAGTAGTTCTTCTTCGAATCGGTTAACTTTTCACAATGGCCTTTGTTCTTGAACAAGAACAGCTCCAATGCCAACTCCACTTGCATCACATTCAACTTCAAATACTCTATCAAAATTAGGAAGGGCAAGAACGGGGGACTCACATAGCTTCAGTTTGATGAGTTCAAAAGCGGCATGAGCAGCTCTTGTCCATTCAAAAGAACCCTTCTTCATGCATTCGGTGATAGGGCCATGATTGTACCAAGTTCTTCACAAAACGATGATAGAAAGAAGCAAGGCCATGAAAACTCCTTACATCGGTGATGGATTTCGGAACCGGCCAGGTTTTCATTGCATCCACTTTCAATTGATCAACGGAAATTCCATCTTTCGAAACCACATATCCAAGGAATATAATGCTGGAAGAGAAGAACTCACACTTCTCCATTTTGGCATAAAGCTTCTGTTCTCTTAAGGCTTTAAAGACCTGTTTAAATGAGAAATATACTCCTCCTCGCTTTGACTATAAACAAGGATATCGTCAAAGTATACAACAACAAATCGACCAATGAAGGAACGAAGAACCTCGCTCATAAGCCTCATGAATGTACTTGGAGCATTAGAAAGTCGAATGTCATAACCAACCATTCATATAAACCTCCCTTAGTCTTGAAAGCTGTTTTCCACTCATCTCCTTTCTGCATTCGGATCCGTGATAGCCACTGCAAATCTATCTTCGAAAACACAATAGAACCATATAATTCATCAAGCATATTATCAAGTCTAGGTATAGGATACTTGTACTTAATAGTGATGTTGTTGATGGCTCGACTATCGACACACATTCTGAATGTTCCATCCTTCTTTGGCACGAGTAGAGCCGGAATGCAACATGGGCTCATACTTTCTTGAACATATCCCTTGTCAATAAGTTCATTGACTTGTCTTTGCAACTCCTTTGTTTCCTCCGGGTTGCATCTATATGCTGCTTTGTTTGGTAGAGGGGCAATGGGCAGCAAGTCAATTTGGTGCTCAATACCTCTTATTGGAGGTAATCCAGATATGGCAATTCTTCGGGGAACACATCTGCAAAGTCTCTTAACAAGGAATGCATTTTCGGATGTATAGGTCTCTCTTTCTCACTCTTTTTCGTAACCATAAGCAAAGAAAATACATTTTTCTGTTTGGTAATGCTCTCTTAACCTGTGTTTCACTCAAGAAGAGATTTTCCTTACTAGTGTTTCCCTTCCCAGGTTGATTTCGATATATCATGCTAGGTTTCAAAGATTCAAGAGTAATGCACTTTCGTTCCTTGTGAAAAGAGTATGTGTTTTTATGCCCATCATGTACAGCCTTTCTATCATATTGCCAAGGTCTACCTAACAACAAGTGACAAGCATCCACGGAATAACATCGCATAGAACTTCATCTTGATAATTCTTCCCAATGGAAAATGATATAAGGGCTCGTTTGGTTACCTTCACATCACTTCCTTTGCTAAGCCACTGAAGCTTGTAAGGTTGAGGATGTTTTGATGTTGGTAGCTTCAATTTTTTAATCATGGTTGTCGAGGCAACATTGGTGCAGCTTCCTCCATCGATAATCATCATACACACCTTCCCGTTAATAGTGCAACGGGTGTGGAAAATGTTCTCCCTTTGCTCATTCTCTTCGGGAGATATCTCAGCATGTAATGCTCTCCGTATCACCAACAACTCACCATCATCGCTTTTTCAACGATATTCTGGATTCTTCAGCTTCGTAATCACTCTGGTCATGTTCATCGTTGGCCTCTTGAAGTTCCAAATCGATCTTCTCAATTTCTTGAAGAGTCGTAACTCTCCGATTTGGACAATTAGCTTGCAAATGCCCATAGCCATGACACTTAAAACACTTCCTTATGTCACCATCAACTTTCTTGCTTTCTTTGATGGGTTCCACCAACTTCTCTTTACCCTTAGCGTTTGTGAAACACCTTCATATTTGCTTGAGGAAGCACCCCTAAAGTAGGATGTCCCCTTCGAGGAGGTTCTAGAAGAAAACCTCTTGCTACTCTTTAGTTGTTTCTCAACCTTCATTGCTAGCTTGCAAACATCTTCGAAGGACCAATAAGGCTGAAGTTCAACCAAATCAGCAATTTCCCAATTCATGCCACCAAGGAATCGAGCGATGGTTTGCTCGGGAACTTCTGGAACTTCGCATCTTATCATGAGTTGTTCGAACTCACGAATATATTCTTCAATACTCATCCCTTGTTGTCTTAGGGAATTCAACTTGAGAAACAGATCTTGCTTATAGGTATCGCAAGAACCTTTTCTTCATAAGTTTCTTGAGTTTATCCCAAGACTTGATTCGACTTTTTTCTCTAGCTCACGACGCTTTAAATTCTCCCACCATAGAGAAGCATATTTAGTGAGTTTGAACAGCGACCTTGCACCTCTTCTCATCCAAGTATGACTTGAAGTCAAAAACTCGCTCAATGGCAAGGAGCCAATCAACAAAGTTGTGATTGAGACTACCCTCGAACTCGTGTGCATCCGCTTTAATCTCACGGTCATTCTCATGGTATCTTCTTCTTCTTCTCCGAACTCTGCTCGGGAGCACTAGAGTTGCCTCCAGTGAATCGTAATCATCATTAGAATTGTGATGCAAATCTGATTATCATGGTGTCGCTGATCATCAGGACGCCTTGCTGGTTGCTCTTGTCTCTCCGGGTTCTCTAGGAGATTGAGAACTCACTCCATTTGCCTTTGGAGATTCTCTATAGCACGATCTCGCCTTAAGTCGTGCGCTTGCTCCAAAGTCAAGCCTCGTGGAACTTGTTCGTCACCCATAGTAAGTAGAAGATAACAACATAAAGGAATCACTCAAGATAAGTTCAACCTTGAGCTCTGATACCAACTTGATGCATGCGTGGGCGAGTGACTCCGAACAGAAAATTTTAAGACTGCGCGATTTCGGGAAAAGGGGCGTAACTTCCTTGATGCAGATCGGATTGACCCGATTCCAAAAGCCACCGATCAAGGAAAAAAAAGGACCGAGATAATTGCAATTCACCACCAAGGCTTAAAGGAAATTCCACCGGCCAAGGATAAAGAACTGTTTGATTCACCACCAACGATGTTGGATAAAGAATCGAGATAAAATTCAATTCACAAGAGGAATTTTCATTCATTCAACCAGTGCCATTACAAATGAGAATATATCTTATTATATAGATATTAGACTCAAAAACAACATGAGAACTACCCAAACAATAAAGAATAACAAGACTAACAAGACTAACAAGACTAACAAGACTAGAAGATAAAATTCGTTTACTAACAATAACCAAAGAAATATCTACTTCCAAAGAGCATTAAATCACTTTGGAACTTATCCTGAATAACTCCCTTTGATATAGCATCAATCAGCAATGAATTTTGATATTGGTATCATCATTCCTTATCCCACAAGTAAGTTGTAACGAAGTTAGTTTTGGCATGAATAAGTACCGATAGTGTTTGTTTTGTCAAGGAATCACTCAGGGACATAAGGATTGATTAGTAGTCTCGGATGCTCCTGCATCATAAGCTTTGACAGTTGTGTAAGAAGCCATTTTCTTGAGAAGTTTTGCTATAACTGTTCTAGTTCTTGATGCATGTTTGGCATTAGTAGCCTATGTATTTCAAATCTTTTTAGAATTTTCATCCATACTCAATTAGTGTAGTCACAAGCAAAATAGAGATGATCTATACTTTCTTCCTATTGCATACAAAGAGAGCATCGGTTAATAAGATATATACCTTTTCGCTTCATATTGTCCATTATGGGTAGTTTGACAAGAAGGGCCTGCCATGTGCATGAGGAATATCTCTGTGAGCCCGGTCTATCCCATGTCCAACTGTTCGTGATCCACTTGTTATTTCTTTATCTGATTTGATTCCATGTAGATGTAGCACTAAACTTTCCATTGTCATGAAGCCAACTAAGCATATCTGATGAGTTATTCCTAATTGGAAGAGCTATAATAGTCGGCCAAAGTGATAGCATATCAGGAGAAATAGGATTAGGAAGACACCATGTGCCGTTAACGATGAACTCAGAAACCTTCCAATCTTTAGGGGCCCCAAGATATCTTCGTACTCTATCACCATATAATTGAAATATACTTTTCTCATTCACCCAAGGATTATACCACATATTAATTCTATTCCAGAAGAGATTGCATAAGAAATGTGGTTGATCAGCCAATTTCTTGCCTTCAAAATTCCTTTCCAAGTAGCAGAATGATATGTTCTTGTTGAAACTTCCCAGATTGATTCCTTAGATAGGTACCTAGAAGAAACCCATTGTGACCATAAGGATTTATTTTGCAAAAGATCCCACAATTTCTGTACCAAACAAGCTTTATTCCAATCTCTCAGATTTTACATATTCAAATCTCATCTTTTGGTCTATAAATACTATCCCAATTGACCATATGCATTGCCTTTCCATCTATACCCTTCCAGAAAAAGTTCTTCAATAGCCGTTCAATATCCTGAAGAAGTTCAACAGGTAGAAGAAATGCATTAGACCAATAAATAGAGTAAGAAAACAACACAAATCGGATGAGTTCAAGTCGTCCTGCTTTGGAAAGAAGTCTAATTTTCCAGGAGAAAATTCTATTCTTTATTTTTTGCAAGATAGGCTGACAGTGAATTTTGTGAATGCCAGTGGATATGAGTGGGAGACCCAGATAAGGAACTGGTAGACTTCCCTCGCTAACCCCCAAAGTTTGTATAATAAAGTCTTTATCTTCAATGCAAGAACCCATATAGACTTTACTTTTTGCATGATTTAGTTGAAGGCCAGAAACCAAACCAAAATCTTTTAGAATAGTAGCCAAATTTCTCACTGAAGTAGTGTCATTACGAAGAAATATAATAAGATCATCTACAAATGTTATGTGGGATATATGAATAGAACCAGCATGGGGTACCTTAATGCTGCCATCAGAGACTACCTTTTCTAACATACAGCTGAGTCCTTCCATGATAATTGTAAAAAGATATGGAGTAAGTGGATCTCCTTGTCGGATACCATTCGTACTCCCAAAGAAGCCAACGGGGGAACCATTGAACAGAACTGAAAATTTTGGAGTTTCCAAATAGCACTGAATCCAATTAACCCATTTTTGAGGGAAGTTCATACTGAGGAGCATCTTGTAGAGAAACTGTCTATTAACTGAATCAAATGCTTTTCGTAAGTCAGCTTTAAAACATATTTTCGTCCCTCTTGATTTGGAGTGCAAATCTTTGACCAAGTCATTAGCAAGAAGAATATTGTGATGTATACTTCTCCCTTTAATGAAAGCAGCCTAAGTAGAACTAATGATCTTATGCATAATCATTTACATTCGATCTGCAAGCAACTTGGAGATGGTCTTGTAAATAAAGTTGCATAAAGAAATGGGCTCAGAGTGCTCGAGTGAATCAGCCCCTGCATTTTTAGGAACCAAAGAAATAAAAGTGTAATTTACCGCTTTAAGAATATGACCTGAAGAGAAAAAATGTTAACAAGCTTTAATCACATCATGTCCAATGATCAGCCATGCAATTTGATAAAATTCAGTTGGAAATCCATCTGGACCAGGGCTTTTGTGCTTTGGTGACTTAAAGACAACTCGTACAACTTCTTCATCTGTAATTGGTGCATTAAGAATCGTGATGTCATCCGAATTAAGCTTTCTAGTAGGCTCCACATGAACATTATTAGGCTGCTCTGTTTGATTGAATAAAGAATAAAAAAATTATTTAGTGTGTGCTTTAACCTCATCCAAATTCTCAATAAGCATACCGTCTTGGTCTTTACATTTCCTGATACAGTTAACAACCCTTCTAGTAGGAATGGCTGTATAGAATAACTTCGTATTGGAATCCCCTAAAGTAAGTCAATGCTATCGAGACTTCTGTTTTTCAAAACTTTCTTCCTGCTTTAGGGCCTGCATGAATTAAGACCTAGCCTCTGCCTCTTTGCAAATAAGATTCTCGTCAAAGGGCTGAAGATGCAACTTGCACCGCCATTAGTTTATTTTTGCTTAACTGGACTCGGGTGATAATATTGTCAAAAGTGTTTGTATTCCACTCCTTTAGTGCTGCTTTACATGCTTTAAGCTTTTGGCATAAGATATAAGGGGGAGATCCATGCACATTAACATTCCAAGCTGATCTGATAACCTCGAGGAACTGAGGATGGGTACTCCACATGTTAAAGAATCTAAATGGTTTCTTGCCTTTGGGTGTTACTTTATCTGCATGTATATACATTGATGAGTGATCAGAGAACAACTAAGCACCATACTCTAGAAATGAATCAGGGTAAACTGTTAACCATTCGTGATTAATCAGACACCTATCGAGTCGAGCCATTATTTTCTTTTGACCAGCACCTTGATTACTCCATGAAAGCCAATCCCCTATAGATTTCATATCAATCAATGCAGCAATATCTATGTAATCGTTAAAACCTTGAAGCTTGCTCTCTGAAAGTGGTTTACCTCCCACTTTTTCATGTGTGTACCGAACTGTATTAAAGTCACCAAGAATAATCCAAGGCACTGTAAGACAGACATTTGCAATGCTAAACAGATCATTCCATAAAACGTTTCTTTCTTGTATACTATTCGAAGCATATACCCTAGTAATATGGAATTGACAACCATTCTTATTATCCTCGGCCTTAAAGTGGATGAATTATTCTGTAGCAGAAATAAAGCAAGCACTAACAGAGTTCGGATGCCATAATACCCATATTCTACCATAAGTGTCACAAGTATCGTTGGTAAGAAGTGCTGCCTCTGGCCATATTAAATTTATTTGAATACAAACTCAAGATGGTTTAATTTTTGTTTCCACAAGAATAACAATATCACAAGCAGCAGTTTTGATTATTCTATTAATCTCCTGACATTTTTCAAGTTTATTCAGTCCACGAACATTCCAACAAAGTATCTTCATTAGGAATAAAATAGGTAGGAAAGGAAATAAGGGTCTCTTCCTAGGTAGACGGAAGTATGTGCGACTTAATTGTACCATCCTTCTTCTTATCCTTGGGTTTTGCAGTTTCCTCCCATAATATCCTTACCTTTTAAGCCTTTATTTCTATTTTTATCCACTTCATCCACAGCTTGCAAATGCTTAAATTTTGAAGTACCCAAGATATCAATGTTGGCAGTATTTATTGAAGGTTGAGGCTGAAAATCCTGGTTAGCATGATGAGTGGGACGTGGGATCCCCGTTGTGGTAGTTCTTGTCGATGTAGGAAGAGATGAAGGTTTCTCGTTCTCCTGTGTGTGGGTAACCTAAGAAATTATTGTTGTGATAGACTCTGATATATTAGGAAGAGGTAAAGTTCATGATTTATCTTTCTGATCATGATGCTGCCCAAGTGGGTTAGAATGCTCGCTCATCTTCACCAGCACTACTGCCCTTAAAGGAGACTCGCCTTGTTCATCAACAGTCATAATAGTAGTATCAACTCCGTGCTGAGATGCCTGGCGTTGCCGGTAAACCTGAGTGATCAATTTTTGAGTTTGCTAATAAGCTACATGTGCATGACCGAAAGAGTAACAAATCTTACAACGCTGTGGCTTCCAAGAATATGAAACATGCACCTTATGGGTGGTCCCATCAAGATCACGATAAAAAATCTCATTTGGAAGATCACCATCAGAAGAAACCATTACACATGCTCGTGCAAAAGCCAATCTCGTCTGCGCTGCTATTGCTTTGTCAATATACAATGGTTGTCCCAAGGTGCTACATAACTTAGCAATAAAATGTCGACTCCAAAAATGCAAGGGAAGACCATGATAGGATACCCATAAAGGAATAGACTGTAGATTGTCTAACTCCAAATGAACATTAGGAGACCAACGCTATAGAATCATCAAATGGCCATGAATAGACCAAAACCCTTCAAGGATTCGTTGCAAATCCTCTTCAGAATAGAGTTTGCATACAAAAAAATCATTCTCTAGCATATGCAGATCAAATGCTGATGTTCCCCATCGAGTCTTAATGAATGAGGATAATGAAAAATATGATGTCTTTAAACCGACCACATAACCAACAAGCGCCATGGACCATGTCTTAATCAACTCTTCAGAATCAACAGTCTCATACACAGCAATCTTCTGATCAGCCTGGGTTTCTGGAGCAAAGAAATCCAAGCTAAGATCCGAGCTTCTAACCGGAGCCTTGAAGAGGCTTGTCCAAGGTCGAGGATCTCGAGAAATGAGAGTAGGAGGTCACGATCTAGAGTGCGACCTACCTCTATGCTGCGTCATCAAAGAACCATCTCGTCGGGAAGAAGAAGCAACTTGAGAAGGAAGCCTCATCTTTAGATTAACCTTGCTACCACCGTGACCAGCCATTCTTGAGTTGTGCTGCCCCAACTCGAGAGGAGGGGAGGGGGCAGTGCAGTTCTTCCCCCAATTAAGCAGAACAAGGGAACTGCTCTAATCGCCGCCCCCCTGTTAGACCCCTATTCAGGATGCCGTAGCCACAAGGCTCCGAGATGCTGCCTAGCAGCCCCCACTTGGTGGAGGAAAGAACCCAGCAGAGAGGAGCAGCGATCGTCGCCTCCTCGGTTCTTCGTGCAGCAGAGAGAGGCGAGGAGGAGCACGCCAGGTGTTAGGAAATCCATCAAGGGGAGCGACATCACATGCGCAGCGGAAGAACAGAAAACAAAACCCCAGATTTCCCGTAGAAAGTTTCCATCATCGTGCGAAGATCGGTGCGTCAAAAACAAATCTACAAAACTGCATGTGTAAAAGAAGATACCTAGGGAGATCGTATATCCCTGAATTCCTGTAGATCTGTGAGAGGATGAAAGAGGTCAAGCGTCCTCCTCTCTAACAGTATCCACACAACAGGGATTGCGACGATACACCTCTCTCTTTGGAGAGAGGTGAATAGGAGGTGGCTACCAAAAACCCTCAGCCTATAGAGCTTTGGTCCCCTCCTATTTATAGAGGCCCCCTAAAAAAACCTAATGGATCTTTTGCCCTATTGGGTATTGGATCTCCATCCAATTACCCAAGCCTCTTGGATTAGTGGGCCTCTACCCAATAATCTATTATTAGCAATTATTGGATCTCATCTCAAGATCCAATAATTTAGGGGCTTAATGGATATCCAATAAGATAGGGGGTTCAGCGGATATCTCATATTCGAACCTCTACTCGTCGCAATACCTATCATATGTGTGTGACCCTCTAGGCCTAATATTGAGCTAGCCGTGAGTAGCTCTCGTAAGGTTGGCTACCACTCCTAATGACCGGCTATACTAGATATGGAACTTTCCAAACCTATAAGTCCGATATCAAAGAGTGGAGTACTCATACAGGATATCCTTGGTGTCTCAAGTCTAAAGACCAGATACACTACTGGAACTACAGAATTATTGTCTAACGTGAGGTATCAATAACCATCAGGCATTCCGTAGGTGGATCAATCAGTGAACTCATTCTCTAATGAGCACCTGCACTATACCCCTAGTATCCCCACACGAGTAGCTATGAGACCAGCTACCTCCATTATATGAACGGGTATACAAAGACACGGTATATCCGATTATCTCGATATCCCTCTCGAGTAACCTATGACCAAGATTATTTAGAGTCCGTGTTTAAAGAATTGGTCTCATTATTGTAATCTCATCATGATCTGATTCCCATTGCAGATCCAAAGACATCACAATATTCATCTAGATAATGTGAGATAATGCCAATAATCATAAGCAAAGAGATTGACGCAGCATGTTACAGGTGCTATCACTCATGTGATTGGCTTGTAGGGCACCTATAACTAGCAATCTCCCACTTGACCTAAAGCCAATCACTAACATATCTGATCCCCATCAGACCTCTATGACGCTCAAAGACAATCTGAGTCATTGGCTTTGTCAATGGATTTACAACGTTATCTTCGGATGGAACTCTTTCCATTACTACATCTCTTCGGGCCACGATCTCTCTAATAAGTTGGAACCTCCTCAGAACACTTCTGATGAGACCCGGGTTCCCTTATTTGAGTAATCATCCCGTATTTATCGCAATATAAAGGAATCAGCTCCTCGCTGCTCGGGATGACTCCTAGATCTATGATGAACTTCTTCATCTAGACTCCCTTCTTTGCTGCCTCTACCGCAGTAATGTATTTCGCCTCTATGGTCGAGTCAGCAGTAGTGTCTTGCTTAGAACTCTTCCAACATACTGCTCCTCCATACTGCTCCTCCATTCAAGGTGAACACATACCCTGAATTAGACTTACTATCATCGACATCGGACTAGAAGCTCGAGTCCATGTAGCCCTCAACCTTGAGGCTACTACCTCCATATACTAGTAAAAGATCCTTAGTCCTTCTCAAGTACTTAAGGATACATTTTACTGCTTTCTAGTGCTCCAAGCCTGGATCTGCCTGATATCTACTCGTGACACTCAGAGCATACGCTATATCAGGCCTGGTACATAGCATAGCATACATGATAGATCCTATCGCTGATGCATATGGCATCATATCCATGTGTGCCCTTTCTTCAGGAGTCTTTGGGGACATACTCTTAGAAAGTGATCTTCCATGTCTCATTGGTATGAGACCTCTCTTGAAATTTTGCATGCCAAACCTTTTGACAATGGTGTCTATGTACCTTGACTAGGACAAGCCAAGTATCCTCTTGGATCTATCTCTATAGATCCATATCCCCAATATGTAGGATGCTTCCCCTAAGTCCTTCATAGAGAAGTGCCTAGATAATCAAGTTTTTACTGTGGAGAGCATTCCTACATCATTCCCAATGATCAGGATGTCATCTACATATAATACCAAAAGGTGATAGTGCTCCCACTTAATTTCCTATACATACAAGGTTCATCTTCGTCTTAACGGTCATAAGATCCGATCGCCTCATCAAATCTTATGTTCCAACTTCGGGAAGCTTGCTTCAATCCATAAATGGACCTAAGCAACTTGCACACCTTATCTGAGTTATCCTTGGACACGAATCTCTTAGGCTGTATCATATACACCTCCTCATCGAGGTTACCAATGAGGAATGCGGTTTTGACGTCCATCTGCCAGATCTCATAATCATAGTGTGCTGCAATAGCCAATAGAATTGAATGGATTTTAGCATGGCTGGTGAGAAAGTTTCGCCATAGTCAACATTGCCTTTGACGATACCCTTTAGCCACTAGCCTTGCTTTATAGGTCTCTACCTTTCCATCTACTCCAATCTTCTTTTTGAAGATCCACTTGCAACCAATGGGTACAATACCCTTGGGTGCATTAACTAGGTTCCAAACCTTGTTGGAGTACATGAATCCATTTCTCAATTCATGGCTTCTTGCCATTTCCAGTCTATACTCATAATAGCCTCATCTTAGGTCTGAGGATCAATATCCTCAACATCCTCTCTTCTGATATGTCCCCATATCTCTTCAGGACGATGGGATACTCTATCTGACCTACGTAAAGTTGGAACTTGTGTGTTAGGTATCTAAACAGATTCTAGAATGGTGCTTGAGCTAGGTTCTCCAACCACGCTTAACTCTATCAAGCTCCCACTGTCTCCACCAAGAATGTGTTCCTTCTTAAGGAATACTGCTCTCTTAGCTACAAAGACCTTTCGGTCCTCAGGGTGATAGAAATAATACCCACAAGTTTCTTTTGGGGTATCCCACGAATTACACCGTTCCGTTCTAGATTTCAACTTGTTAGGGTTGTGCCTCTTAACGTGGGCAGGGCAGTCTCAAATCTTAACAATTTTAAGATCGGGCTTCTTCCCATTCCGTATCTCATATGGAGTAGACATCACTAATTTAGTTGGAATTTTGTTCAGAAGGTAAGCTACGATCTCTAGGGCATATCCCCGGAATGAGATGGGTAGGTCGACAAAACACATCAAGGAACGCACCATGTCTGACAGTATGCAATTCCTCCTTTTTGATACACTATTAAGCTATGGTGTATAAGGAGGTGTCCATTGGGAAAAAAATCCCATAGTCTTTGAGGAACTGGGTGAACTCTGTACTCAAGTACTCACCTTCTCGATCTGATCGAAGGGTTTTAATACTCTTTCCTAACTGGTTCTCCACTTCTCGTTTCCTCTTAGACTCACTTACAGTCATGATATGTGGAGCTGTATCTAGCATATATAAACCATTATGCATTGTTCCTCTCGTGATGATCTCATCATCTAATATTATTGAACAACCATTGTTCTCAAAAACTAATTTATATCCATTAACTGTCAAACATGAAATGAAAATCATATTTTTGATAATAGAAGGAACATAATAGTATGTATCTAATGCAATAATAGCTCTACTAGGCAGATGCAAGGTGACCTTGCCAACAGCCACTATAGCAACCTTTGCTCCATTATCCATCTTAAGGTCTATCTTGCCTCTGTTCAATCTCCTAGGTCCTGCTAGAACTTGCAATGGATTACAAATATGATAAGCACTCCCGGTATCTAATACCTATGTGTTATCATAAGATTTTGATAAATGGAGACTGATCATGAATGTACCTGAAGCTTCTGCAAGCTTCTGTTTCGCCCTCTCTACAAGGTACTCTTTGCAGTTCCTCTTCCAATGCCCATCTTTGCTGTAGTGGAAGCACTGGCCTTTGTCCTTTGTTGGGTCTTTCTTGGTAACCTTTGCCTTACCCATTTTGCCCTTGCCCTTCTTAAGGGTCTTCTCAGTCTTTCTTTTCTTTCTAGTCTCACCAGTGTAGAGAACCGGCTTCTCTTTCTTGAAGGTGCTCTCGCTTCTCTCAACATATTGAGGAGCTGGGAGAGTCACCTCAAGTTTGTTCATATTAAAATTCATTATGAATCGAGAAAGAATCGTAGGGATTGAAGTACAAGATCCACACACAGGTTATCCTCTAGGACCATTCCTAGACCTGTAAGTTTTTCAATCCACTCAATCATCTTAAGAACGTGGTTCTGAATCGGTGTCCCCTCAGTCATCCTAGCACGAAAAGACTCTTTGATATCTCATATCGTTGAGTTCTTCCTTGTTCCTCAAACAGTTTACGGAGATGTAGGAGTATGGAATTAGCATCCATATTTTCATATTGTCTCTGTAACTCAGTAGTCATAGAGGCCAACATATAACGAGCAAGAGTGGAATCATCTAAGTACTTCACATAACGAGTGATCTCATCCTCACTTGCCCCTTCGTCGGGTGTAAGGATCACTGTATCAAGGACATACGCGATTTTCTCTACCGTGAGAACGATTCTCAGATTACGAAGCCAATCCGTATAATTTTACGATGAGGCAGATTCTGCAGTGAGGCAGTTGATATCAAGTATGCCACGTAAAGGATTTAAAAGCAATATTTTCTGAAATAAAAGATGTAGTAGAAATAAATAACATGCAGACTTGCAAAAATTTAAACAATTAAGATAAGAACTTTTATCTTAATGTATTCCCACTAATTTTTCACGAGACACACAACACCCTCCGGTATGTGAATCGGAGACCCCCGACGGATCTCTAGTGGGGATCAGGATCCAATCGGCATCTTAACGTAACCTCGAGGGACTCGACCAATCACGTTAAGCCTGTAAAGGTAGATAACTCTTGCCAATCACAACTCCTTGTTATTCCCATCCTGTTCAACCTCCGAACCACCATGGCCTCGAGGGACTCGACCAACCATGATGTTGGGTTAAGTCATTAACATCGTTACCAGATGAGTCTGATTCGGTGATATACTCTCGAGGGACTCGACCAAGTATACAATGTCCTCATGTCACCTCTGACATCTCTATGTCATAGATAAGATGGCGAGACACGATATAGGTGAGTCTCGAGGGACTTGACCAACTCAACCTACACTGAGAATCGGCTCCTAACTATAACGATGGAAGGCCACGTGGGTCAATATAATTGCCATACGTTTACCGACTTAATATTATTAATAGAGAGGATTTTTGATTTGGTCTCCTAATATAATGTGTCACACACATACGTATTTAATATATATATCTACATCGCATGCAAATATATATATACATATCTAGTAGGTGTATAACTAATTACACATCATAGGATCAATCACACCAGATGATCATGGACCATATCCTAATGTGATCGCCCGAGCAGCTGACCCAATCACTCACATCAAGATCTATGTGCACTTCAGCGCATCTCTATGCAGGCAGGCGCTGTCCCTGTCCCTGTCGCGGGTGGGCACCGCTCGCGCAAGCGCCACCAGTAGGGCAGCACCCGTAGTAGGTCGGTGCTACCCCGGCGGGTGCAACGTCTGCCGGCGCCCTCGCCCAAGCGGGCACAGCGCCTGCGCTGCCGAGCAGGCGACGCCGCGGTGGCGCCACCATGCGGCGCCGCCGCGGCGAGTGTCCGTAGGTGGCGCCGACCCTTGCGGGTAGGCCGCAGCAAGCCGGGCGCCACCTGCCTTGCATGCATGCCGCAGTTGCCGCAGAGGCAGCAGCACGCCGCTACGGCTCGCAGCCCGGTGGCTGATTGCCATTGCAGGCAGCAAGGCTACTATGCGAGATCAGCAAGGGTAGCAACAGTTGCTGCCCTTCCTCACCTTTTGCGCCAACGATTTTGGTGATAAAACCTATTCTAAATCACAATCCACGCAGTTTAAGATCCGATCTTCGCACGAACAACCTAGCTCTGATACCATTGTTGGGAAATCCATCAAGGGGAGCGACATCTCATGCGCAGCGGAAGAACAAAAAACAAAACACCAAATTTTCCATAGAAAGTTTTCATCGTCGTGTGAAGATCGGTGCATCAAAAACAAATCTGCAAAACTGCACGTGTAAAAGAAGATACCTAGGGAGATCGTATATCCCTAAATTCTTGTAGATCTGTGGGAGATGATGAAGGAGGTCAAGCGTCCTCCTCTATAGCGATATCCACACAGCAGGGATTATGACGATGCACCTCTCTCTCTGGGAAGAGGCGAATAGGAGGTGGCTACCAAAAACCCTCAGCCTATAGAGCTTTGGTCCTCCTATTTATAGAGGCCCCCTATAAAACCTAATGGATCTAGCCCTGTTGGGTATTGGATCTCCATCCAATTACCCAAGCCTCTTGGATTAGTGGGCCTCTACCCAATAATCTCTTATTAGCCATTATTGGATCTCATCTCAGGATCCAATAATTCAGGGGCTTAATAGATATCCAATAAGATAGGGGGTTCAGCGGATATCTCATGAACCTCTACTCGTCGCAATACCTACCATATGTGTGTGACCCTCTAAGCCCAATATCGAGCTAGCCGTGAGTCATACTTGTCAGAACTCCTTCTGACTTAGTGAATTATTATCTCTATAATAATTCACCCAACTTATCAACCACGGACGTACTAGGCCACTACGCCGCAGCCCCAAACGATACAGGAGAATCCAATCCTTTGGACCTATCATCTCGATTACCATGTCTCTATACTCTCCTATCCATCTAATATCCCGAAGCCCCTATATGGGGCATCGTACTGTTAAGCCCATACGATCTCGCCTCGAGTCTTACCCTTGTCGAATTCTCCCAGAGAACTCTTTCTCTCAATCTGAATAACCTTGACCAAGGATATATTCAAGCAAGAACACATGGGATATTCCTCTCATGATACCGAGAGCGGATGATCCTCTATTGACAATAGCCCTCGTAAGGTTGGCTACCACTCCCAATGACCGGTTGTACTAGATATGAAACTTTCCAAACCTATAAGTCCGATATCAAAGAGTGGAGTACTCATACAGGACATCCTTGGTGTCTCAAGTCTAAAGACCAGATACACTACTGGAACTACGGAATCGTTGTCTGACGTGAGGTATCAATAACCATCTAGCATTCCGTAGGCGGATCAATCAATGAACTCATTCTCCAATGAGCACTTGCACTGTACCCTTAGTGTCCCCACACGAGTAACTATGAGACCGATTACCTCCATCATATGAATGGGTATACGACACCATTCTATCCGGTTATGTCGATGTCCTTCTCGAGTAACCTATAATCAGGATAATTCAGGGTCTGTGTTTAAAGGTGAATTGGTCTCATTATCGTAATCTCATCACGATCCAATTCCCATTGCACAAATCCAAGGACATCACAATATACATCTAGATAATGTGAGATAATGCCAATAATCATAAGCAAAGAGATTGATGCAGCATGTTACAGGTGTTATCACTCATGTGATTGGCTTGTAGGGCACCTATAACTAGCATGAGAGAGAAGAAGCAGCAAAGCCCTCCAGCCGCGCCCCTTTACCCTTCCTTTCCACAATTTGCTGGCCAATCTTGCACTCAGAATCGCTGTAGTAGCACCCTCGCCTGCCAGGAAATAACCACCTTGAAGGAGAACTGTGCAAATCTTGAAGAACCGCCTATTACAACAGCAGATGAACCCCTCTGTTCAGCGCTGGCAGCATGGAGGTGAGGGCGCCGATGACAACCCTCTCCTATGTTCCCCTTGCAACGCCAGTAATGAGATGAGGAGCGATGGGCCCTTGCAGCCACGCACAGTAGCTTTGCTCGGCGACCACAGCCATGTCTGCAAGTTTTTGCACAGTCACCAAAGGCCGCACCACCCTCGTGCGTGCGGAAGAGCCTCTCCTCTGTTCCCCTGCGTGCAGCAACAGAGAGAGGTGAGGGAGGGAGCGAAAGCCCTCTCCTCTGTTCCCCTACTCCTCTACGCACCAAGATCGCTCAGCCTCTTCTCACCCTAGAGAGAGAAGAGAATCGCCTAGAGAGAGAAGCTCTCGCCTAGAGAGAGAAAATAAGTATATCGAATGTCAGTTCCAAATCATTACGATGATGATTTCGTAAAAAAAAATCCTCAAATATATAGTTCCAATAAATCAAAATCATGATTTATAAGACTCATACAAATCATCAAAATAACTCTCAAGAGATTCATACAAGGTCATGAATTAAATAAAATTTCTTTATAGCAAAATAAAATCTTTTAGAACTTGATTCAAGCATTAAATACATCTTTAAAAGATTCAAGAATCACTAAAAGAAAATTCATTCAAGTTCAATTTGACAAATCAAGACTCATGATCAAATCATCATTTTTAATATTCATAACATGAACAAAGTTATTACCATATCATCAAAATCTCATTCATAATTCAAGTGATTTACAAACTATCATAAATGAATTCATAACTTGTATTTCATGAAAAAATAAAAAATTTTAGAGAAAGAGAGATGTTCAAGAAACATGCATTTCTCTTTTAATGATTTTCATTTATTTTGTATAAACATGCCTTTGTCTTTTATATCAAATCAAAATAAATATTTAAAAACGAAAGGTAAACTTCATTATAAAAATCATCAAGACAAAAATATAACACATTATTTCAAGACATGAGATTCAATTTATCATAATAATGTGTTTCATTTTAAGTTGTTTATTTCATATAAGTGTACTCATGTTTCAAAAGATGAGTTTGTCATCAAATTTTAAAACCAAAACATGAGTTTGTCATCAAGATATAACAACTTCAAATTCTCATGATATTATAAAATCATTAAGCATGACAACAAACTTTTAATATTTTTATTTCATCATTATCAATGATGATTTCATAAGGTATGTTCAAATATTTATACGGAAGCCATCATTGTATAAATTCAAAATACAAGTTTTGTCATTAAACCCATCAAGATCAAATGCATCAAAATCTTTCATTCAAAAATTTTAATAAGAGCCACGAAGATGGTTCACATGTAAGCATGCTCTTATCTTTTTCTACTAGATTCATGTATCATCGTATAGATCCAAAAAATAAGTTTCAAGAGAAATTATTTAAACCAAACACATGATACACTCATTTAGTTTCAAAATATTCATCATGATTATTTTCATGAGATTCACAAGATTGGTAAAGTGAATTTATTAACCTCAATAGGATAGAAAATGAATTTTCATTTCATGCAATTGTTTTCATGTGAGCATATTCAAATCTTTTTATGAAAATATGTATCAACAAGATATAAGTTAAGTCATAAACTCGTCAAGACCAAACACATCAAAAATAAAACATCATGATAACACATTTTAATTTTTATGTGTTTTATTCTATGTGGTTGATCTCATATAAACATGTTCACATTTTTACACAAAAGCCAAACATCATATAAATTTAAAATTATCATCAAAATCTTTTATTCCAAAAATTTGTTAGGAGTAAAGTACATTGATTAGATGTAAGCATGCTCAATTCTTTTGTATAAATGATATGTATCAAGTTTAAAACCGAAAAAAAAATTTCGTAACATAAATCAATAAGATACACATGATTTCATATTTTCATTATGTTATTATGAAAAGCAATACGGAATTCATCAAGATAAATATTCATTGGATTTAATCTTGGTAGGTGTACAAGCATGAGATGCAATTATCATGATATTTGTTTTTATGTCAAAAGCATACATCAAGATTGAAATCGAAAGCCGATACGGAAGTCATAAACATACATTCGGTTTATCATGACAAATAATTTTTGTATCAAAAACATGCATCTTGTTTAAAACTAAAAGCAATATCATGAATTCATCATGATCATATACTTTCCTTTTTATGTGTTTCATTTGTTTCATATAGGTATACATCATCTAAAAATTTCATCATAAAAATGTTTAAGAGCCATTAATCCAAGATAGAGATTTTCAAATTATAAGCAAGATACACACATCTATCATCAAAAGACTTTCAAGAAATTCATACATAAATATGTATCATGTTTAAGATTGAAAACCGATATGGAAAAGCATACATGGAATTTATCTTTTTAGGTGTTCATGCATTATGTCATCTTAATTGGTCATGAGAACGATTAATCCAAAACATAGAGTTTCAAATTAACATTACTTCAAAAACTCATGCATGATATAAAATAGTCAAGCATCATGTTTAGAATGAAAAGAAAACCAATGTAACTCATCAAGATACATGCATGGAACAAAGTAATACCCAGAGGCAAGAAACCATTTAGATTTTTTAACATGTAGAGTACCCATCCTTAGTTCCTCGAGATTATCAGATTAGCTTGGAATGTTAATGTGCATAGATCTCCCTTATATCTTATGTCAGAAGTTTAAAGCATGTAAAGCAGCATTAAAGAAGTGGAATACAAACACTTTTGGCAATATTACCACCCGGGTCTAGTTAAGCAAAAAGAAACTACTGGCGGTGCAACATGAGCTGCATCTTTGACCCTTTAACGAGAATCTTATTTGCAAAGAGGTAGAGGCTAGGTCTCAATTCATGTAGGCCCTAAAGCAGGAAAAAAGTTTTGCAAAACAAAAGTCTCGACAGCATTGGCTTACTTTAGGGGAGTCCAATACGAAGTTTTTCTATACAACCATTACTACTAGAAGGGCTGTTAACTGTATCAGGAAATGTAAAGACCAAGACGATACACTTATTGAGAATTTGGATGAGGTTAAAGCACACACTGAATAATATTTTTATTCTTTACTCAATCAAACAGAGTAGCCTAATAATATTCATTTGGGGCCTACTAGAAAGCTTGATTCGGATGACATTACGATTCTTAATGCACCAATTACAAATGAAGAAGTTATATGAGTTGTCTTCAAGTCACCAACCAAAGCATAAGCCCGGTCTAGATGGATTTCAATTGAATTTTACCAAATTGCATGGCGATCATTGGAAATGATGTGATTAAAGCTTATCGGTATTTTTTCTCTTGGTCATATTCTTAAAGCGATAAATTGTACTTTTATTTCTTTGGTTCTTAAGAATACAGGGGCTGATTCACTAGAGCACTATAGGCCCATTTCTTTATGCAACTTTATACATGATCATCTCCATGTTGCTTGCAGATCAAATGCAAATGATTATGCACAAGATCATTAGTCCTACTCAGGCTGCTTTCATTAAAGGGAGAAGTATACATCACAATGTTCTTCTTGCTAATGACTTGGTCAAAGATCTGCACTCCAAATCAAGAGAGACAAAAATATATTTTAAAGCTGACTTACGAAAAGCATTTGATTCAGTTAATAGATAATTTCTCTACAAGATGCTCCTCAGTATGAACTTCTCTCAATAATGGGTTAATTGGATTCAGTGCTATTTGGAAACTCCAAAATTTTTGATTCTGTTCAATGGTTCACCTGTTGGCTTCTTTGGGAGTACGAATGTCATCCGACAAGGAGATCCACTTTCTCCATATCTTTTTACAATTGTTATGGAAGGACTCAACTGTATGTTAGAAAAGGCAGTCTCTGATGGCAGCATTAAGGTACCCCATGTTGGTTCTATTCATATATCCCACATAATATTTGCAGATGATCTTATTATCTTTCTTCACAATGACACTACTTCAGTAAGGAATTTGGCTACTATTCTGAAAGATTTTGGTTTGGTTTCTGGCCTTCAACTAAACCATGCAAAAAGTAATGTCTATATGGGTTCTTGCATTGAAGATAAAGACTATTTGATACAAACTCTAGAGGTTAGCGAGGGAAGTCTACCAGTTCCTTATCTGGGTCTCCCACTCATATCCACTGGTATTCACAAAATTCACTGTCAGCCTATCCTGCAAAAATAAAGAATAGAATTTCCTCTTAGAAAACTAGACTTCTTTCTAAAGCAAGACGACTTGAACTCATCCGATCTGTGTTGTTTTCTTATTCTATTTATTGGTCTAATGCATTTCTTCTACCTGTTGGACTACTTCAGGATATTGAACGGCTATTGAAGAACTTTTTCTGGAATGGTATAGATGGAAAGGCAATGCATATGGTAACTTGGGATAGCATTTGTAGACCAAAAGATGAGCGAGGGCTGAATCTGTAAAATCTGAGAGATTGGAATAAAGCTTGTTTGGTACAGAAATTATGGGATCTTTTGCAAAATAAATCCTTATTGTCATAATGGGTTTCTGCTAGGTACCTATCTAAGGAATCAATCTGGAAAGTTTCAACAATATATAAGAAAGGAATTTTGAAGGCAAGAAATTGGCTGATCAACCACATTTCTTATACAATCTCTTCTCGGACTAGAATTAATATGTGGTATGATCTTTGGATGGATGGGAAGAATATATTTTAATTATAAGGTGATAGAGTACGAAGAGATCTTGGGGCCCCTAAAGATTGGAAGGTTTATGAGTTCATTGTTAACGACACTTGGTGTCTTCCTAATCCTATTTCTCCTGATATGCTATCACTTTGGCTGACTATTATAGCTCTTCCAATCAGGAATAACTCATCAGATATGCTTAATTGGCTTCATGATAATGGAAAGTTTAGTGCTACATCTGCATTGAATCAAATCAGACAAAGAAACAACAAGTGGATCCTGAACAGTTAGACATGGGATAGACTAGGCTCACAAAGACATTCCTTATGTACATGACAGGCTCTTCTTGCCAAACTACCCACAATGGATAATATGAAGTGAAAAGGTATATATCTTGTTAACCGATGCTCTCTTTGTATGCAATAGGAAGAAAGTATAGATCATCTCTATTTTGCTTGTGACTACACTAATTGGGTATGGATGGAGATTCTGAAAAGATTTGAAATACATAGGCTACCAATGCCAAACTTGCATCAAGAACTAGAACAGATGCAGTAAAACTTCTCAAGAAAATGGCTTCTTACACAACTGGCAACGCTTACCTTCAGATGCACTATTTGGTGGATTTGGAAGGAGAGATGTAGCAGAATCTTTGAGAGTCACAACACACACAATGCTCACCTTTTGCTCGAGATACTTAACGACTCATGATTATGTATGGAGCAGGATCTGGAAATGAGGCATTTAACAAGTAGAGAAAAAGATATCTTCCTCATTCAATTTTATAATTCTTTAATGCTTCCTTTGTATTATCCGATTCTGTCTCAAAATTGTGATATATTCATGTCATCTAGGAATGGTTGGTTAGTGCATTTTGCTATTTCTTACCTATGGTAGAGCGTTATAGTCTACAACATGTGTAGTCATGACTACTTTTCTGTTTAACTACTCTCGGAAATTAGTCTAGTGGAGTGAGACCATTCCACCTTTTTGAGGTGGAGTGCATTCTCCTAGACTGCTCTAAGAGATCTCAGGCTTTAGTCTATGGCTTATGTAGATAAAGCTAATTTGTACAAACTTCATACTAAATCAACTTACATTTACTTACCAAAAAAAAAATATACATGCATGGATTAGTTCTATTGGGCGTACACACATTATCACATCCTACAATCATCATTCATAAAAAAAAGAACAAACATAAAAAAAAATCCTACAAACTAAATTAAGCACTCATGAAAGACATCATGTAATTTTATAATAACTCCCGGGAGTTAAATTGCTTACCTTGTTGTCCAAAACTGTCAAAGCATAGTTCGTTTCTTCTTTACTTGATTCTTCTTAGCGATCCTTCTTCTTCTTCTTTGGTGGCCTCTTCCTCCGTTCAAGTTCATTGTTAATTTTAGATTTTTGTTTTATGAACTTATTAAGATTTAGTATTGGAAGTTCAAAGTTCTTAGTGTCCTCATCACTTGAGTCATCACTCAAGTGACATTTCAAAGTTCGAAGTTCCAAAACCTTCTTGCTCTTTAGAAGGTGGTTCATATGTTCATTATGTTCAAGATGTTCTAGGAGGCTCATTTCATATGTCATTAGTGAGCCAATTAGTTTTTCAATCGGAAGGTCATTTAGATTTCTAGCTTCTTGTATTGCGGTTACTTTAGGATCCCACCTTTTTGGAAGGGCTCTTAAGATCTTGCTTATGAGTTCAAAATCCAAAAAAGATTTACCAAGAGCTCTTAGATTATTGACGACATCCGTGAACCGGGTGTACATGTCATCGATAGATTCTCTTGGTATCATTTGTAAGAGCTCAAAATCATGCAATAAGAGGTTTACTTTCGAGTCTTTAACTCTACTAGTTCCCTCGTCCATGATTTCAAGTGTTCATCAAATGTCAAAAGCCCGCATATAGAAATTGATTGAACTCGTTTCTTGTCCAAAGCAAAAATAAGACATTCATAGTCTTTGCATTCAAAGAAAAAGATTTTTTCTCTAAGTCTGACCATTCGTTCATCGGTTTAGATGGAAGTTGAAAGTTATTTTTGATGATGTTCCATAAATCCAAATCCATTGAAATCAAGAAAACTCTCATTCGAGTTTTCCAATATGTGAAGTCTGAACTGTTAAATAATGGTGGACGAAAAATCGAAAAGCCATCTTGAAAGCCATGAAGAGCCATTTCTTATAGGCGTAAATCCGAAAAAGAAATAACGTGGCTCGATACCAATTGTTAGGATCGAGCGGTACTAAGAGGGGGGTGAATTAGTGCAGCAGTAAAGACGATAGATTTTCAACGATTTAAACCAACTTCGAAACTTAGTACGATAAAAATAATATTTTCGACTAAAATCGACTTCGATTAAAGCGTAATGGAGAGTGCTTAAAGTAGGGAGTATTTAGAGAGGAAGAAGGCAGTGATGAGTAAGTTGAGTAGTGAAGAAAAGTGGTTTACAAAAATGTAAATGCAAGAATGTAAACGCTAACCATTTTTATAGTGGTACGATCATTCGACCTACTACATCTACTCCTGATTCCTCTTCGCTTGGGGTCACCGGCTTTCCACTAGTTGCCTTCCTTCTAACGAAGACAAACTCCCTTTACAAACTCTATTTACAAAGCTTTTTTTTTGTAAGTAAATGTAAGTAGATTTAGTATAAAGTTTGTACAAATTAGCTTAAAAGGTAATTTGTAGAGAAAATGTTTACAAAGCTTCCCTCAACACCTTGCTTAAAAACACTTCTAAACTTTTGGAGGAGGGATTTCTACTTCAAATGATAGAGTTTTCCTTAATTTTCTTGCACACTTTCTTGCCCTTCAAGCAAGAACACTTAGGGTATTTATAGACCCCAAGAGGATTCAAGTTTGGAGCCCAAATTTGAATTGCCTCGATTTTTTTGATTCTGGCAGGCGGTGCCACCGCCCATCCAGCGGTGCCACCGTTGGTGCCCTCGGGTGCTGGGCGGTGCCACCACTAGCCTGGGGTGGTTCCACCACCCAGGCTCACATCAAGGTGCCACCGCCAGTCATTTCAGACACCTGGTTTGGGTCGAAAACTCGATCGAAATCGGTCCAAATGAAGTCCGAATTGACCCAAACTTGGTTTATAGGATTAACACCTAATCCTAAACCAAATTATCTGTTAACTATGAATTTTAAAGATATTTTCTAAGCTATTACAAAGTCCATAAAATAAGACTTCTTTCGACGAGCTTTCGGTGAACTTCCAGCGGTCTTCTGACGAACCCTCAGAAACCATTCTGTGGACTCCCGGTAAGCTCCCGGACTTCACGATGATCTTGGCAAGTTCCACCGAGCTTCTTTGGCAAGCTCCAATCTTTCTTGGCAAGCTCCGTGAACTTCCGACAAACCTTCCAAAAACCCTTCGATGTTCTCGGCTAGTTCCGGCAATACTCCCAACAAATCTTCGGACTTCCGTCGAACTCTCGAACTCCCAACGATCTATCACACTTGTCTTCTGGCACTTTGTTTTGCTTTACGTCTTCATCATTATCATAGTTAATCCTGCACACACACAAACAAAAACTCTACTTCGATCTAGATAATTATTATAATGCGAATTGACATTCGCTTGCCCAAAGATGTCATTGGTCGCGTCCGATTCTTTGGCACATCGTCCTCTCTTGCAGCTTGTTGCCCAATCGGTGGTTGACTTCCGCAACCCCGATATCCTTAGCGCAACTCGCTCTTCTTGGCCCGATGCCCGACATTCAAGCCTTCGCGATTGTTGACCGAACCTCGGCTCAACATCCAATATCTTGACGTTATCACCCAACGGTAACATCAATTCCTCCAAAGGTCAATCGCCTAATCCTGATCGATAGTAGACCTATATAACTCAACATGTAGTTAGATCATAAAACATAATCAATTAGTTTCATCATCAAAATCCGAGATTCAACACATGCATCCAAGTTACCATTTTGAGGAGGGTTCATTCAAATTTAAACCATCAAAACCAAGATCATCATCAAAATTATTTTTCTTAAATTTAGAAACTTCATTAAAAACTATATGAATTGACTCTTCTATAACTAAAATTCTTTTTTTAAAAACATGAAAAACTTTAGAAATGGAAGAGTAACCAAGAAAGATGCCTACATCGGATTTGGCATTGAATTTTCCTAAAGCATCCTTTTTATTCAAGATAAAGCATTTGCAACCAAAAACTTTAAAGTAAAAAATATTAGGTTTTTTGTTATTCCATAAAACGATTTTGGCCCAAAAGTATTTGGGTAAACTATGTTTATTTAACATGGTTCTAGTCATTTCTTGTAAATTTCTATTTTTTCTTTCCACTACTCCATTTTATTGAAGATTTCTCAGAGTGGAGAAATTGTGGTTATATCCATTAGATTCACAAAAATTTTGGAAGTCACAGTTTTGAAATTCACCTCTATGATCACTCCGAATTGATGAAATCATAAAACCCTTTTCGTTTTGAGTAAGTTTATAAAGTTTAGAGAAACATTTGAAACAATCACTTTTGTGAGCTAAGAAATACGTCCAAGTGTATCTACTATAATCATCTACAATTACAAAGGCATATTTGCTACATCCTAGGCTCTGTGTCAATTAGTCCAAATAAGTTCATATGGATCAATTGCAATGGTCTAGAGGTACTAATTTGATTTTTTGGTTTGAAACTACTTTTTATTTGTTTTCCTAGTTGACAAGCATCACACACTTTGTCCTTGACAAACTTGATATTAGGAATTCCTCATACTAGTTCTCTAGATGAAATTTTAGATATTAGTTTCATGCTTGCATGACCTAATCTCCTATGCCAAAGCCAAGCATCATCATTTAAAACGGAAAAGCACATTTCATTACTAAGTTCATCAATGTTAATGGTGTAGACATTATTTTGTTTTAATGCAATCATGGATATGTTGTTGTTTGATTTTTCAATGATGCAAGTATTAGATTCAAATCTAATGATGTAACCTTTATCGCATAATTGACTAATGATCAAAAGATTATATTTTAATCCATCAACTAGTAACACATCATCAATTGAAAAACTTGACTTGTTACCTATGGTTCCCTTGCCAATGATTTTACCCTTGTTGTTATCTCCGAAGGTGACATATCCTTCTTCTTTGCAAGTGAGCATAGAGAATTGAGATGGATCTCTAGTCATGTGCCTTGAGCATCCACTATCAAGATATCATCTCTTGCTCCTAGCTTGTGATGGTGAGTGTCTACAAAAAAGAATGGTTTTTAGGTACCATTTGATTTTAGGTGTCTCAAAAATTGATCTACTAACTTTATCATTTATCATTGAATTATTTATGGTTCCTTTAGGAACCCATATCAATTTATGTGAACTAATTTTCTTAAATAGACATTTATAAACAACATATCCGGATTTACAAATAAAATTATATTTCAAATGAGGTGATACATGTAATGTGGGTCCTTTAATGAAGGTGGTAGGATTTTGGTGAGATCCACTCACAAATCCAATTCCACTTCTATTTGTGACGTGACCCTTGTTTGCAAGGATCATGTCTAAGCCTTTGCTACCGACCTTAAACTTGTTTAGGGTCTCTTTAAGTAACAAGTTCTCATTTTTTATTACTTCTAAGTGTTCACATGAGTATGAAGGTGAAGAGGGAGTTTGAAGACTATCAAGTTTATCTAGTAATAAAGTATGCTCCTTTTTTAATAAATTAAACTTCTTACTAATAGTTCTATACTCATCAAATAATTCATAAAAAGCTATTGAAAGTTCATCGAAAGATAAATCTTTATTAATAACTCACATACCTCGTCTCCTAAAGTCATTAGTGCGAAGTTGGCCTCTCTTTGTTGCTTGCTTCTTCATCTTCGGAGCCACTTGAGTCATCCCACGTCACCTTTAGAGCTTTCTTCCTCTTCGGTTGCTTCTTCTTGGCTTGGGGGCATTCATTTTTGAAGTGCCCTAGCTTCTTGCATTCGTAACATATGACTTGGTCCTTTTTTTGTTCAAGTTTGTTTTTAGTATCATTTTTAAATTTATTCCTTCTTATGAATTTTTTAAATTTTTGAGTCAAGAGTGCAATGTCATCGTCACTGTCCTCATCACTTGATGTTCTTTTCAAGTGGTCTTTTTGTGTTCCTAATGTCATATCCTTCTTATTCTTTGGAATGGAGTTCTCGAACTCTTCATGAGCATGGCATATCATTTCATAGGTCATTAGAGATTCAATGAGTTCTTCGAGAGAAAAAGTTTTAAGGTCTTTGGCCTCTTGAATGGCTGTAACTTTTGGATCCCAACTCTTTAGAAGAGATTTTAAAATTTTAGTTACAAGTTCAAAATTAGAAAAACCTTTACCAAGTGCTTTGAGTCCATTGATGACATCCGTGAAACAGGTGTATATGTCTCCGATGGACTCACTTGGTTTCATCCGAAAAGTTCATAAGAATGCATAAGAATATTGATTTTGGACTCTTTTACTCGGCTAGTGCCTTCATGAGTGATCTCAAGAGTGCCAAATATCAAAAACTGATTCACAAATCAAACACGATTAAACTCATTTTTTTCAAGTGCACAAAATAAAGTATTCATAGCCTTTGCATTTAAAGCAAAAACCTTCTTCTCCAATTCATTCCATTTGCTCATTAGAAGAGAAGATTTTTTAAATCCATTTTCAATGATATTCCAAAGTTCGAAGTCCATGGAAATAAGAAAGATCCTCATACAAGTCTTCCAATACATGTACTCCAACCCATTGAACATGGGTGGACATATAATTGAATGACCCTCGTGCATGTTGGAATAAGCCATCTCTCTTTTTAAATCGATGAGAGTAATCAGCTCGATACCAATTGTTAGGATCCGAGTGACACTAAGAGGGGGTGAATTAATGTAGCAGATTAAATCTCGTAAACTTGAAATTGATTTCGGAGATAGTTGATTCGTATGAAAATTTTGATCCGACGAAAAAAGGATTTAGCTAAAATAGTTTAAGTGAATGCAATTGAGAGTAGGGAGAAGAAAACCGAGTGATTTGCAGCTAAGTAAAGATAAGATGCAGAATATTTAAAAACTCACAACTAAAGTACGCAGCGATGTATAGTGGTTCGGTCGAAAGACCTACATCCACTTCTGAAGCCTCCTCCAATGAGGCTCTCAACTTCTACTATCAAATCTCTTAAAGGGGAAGGACCAAATACCTATCTTACAAACTTTTACAAGTGGTTCACTCTCTTACAGATTTTTCATAAAGAAAGAGGGTGAACACTTAAGCTATTGAAACAAGACTTTGCTATAGCTTTGACTTAGTTTTCAACTTCTCAAAAGGTGCTTTCTCAACGGAGAAAAGAGGGGTATTTATAGACTCAATTGGCTTTAAAAAATCAAGCCAAAAGAGTATGTATTGGCACACCGCTTGGCACTGGCGGTACCATCGCCTAATAGAGTCCTCGGGCTTCGTGATCTGGTGGTATCACCACTGACCTAAGGCGGTACCACTGCCCAAAACACTTAGGAAGTTGTTCCCAGAGTGGTGCCACCACCAGACTATTCCAGCAAGGCTGAATGGGCCCTAACTTCGGCCCAAATCAGCCCAAATAAGGCCTCCAATCCCTACCAGGGTTAAATAGGATTATTACCTAATTCTTACCCTAATTATGTACTAACTACAAAATTGAAACATAATTCTAAGCAATTTTAAACCAGCAACATCAAGTCTTCTTCCGATGAGTTTTTCGGTGAACTTCCGGTGGACTTTCGACACCCCCTCGAATTTCTTCCGACGGACTCCTAGCAGGATCCCGGACTCTGTGCTAAGTTCGACGAGTCTTTGGCAAGCTTCTGAACCTTCTCGGTGAGCTCCGCGAACCTCCGACGATCTTTCCGATGAACTTTCGAAACCTTCGGCAAGTCTCCGATTCTCTCGATTGGTTCTGGCAGCACTTCTGATGATCCTTCGTACTTCCAATGGACTCTCGAACTCCCAACAACTTGACTCCGGTAATTTACTTTATGTCTTCATGCTATCATAGTTAATCTTGCACACTTATCTCAATAATATGGATTAGATCAAATAACCTATCAATTGACTTCATCATCAAAATTTGAGATTCAATAGATGGCCTCTATCCAGTTGCAATATGATCTCATTCAACAAATTAAAAAAGGACAATTACAAGATCCATATTTAGTATACTTGAGGAATGAAGTTGAAAAAGGTTTGAAACTGAATTTTTAAATTTTAAATGATGGCCTATTGAGATTTGGTGATAGAATATGTGTTCTAAATGACCCAGATTTTAAGAACCAAATCTTGAAGGAAGGTCATAATTCAAAGGACACCATGCATCCTGGTAGCACTAAAATGTATAGAGATTTCCAAAGTCATTATTGATGGGAAGGCATGAAGAATGATATTGCAATATATGTTTCAAGGTGTTTGATATGTCAACAAATCAAAGAAGAACACCAGAGACCTGGAGGTTTGTTACAGCCCTTAGATATTCCTGAATGGAAATGGGAATGCATTACTATGGACTTTATTTCAAGACTACTCAGAACCTCTAGGAAGCATGATGCTATTTAGGTCATTATTGATAGGTTAACTAAATCTGCTCATTTCTTACCAATCAATATGACTTATTCTTGTTAGGGATCGAGCGGCACTAAGAGGGGGGGGGGGGTGAATTAGTGCAGCAGATAAAACGATGGATTTTTCAATGATTTAAAACAAGCTTTGGAAACTTCGTATGAATGAATGCAACATTTCGTTTGAACCCAGAAAGATTGCGTTTTAACTTTAAAGCATACGTAATAAGATGATAAGGAAGTTGAGTAAATAAGGCAACAAGTAAAAATGATTTGCAGCAAAGTAAATAGCAAGAACGTAAATGCAAACCAGATTTTTATAGTGGTTCGGTCATCCGACCTACATCCACTTCCTCGATTCCTCTTCGCTTGAGGACATCGGCATTCCACTAGTTTTCCTCCTTCCAATGGGTGAGGAAGAACTCCCTTGCAACACCTCTTCTTTTGATGGGCTTAGAAGATAACCCTTACAAAGCTCTCACCCCTCTCTTGAATAAGAAAACACTAGTCACTCCTCCACAAACAAACACCAAAAACTCTACTTCGATCTAGACAGTTATTATAACGTGAATTGACATTCAGTTGCCCGGCACATCATTGGTCGGCGCTTCGTCCGATCCTTCGGCACATCGCCCTCTCTAGCGGCTTGTTGCCCAATCAACGGTTGACCTCCGTAACCTCGATATCCATGGTACAACTCCGCACTTCTTAGCTCGATGCCCGACGTACGAAGCCTCCTGCCGATAGTCGACCGAACCTCTGGCTCGACAACCAATATCCTGACGTAATCACCTCCGGCGCAACGTTAATTCCTCCAGCATCAACTGTCTAATCCTAAATGATAGTAGACCTGCATAACTCAAAACGCAGTTAGACCATAAATCACACTCAATTAGTTTCATCATCAAAATCCGAGATTCAACAATTCTCTGGATAGGCTTATAGTAAGACTTCATGGTGTTCCGAAGGAGATCATATCTGATAGAGACTCCAAATTTCTTTCTAGATTGTGGAGGAGATTACAAGAATCTGTGGGCACCAAAGTAAAGGTCAATCTAAAAGAACAATTCAAATAAGAAAAGGGCTTCTTACACAACTAGCAAAGCTTACCTTCAGATGTACTATTTGGTGGATTTGGAAGGAGAGGTGTAGCAGAATCTTTGAGGGCCACAACACACACAATGCTCACCTTCTACTTGAGATACTTAGTGACTCATGATCATGTATGGAGCAGGATCTGGAAATGAGGCATTTAACAAGTAGAGAAAAAGAGATCTTCCTCAGATTCAATTTTACAATTCTTTAATGCTTCCTTTGTATTGTCTGATTCTCTGCTTCAAAATTGTGATATATTCACCGGTCGTCCAGGAATGGTTGGTTATTGTATTTTGCTATTTGTTGCCTATGGTAGAGCATCATAGTCTACAACATGTATAGTCATGACTACTTTTTTGTTTAACTACTCTCGGAGACGAGTCTGGTAGAGTGAGACCATTCCACCTTTCTGAGGTGGGATGCATTCTCCTAGACTACTCTAAGAGATCTTAGGCTTTAGTCTATGGCTTGTATAGACAAAGCTAATTTATACAAACTTTATACGAAATCTACTTACATTTACTTATAAAAAAAAGAACAATTCAAATACTTAGAGTCTGTCATGGATTGGAGAGGTGAATGGGATAAAGATATTTCTCTTGTTGAGTTCACTTGCAATAATAGTTACCATTCGAGCATTCAGATGACTCCTTATGAAGCATTGTATGGGCAAAAGTGCAGAACACCTATATGTTGGGAGGAAGTTGGCGATAGAAAGTTGTTAGCACCAGATAAAGTATATATTCCATGAAAGCCAATCCCCTATAGATTTCATATCAATCAATACAGCAATATCTATGAAATCTATAGGGGATAGAAAGATAGTTATCTTTCTTCGCAATGACACTACTTCAGTGAGGAATTTGGCTACTATTCTGAAAGATTTTGGTTTGGTTTCTGGCCTTTAACTAAATCATACAAAAAGTAAAGTCTATATGGGTTCTTGCATTGAAGATAAAGACTTTATTATACAAACTCTAGGGGTCAGCGAGGGAAGTCTACTAGTTCCTTATCTGGGTCTCCCACTCATATCCACTGGCATTCACAAAATTCACTGTCAGCCTATCCTACAAAAAATAAAGAATAGAATTTCCTCATGGAAAACTAGACTTCTTTCCAAAGCAAGATGACTTGAACTCATCCGATTTGTGTTATTTTCTTACTCTATTTATTGGTGTAATGCATTTCTTCTACCTGTTGGACTTCTTCAGGATATTAAACAGCTATTGAAGAACTTTTTCTGGAATGGTACAGATAGAAAGGCAATACATATAATCAATTGGGATAGCATTTGTAGACCAAAAGATGAAAGGGGTGAATCTGCGAAATCTGATAGATTGGAATAAAGCTTGTTTGGTATAGAAATTGTGGGATCTTTTGCAAAATAAATCCTTATGGTCACAATGGGTTTCTTCTAGGTACCTATCTAAGGAATCAATTTGGGAAGTTTCAACAAGAACATATCATTCTGCTGCTTGGAAAGAAATTTTGAAGGCAAGAAACTGGCTGATCAACCACATTTCTTATGCAATCTCATCTGGGACCAGAATTAATATATGGTATGATCCTTGGATGAATGGGAAAAGTATATTTCAATTATATGGTGATAGAGTACGAAGAGATCTTGGGGCCCCTAAAGATTGGAAGGTTTTTGAGTTCATCGTTAACGGCACCTAGTGTCTTCCTAATCCTATTTCTCCTGATATGCTATCACTTTGGCCGACTATCACAACTCTTCCAATTAGGAATAACTCATCAGATATGCTTAGTTGGCTTTATGACAATGGAAAGTTTAGTGCTACATCTGCATGGAATCAAATCAGACAAAGAAATAACAAGTGGATCCCGAGCAGTTGGACATGGGATAGACCGGGCTCACAGAGACATTCCTTATGCACATGACAGGCCCTTCTTGCCAAACTACCCACAATGGACAATATGAAGTGAAAAGGTATATATCTTGTTAACCGATGCTCTCTTTGTATGCAATAGGAAGAAAGTATAGATCATCTCTATTTTGCTTGTGACTATACTAATTGGGTATGGATGGAGATTCTAAAAATATTTGAAATACATAGGCTACCAATGCCAAACTTGCATCAAGAACTAAAACAAATGCAGAAAACTTCTCAAGAAAAAGGCTTCTTACACAACCGCAAAGCTTACCTTCAGATGTACTATTTGATGGATTTGGAAGGAGAGGTGTAGCAGAATCTTTGAGGGTCACAACACACACATTGCTCACCTTCTGCTCGAGATACTTAGCGACTCACGATCATGTATGGAACAGGATCTGAAAATGAGGCATTTAACAAGTAGAGAAAAAGAGATATTCCTCATATTCAATTTTACAATTCTTTAATGCTTCCTTTGTATTGTCTGATTCTCTGCTTCAAAATTATGATATATTCATCGGTCATCCAGGAATGATTGGTTATTGCATTTTGCTATTTGTTGCCTATAGTAGAGCATCATAGTCTACAATATGTGTAGTCATGACTACTTTTCTATTTAACTACTCTCGGAGATGAGTCTGCTGGAGTGAGACCATTTCACCTTTCTGAGGTGTTGGGTGCATTCTCCTAGATTGCTCTAAGAGATCTTAGGCTTTAGTCTATGGCTTGTGTAGACAAAGCTAATTTGTACAAATTTCATACTAATTACATTTAGTTACAAAAAAAAAGCACAAGATAAAGTACAAGAGACTACTGAAAAGATTCAAGTTATTAGAAGAAGACTAAAAGAGTGCTCAAAGTCAGCAAAAGAGCTATGCTGACAATAGAAGACGAGATATCGAGTTCCAAGTAGGGGATTTTGTATTCCTAAAGGTCTCCCCTTCCAAAGGCGTTATAAGATTTGGAAAGAAAGGAAAGTTAAACCCAAGATTTATTAGACCTTTTGAGATCCTTGAAAGAATTAGCTCTGTCACTTACAAGATTGCCTTGCCACCATCGTTGTCATATCCATGATATATTTCATTTCTCAATACTAAGAAAGTATATACGTGATCCCTCTCATGTCATTGAGTATGAGCTGATTGTGATTGAAAAAGACCTGTCTTATAAGAAAGAGCCCACTCAGATCATTAATAAGAAAGAGAATGTCTTAAGAAATAGAATCATTACACTAGTTAAAGTAATTTGAAAGCATCATTCTATAGATGAAAGGACCTCAGAGCGAGAGGAAGAAATGAAGAAAGTTTATCCTCATCTTTTCATCAAAAAAGATATGACAAATTTAGAGGACTAAATTTTCTTTTAAGGAGAGAAGAGTGTAATATCCCTCATTTTTAAAATTTTTGTAAGGGCTTGTTTGTAATGTAAGGGCCAAATTATAAATATGAGGATTGTTTAATAATTATTTTATACTAAATAATCTTATATTGAAAGTTTAGTGTTGGAGACCAAAATATGAATATTAATTATTGGATATGATTTATGAAAGATTTATATTCAGTTAAAAAAAAAGAAAGAAAGAAAGAGATGGAGGACATGTGTCCTTACCTAACCAAAGGAGGGTGCCACTTGTGGTTGTTCTATGTATGACACATAGTTTTCCCATCATGCATGCTTGCCACATATCCTTGCATTAGCCAAAACTTAAGTAAATAGATGAGAAGTTAAGAAAATCTTAACCAAGAGCTAGGAAACTTGCTGCAAGCTACAACATAGAATTGAGAAGCGAAGGAGAAGGAATTGAAGGAGAAGAAGAAAATTTTGACTTGGCTTAAGATTTTGCATCAATTCCCCCACATTTGGAAATCAAAATTTTTCTAAGGCAAGTGTTTCACTCCTTTCTACTGCAATTCAAATCTTTGCTTTTTCCTTTGATATGAGAAATTTGAATTATTCTAGCCTTGAAATCTGATATCTTTATTGTTTGGAATGCAAATGTTTGAATCTGGAAAATTATCAAGATTCTGACCCTTCTATTTTGTTTCGGCTATAAATCCCTGTATAAAATTCCAATTTAGACAAAACTTATTTGATCTGAATATAGACTTGTAAACCTTTCTTTTGACAGCTTACTTGTATGATTTGGAGTAAATTTTCCTATCCAAACATCAAATTGAATCAGCTCTACGGAATCTGTAAAATAGAGACTACATGTTTTGACCTTTTGATACTAAACTACCTATAACTCTCTATTGGAAACTCTGATTTATACAAAACTTACTTTGTTGGAAACTAGACTTATTGATCTTTCTTTTGATACTTATATTGAAAGGTTTGGAGATCAAATGATTGCCCAGAAATATGTTGAATTCGACCCTATGGTTTCTACAAAACAGAGATTTTGTTCATTGACTCTTGGTTACCGAATCATTTGTAACTCTTTGATTGAAACTCCTATTTGTATGAAACTTATTTTACCTGAAAGTAGATCGATTTAGATTTCTAATAATACCTTTCTTGAGTAATTTGGAGTATAATTGATTATCTAAATAATTCATGCAATGTATCTTTCAAATTCTATTAGAATCAAGTTTTTTTGTTGATGTTGTCTATTCACGTTTCACCCTATTGGAAAACTGATTTCAGCTAAATTCTTCTTCAGTTGAGCTTTATATTAGTCCTTTACAATTCTTGTATTGTTCATCCTGAAATTATTTGTATACCTGAAATCTATTATGTAATATTCATGTTTACATTACCTTATTTCAAGGCATACGCATATTTCGTTGTTCCACATGTGCTTTCGATATGTGCCAATTTTATTGTTCACACTACCCTTTTATACTCTGGTGTCTTGTGGGATAATTTGGACCTTTGCTAGAAATGATAAAGGGTATGTGATGAGAGCCCCATGATTGCTCTGCCGGCCCCATTGACTTTACTCAGATGTGGGTGGATGGAGCTCCCAAACGTGGGAGACTTATGTTTGGTGGTCATTCAAAATGGATGAACCATGTTATGTATGTGATCCCACAGTGCCCTCTATATTTTTGATATGATATCCAAAGCTTTGGTTATGTGCTTCTATATGTGCTTTGGATAAGAATGAAATGAATGTGATGCCAAATATGGCATTCGAGTTTCTGTTTCTTATTTGTTATATTGCTATGCTCTGAAACATTTCATATGCTATTGATATTATTTCGAAATTTTTCATTTATTATTGATATGCTACAAAACATTTCATATGCTGTTGATATGCTCTGAAACATTTTGTATGTCTTTGCTATGTTCCAAAATATTTTCTTTGCCCTTAATATGCCCTGAAACATTCTATACATCATTGATATGTCCGAAATATTTCCTTTTCTCTTAATATGCTTCGAAACATTTCATATATTTTCGCTATATCCCGAAATATTTTCCTTTGCCATTGATATGCTCTGTAATATCCTATGTGTCATTTGATATGCTCCAAAAATACTATTTATGCCATCTTATATGCTCTAATTCCTCTTTACTCTCTTTGTTATGAACCAAATATGTTTTGAATGAAATGACATTTGCGATTTTGTATCTATTGAGCTTATATCCATGAATTCTTGTATCTCTGCCTTGCATTTGGATACCAAGTCTATTAGAAGCTATTCTCCTCTTGTTCTGGATTTGCTTATCATTTGTTGAGCTTTATAGCTCACTCCGTTGTTATATAACCCCTTTTCAGGTTAGCTTGTCATGTGCTAAAATGTTAGAATTGAGTGAGATAATGAAAAGCTATTCAGATTATGACAAGTCATTGTGGATTGTTATGTTATTGTTTATAAATATATTTTGTATGAGATATGATGTTGTCGATAGATTTGGATTGATGTATTATGTAAAAGCTTTAAAATACCTCGCACGAATAAAATTTTAGAATGTTGAGTTTAGTTTACGATGATATGAATTATGGTAAATGGTTGGAATTCTACTTTGTATAATTCTTACGCTTATGGAATTATAAGTGAGGTTAATAATTTGTTGAGTTGGTTTGGGTTTTCATAAAGGTTCATGTGATGTGATACGATTATAAACCGCTCAGTTTTATGGATATGACTGATATTTGAATGATTCTTTATATTCTCAAATGTTAGTTTAGATTCTGGATTGGATTGTTGGTAAAAATTTAATGTTATGAATTTTAAGACAGGGTCACACCTCCTGAATGTGATAAATTTCAAGGGGCGTGACATACAGTACAGGTGCTCATTGGAGAATGAGTTCACTGATTGATCCGCTTACGAAATGTTAGATGGTTATTGATACCTCATGTCAGACAGTGATTCCGTAGTCCCAATAGTGTATCTGGTCCTTAGACTTGAGACACCAAGGATGTCTCGTATGAGTACTCCACTCTTTGATATCGGACTTATAGGTTTAGAAGTTTCAGATCTAGAACAGTCGATTATTGAGAGTGGTAGCTAACCTTACGAGGGTTATTGAGTGTCAATAAAGGATCATCCGCTCTCAGTATCATAAGAGGAATATCTCATGTATTTTTGCTTGAACAAATCCTTAGCCAAGTTATTCGGATTAAGGGAGAAAGAGTTCTTCAGGAGAATCCGATAAGAGCGAGACTCGAGGAGAGACCGTATGAGCTTGACAGCACCATGCCCGATATAGGGTATCTAGGATATTAGATGGATGAGGTGTTGGGAAATCCTATGGGGTGACATCTCATGCGCAGCGGAAGAACAAAAAATAAAACTACAGATTTCTTGTAGAAAGGTTCCATCGTCGTGTGAAGATCGGTGCATCAAAAATAAATCCATAAAAATTACATGTGTAAAAGAAAATACTTAAGGATATTGTATATCCATAAATCCATACAAATTTGTAGGAAGGATGAAGGAGGTCAAGCGTCCTCCTCTCTAGCGGTATCCACACGGTAGGGACTGCAATGATTCACCTCTCTCGGGAGAGGAGAGCAGGAGGTGGCCACCAAAAGAAACTCCCAGCCTATAGAGCTTTGGTTCACTCCTATTTATAGAGACCCCTTGTAAACCCTAATGGATCTTGCCCTATTGGGTATTGGATCTCCATCCAATTACCCAAGCCTCTTTGATGTCTTTACCCAATAATCTCTTATTAGCAATTATTGGATCTCATCTTAGGATCCAATAATTTAGGGGCTTAATGGATATCCAATAAGATAGGAGCTCCAGCGGATATCTCATATCCAAACCTCTACTTATCGCAACACCTACCATATGTATGTGACCCTTTGGGCCCAATATCGAGCTGGCCATGAGTCATACTTATCAAAACTCCTTTTGACTTAGTGAATTATTATCTTTATAATAATTCACCCAATTCATCGACTGCGGACGTACTAGGCCACTACATCGCAGTCCCCAGACGATACAGGGGAATCCAATCTTTTGGACCTATCTGTCCTCAGTTACCATGTATCTATAGTCCCTCATCCATCTAATATCCTAAAGACCCTATATCGGTCATGGTGCTGTCAGGCCCACACGGTCTCTCCTCAAGTCTTGCTCTTATCGGATTCTCTCAGAGAACTCTTTCTCTCACAATCCGAATAACCTTGGCCAAGGATTTGTTCTAGCAAGAATACATGGATATTCCTCTTATGATACTGAGAGCGGATGATCCTCTATTGACACTCAATAACCCTCGTAAGATTACCTACTACTCCCAATAACCGGTTGTACTAGATCTGGAACTTTCCAAACCTATAAGTCTGGTATCAAAGAGTGGAGTACTCATATAGGACATCCTTGATGTCTCAAGTCTAAGGACCAGATACACTATTGGGACTACGGAATCGTTGTCTGACGTGAGGTATCAATAACTATCCAACATTCCGTAAGTGGATCAATCAATGAACTCATTCCCCAATGAGCACCTACACTGTACCCTTAGTGTCCCCACACGAGTAGCTATGAGACCAGCCACCTCTATCATATGGACGGGTATATAGCACACCAATTTATCCGGTTATCTCGATGTCCCTCTCGAGTAACCTATGATCGGGATTATTTAGTGTTTGTGTTTAAAGGTGAATCGATATCATTATCGTGATCTCATCATGATCTGATTCCCATTGCACAGATCAAAGGACATCACAATATATGCAACATGCAAGATAAAGTGATAAAATACCTAATAATAAGGAAAGAGAAAGAGTGCATATCAAGTCACAAGTGCCATCACCCATATGATTGGCTTGTATGACACATATGACTAGCATGAGGGACTATAAATACATGGTAACGAAGGATAGATAGGTCCAAAAAATTAGATTCCCTTTTATCGTCTGGGGACTACGGCATAGTGGCCTAGTACATCCGTAGTCGATGAGTTGGATGAATTATTATGGAGATAATAGTTCACTAAATCAGAAGGAGTTCGACAAGTATGACTCATGGCCATTTCGATATTGGGCCTAGAGGTCACACACATATGGTAGGTGTTGCGATGAGTAGAGGTTCGGATATGAGATATCCGCCGGAGCCCCTATCTTATTGGATATCCAATAAGCCCTTGAATTATTGGATCCTAAGATGAGATCCAATAAGAGCTAATAAGAGATTATTGGGTAGAGATCCATTAATCTAAGAGGCTTGGATAATTGGATAGAGATCTAATACCCAATAGGGTAGGATCCATTAGGGTTTACAGGGGGCCTCTATAAATAGGAGGGAATTGAAGGCCCATAGGCTGGGGTTCTCTCAATAGCCACCTTCTATTCTCCTCTGCCTAAGAGAGGAGCATCGTCGTAGTCCCTGCCATGTGGATACTATTAGAGAGGAGGACGCTTGACCTTCTTCATCCTCTCCTACAGATCTGTAGGGATTCAGGGATATACGATCTCCCTAGGTACTTTCTTTCACATATGCAGTTTTCACATATTTGCTTTTGAAATGCATCGATCTTTGCATGACGGCGGAACCTTTCGTAGAAATCCAAGGTTTTTGTTTTCTGTTCTTTTGCTGCACATGAGATGTCACCCCCTTAGATTTTCCAACAGTTGGGAGTCCGTTGGAAGATATCTGAGGGTGTATCGGAAGTTCGCTGGAAGCTCACCAGAAGAAAACTCGATATTGTCAAATTATAATTTGCTTAGAAATATATCTCAATTTCATAGTTAACATATTATTAGGGTTATAATTATATGTTAATCTTAATTAACCCTAGTACCAATTAGGCCTTAATTAGATTGAATTAGGTTGGATTGAATGCCTATTCGGCAGTGCTAGACCATGTCTGGCAGTGGTACCGCCTGAGTAGGGCGGTGGCACCACCCTGGGAATAGGTTCCCAAGTGGTCTAGGCGGTGGTACCACCCTAAGTTAGCGGTGGTACTGTTGACAGTTACTACCTGTCAGTGGTGGTACCGCTTGACGTGTGGTACCGTCAAGTATACTGACAAAGCAAGGTTAACTAGCGGTGGTACCGCTAGTATCCTAAAATCCGGGATGTGATTCTTTTTTGCTCCAATTCT
Source organism: Musa troglodytarum (assembly GCA_023547065.1). Lineage (NCBI taxonomy): Eukaryota > Viridiplantae > Streptophyta > Magnoliopsida > Zingiberales > Musaceae > Musa > Musa troglodytarum. The sequence continues at coordinate 22,565,336 of CP097506.1, read as the reverse complement.
GAAGCAAATTAAGTCTATAAATACCCTTTAATTCTCAGCCGACTAAATACATTGAGAAGTAATAAAAACTGAGTCAAAGCTCTAGCAAAATTACATTCAATAGTTTGAGTGTTCATCTTCCAAGTCTCATTTATAAAAAGTTATGTAAGAGAGTGTGAACCACATGTAAAAGTTTATAAGAGGGGTGCTTAGTGTTACGCCCGGCCCATTGGCTCCAAAGCCAAGGCCTTAGGAGGTCAGGTGAGGTGCATTAATCCCACATCGGAAAGGAAGGGGGGAGGTCTTGGGCTTATAAGTGTTAGGTTCGGAGCGGCACTAAGAGGGGGGGTGAATTAGTGCAGCGGATTAAAATAAATAAAGCTTAAAAATCGATTCCGGAGATTTGCTTAAGAACTTGATTCACCGAAAGAGACTTTAACTTAAAAATATTCAGGTAAATGAAAGTTGAAGTAGGGAGAAGAAATCCGATCAATTTACAGCTTAAGAAATTTACGATGCAGAATTTTAAATACTCACACAGCAAGTAAACACAGCGATGTATAGTAGTTTGGTTAAATGACCTACGTCCACTCTTGAAGCCTCCTCTAATGAGGCTTCCAACTTCCACTAGCAAGTCTCTTGAAGGGGAAGGACCAAGTACCCCTTTACAGCCTTTTACAAGAGGTTCCCTCTCTTTACAGAATTTTTACAAGTAGAAGAAGGAGGTAAACACTTGAACAATTGAAAGCAGGAATTTGCTATGGCTTAGACTCAAATCTAACACTCCAAAAGGTAACCCAACCAGCTAGAAGTAAAGGGGTATTTATAGAGCTTTTTGGATTCAAAAATTCCGCTCAAAAAAAGACTTGTCTGAAATTTCAGACTGTAGGCGGTACTACCGCTTTGTGCACTGGTACTACCTAACACACCTTTGCGTGTGTCTGTGTGCTAGCGGTACTACTGCCTGGCACTAGCGGTACTACCGCCTGACATAGGTGGTTGCAACCACCTGTCAGGCGGTGCCACTACCTGCTTGGTGGGGTACTACCGCCTGACACAGGTGGTTGCAACCACCTGTCAAGCGGTGCCACCGCCTGCCTGGGGCGGTACTACCACCTGGGTTCGGTCAACAGGCGGTGCTACCGCCTGGGTCCAACGGTGCTACCGTCGGCCCTTGCCAGAAACTGTATGGGCCTTACCTTCGGCCCAACACAGCCCAATAAAGGCCCAATTGGCCCAATACAGGTCTAGATAGGATTAACACCTATTCTATACCCTAATTAAGTGCTAACTATGATCTTCTAAAGCCAAATTATACCAACACCATCAAGTTATCTTCCGAAGAGCTTTCCGGCGATCTTCCGGCGGACTTCCGACAATCCCTCGGATACCTTCCGGCGGACTCCCAACTGGCACCCGGATTCTATGGCGAGTTCAATGAGTCTTTGGCACCCTCCCGAACCTTCTCGGTTATCTCCGCGAACCTCCGACGATCTTTCCGGCGAACTTCTGAAACCTTTGGCAAGTCCCCGATTTCATCTCGGTTGGCTCCGGCAGCACTTCCGATGATCCTTCGGACTTCTGGTGGACTCTTGAACTTCCAGCAACTTGACTTTAGTAATTTACTCTATCATAGTTAATCCTACACACTTATCTCGAAAATGGATTAGATCAAATAACCATCAATTGACTTCATCATCAAAATTCGAGATTCAACAATAAGCGGGGGCGGCAACACATCACAAATCGATTTTTCAGGTGTGGGTTAAGGCCTTCTGCGAGTATAATATCGAGCCACCCACGACCTTTACCGACTCATGCCAAGCACTCGGATCAACACTTTGGGGGTAGGCAGGGTGGTCAGTCCGTGACGAGGACGTCACGTGATTGAGTGGGGGAGAATGTCATGCCCGGCCCGTTGGCTCTAAGGCCAAGGCCTTAGGAGGTCAGGTGGGGTGCATTAATCCCACATCGGAAAGGATAGGGGGGAGGTCTTGGGCTTATAAGCGGGGGCGGCAACACATCTGGCGAACCAATTTTTCAAGTGTGGGTTAAGGCCTTATGCGAGTAAAGCAAGACTTTGGATATCATATCAAAAACACAGAGGGTGTAGTGGGATCACATTCATAATATGGTTCATCCATTTCTGGATGACCACCAAACATAAATCCCACCCTGCCTGCCCCCATCAAGAGTGCAATCGGAATGCTAGGCGTGACATTCTCCCCCGATGTGAGACTAATGCACCCCACCTATCCCCCTAAGGGCCTGCGAGCAGGCGTTATATTTTCCCCCACTCAATCACGTGACTTCCTCGTCACGGATTGACCACCCTGCCTACCCCCAAAATATTGACCCGGGGCGCTTGGCGTGAGTCGGTAAAGGTCAGGGGTGGCTCATATACCCTTTACAATTTCTAGCAAAGATCCAAATTATCCCACAAGATACCATAGTACAAAAGGGTAATATGAATAATAACATTGGCACATATCGGAAGCACATGCGAAACAACGAAAATATGCGTGTGCCTAATAACATTGGCACATATCGGAAGCTTTCCAATGACACCTATTATGAATGAATTGGAGTATATTTGGTCACTCAAACAATTCAGGAAATGTACCACTAAATAGTGTAACATCCCCCATTTTTGAAAAATTTAAAAGGACTTATTTGTAAATATGAAGATTTCTTTTAATAATCCTTTAGCACTAAATATTTTTATATTAAAAGTTTTGTGTTAGGGACCAAAATGTGAATATTAATAAGGCAAGTGTTCCACTCCTTTCTACTGCAATTTAAATCTTTGTTTCTTGCCTTTGATATGAGAAAATTGAGTTATTCTAGCCTTGAAATCTGATATATCTATTGTTTGGAATATAAAAGTTGAATCTAGAATTTTTCGGATTTTGATCTTTCAGTACTATTGTGGCCATAACATTTTGCACCAAATTCTGATTGAGGAGAAATCTTTTTCATACGAAAGAAGACTTATAGAGATTTCATTTGACATAAAAATTGAAAGATTTGGAGTAAATTTACCTATTCAAATATATGAATAAAAAGACCTTATATATTCGATGAAACAAATACTACAGCTCCTAACCTTCTGGCTCGTAACTCTCTGATGAAAATTCTGAATTATGCAAATTTTATTCTTTGGAAACTAGATTCGTGTATCTTTCTTTTGAAAATTAATTTGAAAATTTTGAAGTATTTTTGCCTTCTGAAACATTTGTTTAAATTGATTCTACCAATTCTGTAAAACAGAGATGATCAATTCTGACCTTTCTTTACTCTATTTGTTGTAACTTCCTGTTAGAAACTAAAAAAATTACAAATCTAAGTTCATCTGAAAATAGTTTAATACAGCTTTTCAATGACACCTATTATGAGCGAATTGGAGTATATTGGATCACTCAAAAAATTCAGGAAATATACCACTAAATTTCTATCAGACCTGAAATTTAGTTGAGATTTGCCTATTCAAGTTTCATCCTATTGGAAATCTAACTTCTGCTAAATTCTTCTTCAATTGAGATTTATATTGATCCTTTGAAATTCTTATATTGTTCATCATGAAATTATTTATATGCCTGAAATCTATTCTGTAATGTTCAGGTTAGCACTACCTTGTTTCGTAAAGGCACACGCATATTTTTGTTGTCCCGCATGTGCTTCCGATATATGCTAATGTTATTGTTCATACTATCCTTTTGTACTCTGGTGTCTTGTGGAATGATTTGGACCTTTGCCAGAAATGGTAAAGGGATTATTTAGACCTTTTTCCAGAAATGGTAAAGGGATTATTTGGACCTTTACCAAAAATGGTAAATGGTATATGCTTAGAGCCTGCGATGCTCTGCCGGCCCCCTCTGGCTTCATCTAGACGTGGATGTATGATGCTCCCAGATGTGAGAGATTCTGTTTGAGATCCCACTGCACCTTCTGTGTTTTTGATATATTATCCAAAATAGTTTAATACAGCTTTTCAATGACACCTATTATGAGCGAATTGGAGTATATTGGATCACTCAAAAAATTTAGGAAATATACCACTAAATTTCTATCAGACCTGAAATTTAGTTGAGATTTGCCTATTCAAGCTTCATCCTATTGGAAATCTAACTTCTGCTAAATTCTTCTTCAATTGAGATTTATATTGATCCTTTGAAATTCTTATATTGTTCATCATGAAATTATTTATATGCCTGAAATCTATTCTGTAATGTTCAGTTAGCACTACCTTGTTTCGTAAAGGCACACGCATATTTTTGTTGTCTCGCATGTGCTTCCGATATATGCTAATGTTATTGTTCATACTATCCTTTTGTACTCTGGTGTCTTGTGGAATGATTTGGACCTTTGCCAGAAATGGTAAAGGGATTATTTAGACCTTTTTCCAGAAATGGTAAAGGGATTATTTGGACCTTTACCAAAAATGGTAAATGGTATATGCTTAGAGCTCTGCGATGCTGCCGGCCCCCTCTAGCTTCATCTAGATGTGGATGTATGATGCTCCCAGATGTGAGAGATTCTGTTTGAGATCCCACTACACCTTCTGTGTTTTTGATATATTATCCAAAGTATTGCTTATGTGTTTATATGTTCGCTTTAGATGAGAATGAAATGAATGTACATCAGATATGGCATTTGAGCTTCTATTTCTTATTTATTCTTCTGATATGCTTTGAGATATCTCATATGCCATTGTTATCCTTTGAAATATGTTCTGAAACCATTCCATATGCTATTTGATATGCTCAGAAATGGTTTAGTTGTCATTTGATATGATCCGAAATGCTTCTTCCGCCATTGATATGTTCCGAAATGTTTCTTCTGCCATTGATATGTTCCGAAATGCTTCTTATCCCTTGATATGTTCCGAAATGGTTCTTTTGTCAATTGATATGCTCCGAAATACTATTTATATCATCTGATGAGTTCTAATTCCTCTTTATTGCCTTTGTTATGAACCAAATAGATTTGAATGAAATGACATTTGCCGATCTGTATCTAATGAGCCTATATCCATGAATTCTTGTATCTCTACCTTGCATTTGGATACTAAGTTTGTTTGATGCTATTCTCCTTTTGTTCTGGATTTGTTTGCCACTTGCTGAGCTTTGTAGCTCACTCCATTGTTATATATAACCTTTTTTTCAGGTTAGCTTGTCACATGCTAAAATTTTAAGGAATGCTAGAAGATTTTGGCTTGAGCTTTAATGGTTGATAAGTTTTGTTGTACAAGAATATTTTGTGCTTAAGGAAAAGTCTATGATAAATCTGAACTTATGTGTTTTGTAAATGTTAAAGAATCTCTCTGTTAGGATTTGGAATGTTAAGTTTAATTTATATACCGATATGAACTAGTGGTAAAGGTTGGTTTTGAGATTGTATGGATTCCCCACACTTGTGGATTTATAATGTGGATGTTGTTTAGTTGAGTTAATTTTGGACTTTATGAGTCAATGAATGAAGTGGAGTATGATTTATGAAACTGTGCAGGTTTACGAATTATGAATTTAAGGGTTTAAATATTGATTTGAATGGTTCTTAGTATCCTCAAATTATTAGAATGGATCCTGGATTTGTATTGCTATTAAAAATTTAATGTTATGGATATTTTAAGACAGGGTCACACCTCTTGAACGAGATTAAAATTCGAAGGGGCGTGACAGAAGTGATATCAGAGCATGATTTGAGGATTTCTAAGAATTTTGATACGCTAGATGCATAATAAATTTTGAGGTTTAGTGATTTCTATTTAGAGACTGATCAAAAGCTTCCTTTTGTTGTTTTTAGGAAGTAAGAATGACAAGGTCATCTGGTTCTCCTATTACAACTACTTCTGATCAATTGGAATTATGAAATCTAGAGGCTATGACACAAGTGATGTAACAACAAGTCCAACAAGGAAAAAATGATGAAGCGGGGACTTCAAACCAGACTGGGTTGGGAATTGAACAGTTTAAGAAGCTCAATCCTCTTAGTTTTAGTGGTGAGCCTGATCCAATGATGGCAGAACAATGGATGATGTGGATAGAGAAAATATTTGATGTTTTAAATTGCCCTGATGATAAGAAGGTTGCTCTTACCACCTTCATGCTAGAAGGAGAGGCTGAGCACTAGTGGAGAACAATGAAGAGGATTTCTGAAATTAGACATGAGCCAATCACTTAGAAGGTATTTACAGAAAAGTTCAATGATAAATATTTCCCAGATTGTATTAGAGAACAGAAAGAATTGGAGTTCCTGAATCTCATCCAGGGAAATTTGACGATAGCGAAATATGAATCAAAATTCACTGAACTCTCTAGATTTGCCCCACATATGATTGATGATGAATCAAGAAAGGCAAAGCAATTTGAAAGGGGTCTAAGGCTAGCAATAAGAAGCCGGATATTAGCTTTAAAACTTCAAGCATATGCTGATGTGGTTGAAAGAGCTTTAATAATTGAAAAAGACTTGGAAGAGATCCAAGAAATCAGAGCGGGAATGACAAGGATAAGTTTATTAGCAAAATAAGAAAGAAAGTGAACCAGAAAGAAACAACAAGAGGGTAAAGACATCTGAATTTGAGGAGGAAAAGCTACTACAAAGGACTCAAAGATGTACAAGATGCGGGTCAAATCATGAAACAAGCCAATGTTTTTGGGTGACTAGAGCCTGTTTCGCTTATGGGAAGTTGGATCATAAGATAAAAGACTATCCATTAAAGAAAAAAGAAAGTTTACCCTCATCCTATTATCGATAGAGGTATGATAAATTTAGATGACTAAATTTTCTTTTACGGAGGGGAGAGTGTAACATCCCCCATTTTTGAAAAATTTAAAAGGACTTATTTGTAAATATGAAGATTTCTTTTAATAATCCTTTAGCACTAAATATTTTTATATTAAAAGTTTTGTGTTAGGGACCAAAATATGAATATTAATAATTATATAGGATTTATGAAAGATTGGTATTTAGTTTAAAAAAAAAGAAAGAAAGAAAAAAAAAAAGAGAGAGGACAAGTGGCATTAGCTAACATAAGAATGAGCCACTTGTGTTAATTATGTGGATGACACATGTTTTCCTCATGCATGCTTACCACCTATCCTTGCATTAGCTAAAACTTAAGTAAATAGATGAGGAGTTAAGGAAAACTTAACATGAGAAGCTTGCTGCCAATGTAGAGGAGAAGGAGAAGGAATTGAAGGAGAAGAACTTTTATCTTAGCTCAAGGTTTTGCATCAACTCTCCATAGTTGGGAATCAAACTTTTATAAGGCAAGTGTTCCACTCCTTTCTACTGCAATTTAAATCTTTGTTTTTTGCCTTTGATATGAGAAAATTGAGACATTCTAGCCTTGAAATCTGATATATCTATTGTTTGGAATATAAATGTTGAATCTAGAATTTTTTGGATTTTGATCTTTCAGTACTATTGTGGCCATAACTTTTTGCACCAAATTCTGATTGAGGAGAAATCTTTTTCATACGAAAGAAGACTTATAGAGATTTCATTTGACATAAAAATTGAAAGATTTGGAGTAAATTTACCTATTCAAATATATGAATAAAAAGACCTAATATATTCGATGAAACAGATACTACAGCTCCTAACCTTCTGGCTCGTAACTCTCTGATGAAAATTCTGAATTATGCAAATTTTATTCTTTGGAAACTAGATTCGTGTATCTTTCTTTTGAAACTTAATTTGAAAATTTTGAAGTATGTTTTCCTTCTGAAACATTTGTTTAAATTGATTCTACCAATTCTGTAAAATAGAGATGATCAATTCTGACCTTTCTTTACTCTATTTGTTGTAACTTCCTGTTAGAAACTAAAAAAATTATAAATCTGAGTTCATCTGAAAATAGTTTAATACAGCTTTTCAATGACACCTATTATGAGCGAATTGGAGTATATTGGATCACTCAAACAATTCAGGAAATATACCACTATATTTCTGTCAGACCTGAAATTTAGTTGAGATTTGCCTATTCAAGTTTCATCCTATTGGAAATCTAACTTCTGCTAAATTCTTCTTCAATTGAGATTTATATTGATCCTTTGAAATTCTTATATTGTTCATCATGAAATTATTTATATGCCTGAAATCTATTCTGTAATGTTCAGAGTTAGCACTACCTTGTTTCGTAAAGGCACACGCATATTTTTGTTGTTCCGCATGTACTTCCGATATATGCTAATGTTATTGTTCATACTACTCTTTTGTACTCTGGTGTCTTGTGAAATGATTTGGACCTTTGCAGAAATGGTAAAGGGATTATTTAGACCTTTTTCCAGAAATGGTAAAGGGATTATTTGGACCTTTACCAGAAATGGTAAATGGTATATGCTTAGAGCCTGCGATGCTCTGTCGGCCCCCTCTGGCTTCATCTAGACGTGGATGTATGATGCTCCCAGATGTGAGAGATTCTGTTTGAGATCCCACTGCACCTTCTGTGTTTTTGATATATTATCCAAAGTATTGCTTATGTGTTTATATGTTCGCTTTGGATGAGAATGAAATGAATGTACATCAGATATGGCATTTGAGCTTCTATTTCTTATTTATTCTTCTGATATGCTTTGAGATATCTCATATACCATTGTTATCCTTTGAAATATGTTCTGAAACCATTCCATATGCTATTTGATATGCTCAGAAATGGTTTAGTTGTCATTTGATATGATCCGAAATGCTTCTTCCGCCATTGATATGTTTGAAATGTTTCTTACGCCATTGATATGTTCGAAATGCTTCTTATCCCTTGATATATTCGAAATGGTTCTTTTGTCAATTGATATGCTCCGAAATACTATTTATATCATCTGATGAGTTCTAATTCCTCTTTATTGCCTTTGTTATGAACCAAATAGATTTGAATGAAATGACATTTGCAGATCTGTATCTAATGAGCCTATATCCATGAATTCTTGTATCTCTACCTTGCATTTGGATACTAAGTTTGTTTGATGCTATTCTCCTTTTGTTCTGGATTTGTTTGCCACTTGCTGAGCTTTGTAGCTCACTCCATTGTTATATAACCTTTTTTTTCAGGTTAGCTTGTCACACGCTAAAATTTTAAGGAATGCTAGAAGATTTTGGCTTGAGCTTTAATGGTTGATAAGTTTTGTTGTACAAGAATATTTTGTGCTTAAGGAAAAGTCTATGATAAATCTGAACTTATGTGTTTTGTAAATGTTAAAGAATCTCTGTTAGGATTTGGAATGTTAAGTTTAATTTGTATAACGATATGAACTAGTGGTAAAGGTTGGTTTTGAGATTGTATGGATTCCCCATACTTGTGGATTTATGATGTGGATGTTGTTTAGTTGAGTTAATTTTGGACTTTATGAGTCAATGAATGAAGTGGAGTATGATTTATGAAACTGTACAGGTTTACGAATTATGAATTTAAGGGTTTAAATATTGATTTGAATGGTTCTTAGTATCCTCAAATTATTAGAATGGATCCTGGATTTGTATTGCTATTAAAAATTTAATGTTATGGATATTTTAAGACGGTCACACCTCTTGAACGAGATTAAAATTCGAAGGGGCGTGACAGAAGTGATATCAGAGCATGATTTGAGGATTTCTAAGAATTTTGATATGCTAGATGCATAATAAATTTTGAGGTTTAGTGATTTCTATTTAGAGACTGATCAAAAGCTTCCTTTTGTTGTTTTTAGGAAGTAAGAATGACGATGTCATCTGGTTCTCCTATTGCATCTACTTCTGATCAATTGGAATTATGAAAACTCTAGAGGCTATGACACAAGTGATGTAATAACAAGTCCAACAAGGAAAAAATGATGAAGCGGGGACTTCAAACCAGACTGGGTTGGGAATTGAACAGTTTAAGAAGCTCAATCCTCTTAGTTTTAGTGGTGAGCCTGGTCCAATGATGGCAGAACAATGCATGATGCGGATAGTGGAAGTATTTGATGTTTTAAATTGCCCTGGTGATAAGTAGGTTGTTCTTACCACCTTCATGCTAGAAGGAGAGGCTGAGCAATGGAGAACAATGAAGGATTTCTGAAATTAGACATGAGCCAATCACTTGGAAGATATTTACAGAAAAGTTCAATGATAAATATTTTCCAGATTGTATTAGAGAACAGAAAGAATTGGAGTTCCTGAATCTCATCCAGGGAAATTTGACGATAGCGAAATATGAATCAAAATTCACTGAACTCTCTAGATTTGCCCCACATATGATTGATGATGAATCAAGAAAGGCAAAGCGATTTGAAAGGGGTCTAAGGCTAGCAATAAGAAGCCGGATATTAGCTTTAAAACTTCAAGCATATGCTGATGTGGTTGAAAGAGCTTTAATAATTGAAAAAGACTTGGAAGAGATCCAAGAAATCAGGAGTAGGAATGACAAGGATAAGTTTATTAACAAAAATAAGAAAGAAAGTGAACCAGAAAGAAACAACAAGAGGGTAAAGACATCTGAATTTGAGGAGGAAAAGCTACTACAAAGGACTCAAAGATGTACAAGATGCGGGTCAAATCATGAAACAAGCCAATGTTTTTGGGTGACTAGAGCCTGTTTCGCTTATGGGAAGTTGGATCATAAGATAAAAGACTGCCCATTAAAGAAAAAAGAAAGTTTACCCTCATCCTATTATCGATAGAGGTATGATAAATTTAGAGGACTAAATTTTCTTTTAAGGAGGGGAGAGTGTAACATCCCCCATTTTTGAAAAATTTAAAAGGACTTATTTGTAAATATAAAGATTTCTTTTAATAATCCTTTAGCACTAAATATTTTTATATTAAAAGTTTTGTGTTAGGGACCAAAATATGAATATTAATAATTATATAGGATTTATGAAAGATTGGTATTCAGTTTATAAAAAAAAAGAAAGAAAGAAAAAAGAGAGGACAAGTGGCATTAGCTAACATAAGAATGAGCCACTTGTGTTAATTATGTGGATGACACATGTTTTCCTCATGCATGCTTACCACCTATCCTTGCATTAGCTAAAACTTAAGTAAATAGATGAGGAGTTAAGGAAAACTTAACATGAGAAGCTTGCTGCCAACGTAGAGGAGAAGAAGAAGGAATTGAAGGAGAAGAACTTTTATCTTAGCTCAAGGTTTTGCATCAACTCTCCATAGTTGGGAATCAAACTTTTATAAGGCAAGTGTTCCACTCCTTTCTACTGCAATTTAAATCTTTGTTTTTTGCCTTTGATATGAGAAAATTGAGTTATTCTAGCCTTGAAATCTGATATATCTATTGTTTGGAATATAAATGTTGAATCTAGAATTTTTCAGATTTTGATCTTTCAGTACTATTGTGGCCATAACTTTTTGCAGCAAATTCTGATTGAGGAGAAATCTTTTTCATACGAAAGAAGACTTATAGAGATTTCATTTGACATAAAAATTGAAAGATTTAGAGTAAATTTACATATTCAAATATATAAATTAAAAGACCTCATATATTCGATGAAACAGATACTATAGCTCCTAACCTTCTGTTACTAAATGGCTCGTAACTCTCTGATAAAAATTCTGAATTATGCAAATTTTATTCTTTGGAAACTAGATTCGTGTATCTTTCTTTTGAAACTTAATTTGAAAATTTTGAAGTATGTTTTCCTTCTGAAACATTTGTTTAAATTGATTCTACCAATTCTGTAAAATAGAGATGATCAATTCTGATCTTTCTTTACTCTATTTGTTGTAACTTCCTGTTAAAAACTAAAAAAATTACAAATCTAAGTTCATCTGAAAATAGTTTGATACAGCTTTCCAATGACACCTATTATGAGCAAATTGGAGTATATTGGATCACTCAAACAATTCAGGAAATGTACCACTAAATTTCTGTCAAACCTAAAATTTAGTTGAGATTTGCCTATTCAAGTTTCATCCTATTGGAAATCTAACTTCTACTAAATTCTTCTTCAATTGAGCTTTATATTGATCCTTTGAAATTCTTGTATTGTTCATCCTGAAATTATTTGTATGCCTGAAATCTATTCTGTAATGTTCAGGTTGGCACTACCTTGTTTCGTAAAGGCACACGCATATTTTTGTTGTCCCGCATGTGCTTCCGATATATGCTAATGTTATTATTCATACTATCCTTTTATACTCTGGTATCTTGTGGGATAATTTAGACCTTTGCCAGAAATGGTAAAGGGATTATTTGGACCTTTTCCAGAAATAGTAAAGGGATTATTTGGACCATTGCCAGAAATGGTAAATAGTATATGCTTAGAGCCTGCGATGCTCTACCGGCCCCCTCTGGCTTCATCCAGACGTGGATGTATGACACTCCCAGACATGGGAGATTCTGTTTGAGATCCTACTGCACCCTCTGTGTTTCTGATATATTATCCAAAGTATTGCTTATGTGTTTATATGTTCGCTTTGGATGAGAATGAAATGAATGCACATCATATATGACATTTAAGCTTCTGTTTTTTATTTGTTTTTCTGATATGCTTTAAGATATCTCATATGTCATTGTTATCCTTTGAAATATGTTTTGAAACCATTCCATATGCTATTTGATATGCTCAGAAATGGTTCAGTTGTCATTTGATATGATCTGAAATGCTTCTTCCGCCATTGATATGTTCTGAAATGTTTCTTCTGCCATTGATATATTCCGAAATGCTTCTTATCCCTTGATATGTTCCGAAATGGTTCTTGTGTCAATTGATATGCTCCGAAATACTATTTATATCATTTGATGAGTTCTAATTCCTCTTTATTGCCTTTGTTATGAGCCAAATAGATTTGAATGAAATGACATTTGCAGATCTGTATCTAATGAGCCTATATCCATGAATTCTTGTATCTCTACCTTGCATTTGAATGAAATGATATTTGCAGATCTGTATCTAATCGAGATCATTTCGTATGATTCCTTCCTCTTTCATAATTTACAAAAGAAGATTTGCCAAAATGATTCATGATATTTTGGATTTATGACTATTGGGATCTAGAGCGGCACTAAGAGAGGGGGCGGTGAATTAGTGCAGCGGTTAAGAATGATAAATTTCAACAATTTAAATACTTTTGACACCTTCGTATGAAAAAAAGATACTTCATTGAAAAGCATATCGAAAATACTTGAGCTTGAGAGTGATTGTAAGAGGATAAAGAAGAAGTCAGATGATTGTAGTAAAATGAAATGGTTTGCAATAATATAAATGACAATAAGTAAACACAAACTGATTTTTATAGTGGTTTGTTCATCCGACCTACATCCACTCTTGATTCCTCTTCTCTTGAGGCCATCAGCTTTTCCACTAGTTGTCTTCCTTCCAACGGGCGAAGACGAACTCCCTTACAGCACCTCTCCTTTTGACGAGCTTAAGAGATAACCCTTACAAGCACTCTCTCCTCTCTTTTAACTTGAAAACAAGTAAGGACTAGAGGAGGAGATTTTTAGAGATTTAAATAGAGTTTCTCTACTTTCAAAGTATATGTGCTTATGTTTTCAACCCAAGGATGGGAGGGATTTTTATAGGCTCAAATTAGATTCAAACTTGGAGTCAAAAGCCATCCCATCCCGGGTCTACCGAGTTCTGGTGGTACCACCACTTGTCACTAGCAGTACCACCACTAGTTTGACCCTGAAACTGGTGGTACTATCGCTAGTCTGACAGCGGTACCGCTTGACACCTTGACATGGCGAGTGTCTGGATGGTACCACCGCCTGCCAGTACTCTATCATTGGGCAAGACCACCACCCGGTACAACTGGGAGCTAGACTGGTGGTGCCACTGGCCAAACAGGTTCAGACTTCTAGTTGGGCCTTAAACCCGCCCAAACCAGTCCAATCGAGCCCAATTGGCCCTACTAGGTTATAGGATTAACACTTAATCCTAACCCTAATTATATGCTAACTATGAAATTAAAAATATTTCCTAAGCTAATACAAAGTTTGGAAAGTCAAGACTTCTTCTAGCGAGTGTCCAACGAACTTTCGATCGTCTTTCGATGAACCCTTGGACACCATTCTGTGGACTCCCAATAAGCTCTTGGACTTCACGATGATCTTGGCGAGTTCCGATGAGCTTCATTGGCAAGCTCCGATCTTTCTCGGTGAGCTCTGTGAACTTCCGACGAATCTTTCGGTGAACTTTCGAAAACCCTTCGGCAAACTCCCTACTCATTCTCAGCCAGTTCCAACAGCACTCACGACAAATCTTCGGACTTCCAACAAACTTCCAACAAAGTTAACCTTACTCTTGGAGTTTAACCAAACTCCCCCTATCAATATGCCATATTGATAGAGACCATGGATTATTCCAAATCCAAGCAACATGTATCAAAATTATGAAAACAAAACATCATGCAAATATATAAAATATTCAATCAACATTACATTGCATGAAGTCATCAATCTACTTCTCCCCTATGTCATCAACAAAAAGGAGAAGTAGCATCATAACTAGTTTAAAAGATATATAAGTTTTATAATCATACTAGCTATCAATCTAGATGTTCAACATACATCACTTTAAAGCATTCAATTATAGCAAGTTTTTAAGGATATGTAATCATAGCAATTCAACACTTGTTTCTTGTGCAAGGTTGCACTTTATTTCCCTTTGCAAGGTAGAAATATTTGTGATATTTGATATAGCAAGTTCCTTCATTACAATGATTAAGCTAGCAAATTTTTCATTCAAGTGTACAAGCTAGCAATAAACTTTCTCCCCCTTTCTTTGTCAAAAAGAAGGGAAGAGTACAATTTATTTCCCTTTACATGAATGCTTTGATCATGACAAAATAACAAATTTACATCATGAATTTTCAACATATCAAGTCATGAATTCAAGGAGTCATAAATAAATCATGATATGAGGAAAATTGATGATAAGCAAGAAAGCAATAATGATAAGCAAGCTAGCATACTTTGCGATACATAAGCTAGCTCCCTTTCAATTTTTCTCTTTTGCAACTAAGTTTTGCCTTTGCAAGCTATCAACTTTTTGTTTGCAATGAGCTAGTAATTTTTGTAAAATTTACAACATTTTAAACATGCAAGTGCATGAGTTTAAAAATGATGCAACTTTGTAATTTCTTTCTTCTCATTTTGAGAAGTGCAAGTTTTGCCTTTTGTAAGTTCTAGCTAGCTAAGTTTACCACTTTCTCTTGTGATATACAAGCAAGCAAGCTAGCTCTCCCTTAGTTATTGTCAAAATGAAGTGGAGGATCCAATGATATAGACTTTTACATCAATTATAAATTTGCATCAATAAGAGTTTACAA
Source organism: Musa troglodytarum (assembly GCA_023547065.1). Lineage (NCBI taxonomy): Eukaryota > Viridiplantae > Streptophyta > Magnoliopsida > Zingiberales > Musaceae > Musa > Musa troglodytarum. The sequence goes on along the minus strand of CP097506.1, from coordinate 22,550,111 downwards.
TAATCTTTTAATTATCACATGATGCATTCAAACCATAGATGCAAAGAATTCATATCATGAAAGATATCAATCATGGTTCATAAATATTCCTTTTAGGAAGTATCAAAATCATGTTCAATGATTCATCATAAAGCAAATTAATTTTCAATCATCACATAAGGCATGCAAGCTAAAGTAATCATGTCATTTCTAAGTCAAGAAGGATATGAAATCAAAGCTCTAAAAAATCAAGAAGAACATGATTCATTTGACAAATCCTTTTAATAATGATTCATCATAAAGATATCAAGATCGCATTTCATAAAAAAGGATTTCAATCATCAAGATATCAAGATCATGATTTAGATAAAAAATTTCTTAAAAGGGCCTTGATTAAAAAGGAATTCAAGTTGTAATTATCAAGATCATGAATCGTAAATATTTTCTTTAGCAAAGAATCATATGAGCACTTGATTATTTCATAAGAAATCTTAATACATCATGATTTATAAATTCTTTCTCTACAACATGAACCATAGGAGGTATAATAGCAATGATATCAATCATGATTCATTTGGTAGCAAATAGCAAAGAGAACAATTTGTTTCATGCATAAGAAATCTCAATAAGATCACATTTCATAAGAAATTTCAAGTATCAAATATTAAGTAATAATCATATTTTTTAAAATTTCTCAAGTCAAGATGTCAAAAAAAGTTCATGATTCGATTGAAACAAAATCTCATTCAAGTCAATTCGTCAACTCAAAACTCATAATCAAATTATCATTTTTGAGATTCATAACATGAATAACGTTATTACCATATCATCAAAATCTCATTCATAATTCAAGTGATTTACAAAATATCATAAATGAATTTATCACTTGTCTTTCATGAAAAATTAAAAACTTTTGAGATAGTAAAATTTTAAGAATCATGCATTTTCTTTTTATGATTAATTTTATTTAAGCATGCATTTGTCTTTTAATGTCAAATAGAGATAAGCATGAAAGTTTAAGACATAAAGGCAGAATCTCATAAAACAACTCATCAAGCATGATTTTAAACATCCATTTTCAAGCCATGATAAAAAGAGTAAGTTAAAGATTCAATCATCTCATGTCATGAATTTCAAAAGACATATCAAGTTATCAACATCACATTAAAAGATATTTCAAAAGATATACTAATAAGTGATTCATTTGTATCATTTCATTCAAATTCATAAGTCATTTGAAAGGTTCTTCTCTTTAGTAAATAAAAAGAAATTATAGGATAGAATGAATTAAGAGAGATAGAATATGATTGAAGCATTGAACATAATTTATATTTAAAATGCATCTCTCGTAAATATGAATCAAGCATTTGTCAAATCTAAAATCATCCTCAAAAGCACATTCAATAAATTCATACATGACAAGCATAGATTTATTGAAAAATCGATAAGATAGAGGATTGTATTTCAGTTTTATAAATTTCTATTCATATGATTTGCTTCTTATAAGCATGCCTTTACCTTTAATAAAATAAGTGTCAACATTTAAGATGGAAAGGAAAATTTTGTCTTAAAAATTATTAAGTTAAAACATATTAAGCATGATAATAAATTTTTTTTTAATATTTCATCATTATCAATGATGATTTCATAAGGTATGTTCAATGAAAGCCATCATCAGTATAAATTCAAATACAAGTTTTGTCATTAAAGTCATCAAGATCAAATGCATTAAAATCTTTCATTCGATAATTATATTAAGAGCAACGGAGATGATTTACATGTAAGTATGCTCTTGTCTTTTCTACTAGATTCATGTATCATTATAGATCCAAAAGTAAGTTTCAAGAGAAACCATTAAAACTAAATGCATGATACACTCATTTATTTTCAAAATATTCATCATGTTTATTTTCATGAGATTCACAAGATTGGTAAAATAAATTTATTTTTTTTTTGTAAGTAAATGTAAGTTGATTTAGTATGAAGTTTGTACAAATTAGCTTTGTCTACACAAGCCATAGACTAAAGCCTGAGATCTCTTAGAGCAGTCTAGGAGAATACACCTACCTTAGAAAGGTAGAATGGTCTCACTCCACCCGGACTCATCTCCGAGAGTAGTTAAACAGAAAAGTAGTCATGACTACACATGTTGTAGACTATGACGCTCTACTATAGGCAACAAATAGCAAAATGCAATAACCAACCATTCCTGGACGACCGGTGAATATATCATAATTTTGAGATAGAGAATCAGACAATACAAAGGAAGCATTAAAGAATTATAAAATTGAATCTGAGGAAGATCTCTTTTTCTCTACTTGTTAAATGTCTCATTTCCAGATCTTGCTCCATACATGATCGTGAGTCGCTAAGTATCTCGAACAAAAGGTGAGCATTGTGTGTGTTGTGGCCCTCAAAGATTCTACTACACCTCTCCTTCCAAATCCACCAAATAGTACATCTGAAGGTAAGCTTTGCCATTTGTATAAGAAGCCCTTTTCTTAATATGTTTTGCTGCAACTGTTCTAGTTCTTGATACAAGTTTGGCATTGGTAGCCTATGTATTTCAAATCTTTTCAGAATCTCTATCCATACCGAATTAGTGTAGTCACAAGCAAAATAGAGATGATCTATACTTTCTTTCTGTTGCATACAAAGAGAGTATCGGTTAACAAGATATATACCTTTTCACTTCATATTATCTATTGTGGGTAGTTTGGCAAGAAGGGCCTGTCATGTACATAAGGAATGTCTCTGTAAGCCCGGTCTATCCCATGTCCAACTGCTCGGGATCTACTTGTTGTTTCTTTGTCTGATTTGATTCCATACAGATTTATCACTAAACTTTTCGTTGTCATGAAGCCAATTAAGCATATCTGATGAGTTATTTCTGATTGGAAGAGCTGTAATAGTCGGCCAAAGTGATAGCATATTAGGAGAAATAGGATTAGGAAGACACCAAGTGTCGTTAACAATGAACTCAGAAACCTTCCAATCTTTAGGAGCCCCAATATCTCTTCGTATTCTATCACCATATAATTAAAATATACTCTTCCCATTCACCCAAGGATCATACCACATATTAATTCTGGTCCCAGAAGAGATTGCATAAGAAATGTGGTTGATCAGCCAATTTCTTACCTTCAAAATTCCTTTCCAAGCAGCAGAATGATATGTTCTTGTTGAAACTTCCCAGATTGATTCCTTAGATAGGTACCTAGAAGAAACCCATTTTGACCATAAGGATTTATTTTGCAAAAGATCCCACAATTTCTGTATCTAACAAGCTTTATTCTAATCTCTCAGATTTCGCAGATTCAGCCCCCCCTTATCTTTTGGTCTACAAATGCTATCCCAATTTACCATATGCATTGCCTTTCCATCTGTATTATTCCAGAAAAAGTTCTTCAATAGCCATTCAATATCCTGAAGAAGTCCAACAGGTAGAAGAAATGCATTAGACCAATAAATAGAGTAAGAAAACAATACAGATCGGATGAGTTCAAGTCGTCCTGCTTTGGAAAGAAGTCTAGTTTTCCAGGAGGAAATTCTATTCTTTATTTTTTGCAGGATAGGCTGACAGTGAATTTTGTGAATGCCAGTGGATATGAGTGGGAGACCCAGATAAGGAACTGGTAGACTTCCCTCGCTAACCCCTAGAGTTTGTATAATAAAGTCTTTATCTTCAATGCAAGAACCCATATAGACTTTACTTTTTGTATGATTTAGTTGAAGGCCAGAAACCAAACCAAAATCTTTCAGAATAGTAGCCAAATTCTTCACTGAAGTAGTGTCATTGCGAAGAAAGATAATAAGATCATCTGCAAATGTTATGTGGGATATATGAATAGAACCAGCATGGGGTACCTTAATGCTACCATCAGAGACTGTCTTTTCTAACATACAGCTGAGTCCTTCCATGATAATTGTAAAAAGATATAGAGAATGTGGATCTCCTTATCGGATGTCATTCGTACTCCCAAAGAAGCCAACAGGTGAACCATTGAACAGAATCAAAAATTTTAGAGTTTCCAAACAGCACTGAATCCAATTAACCCATTGCTAAGGGAAGTTCATATTGAGGAGCATCTTGTAAAGAAACTGTCTATTAACTTAATCAAATGCTTTTTGTAAGTTAGCTTTAAAACATATTTTCATCCCTTTTGATTTGGAGTGCAGATCTTTGACCAAGTCATTAGCAAGAAGAACATTGTGATGTATACTTCTCCCTTTAATGAAAGCAACCTGAGTAGGACTAATGATCATGTGCATAATCATTTGCATTCGATCTGCAAGCAACTTGGAGATGATCTTGTAAATAAAATTGCATAAAGAAATGGGCCTGTAGTACTCTAGTGAATCAGCCCCTGCATTCTTTGGAACCAAAGAAATTAAAGTGTAATTTATCGCTTTAAGAATATAACCTGAAGAGAAAAAATGCTGACAAGTTTTAATCACGTCATTTCCAATGATCGACCATGCAATTTGATAAAATTTAGTTGGAAATCCATCTGGACTAGGGCTTTTGTGCTATGGTGACTTGAAGACAACTTATACAACTTCTTCATCTATAATTGGTACATTAAGAATCATGATGTCATCCGAATCAAGCTTTCTAGTAGGCTCCACATGAACATTATTAGGCTGCTCTGTTTGATTGAGTAAAGAATAAAAAAATTATTCAGTGTGTGCTTTAACCTCATCCAAATTCTCAATAAGTGTACCGTCTTGGTCTTTACATTTCCTGATACAGTTAACAGCCCTTCTAGTAGCAATGGCTGTATAGAAAAACTTCGTATTGGAATCCCCTAAAGTAAGCCAATGCTGTCGAGACTTTTGTTTTTCAAAGCTTTCTTCCTACTTTAGGGCCTACATGAATTGAGACCTAGCCTCTGCCTCTTTGCAAATAAGATTCTCATCAAAGGGCTGAAGATACAGCTCATGTTGCACTGCTAGTAGTTTCTTTTTGCTTAACTGGACCCGGATGGTAATATTGCCAAAAGTGTTTGTATTCCACTCCTTTAATGCTGCATTACATGCTTTAAGCTTCTAGCAAAAGATATAAGGGGGAGATCCATGCACATTAATATTCCAAGCTGATCTGATAACCTTGAGGAACTAAGGATGGGTACTCCACATGTTAAAAAATCTAAATGGTTTCTTGCCTCTGGGTATTACTTTGTCTACATGTATATACATTAAAGAGTGATTAGAGAACAATTGAGCACCATACTCTAGAAATGAATCAGGGTAAACTATTAACCATTCACGATTAATCAGACACCTATCGAGTCAAGCCATTATTTTCTGTGGGCAGCACCTTGATTACTCCATGAAAGCCATTCCCCTATATATTTCATATCAATCAATGCAACAATATCTATGTAATCGTTAAAACCTTGAAGCTTGCTCTCTGAAAGTGGTTTACCTCCCACTTTTTCATGTGTGTACTGAACAGTATTGAAGTCACCAAGAACAATCCAAGGCACTGTAAGACAGCCATTTACAATGTTAATCAGATCATTCCATAGAACGTTTCTTTCCTGCATACTATTAGAAGCATGTACACCAGTAATATGGAATTGACAACCATTCTTTTTATCCTTAGCCTTAAAGTGGATGAATTGTTCTGTAGTAGAAATAAAGCGAGCACTAACAGAGTTCGAATGCCATAATACCTATATTCTACCATAAGTGTCACAAGTATCATTAGTAAGAAGTTCTGCCTCTAGAACCACATAGGTACCTTAATGCTACCATCAGAGACTGTCTTTTCTAACATACAGCTGAGTCCTTCCATGATAATTGTAAAAAGATATAGAGAATGTGGATCTCCTTATCGGATGCCATTCTTACTCCCAAAGAAGCCAACGGGTGAACCATTGAACAGAACCGAAAATTTTAGAGTTTCCAAATAGCACTGAATCCAATTAACCCATTACTAAGGGAAGTTTATATTGAGGAGCATCTTGTAAAGAAACTATCTATTATCTTAATCAAATGCTTTTCGTAAGTCAGCTTTAAAACATATTTTCATCCCTCTTGATTTGGAGTGCAGATCTTTGACCAAGTCATTAGCAAGAAGAACATTGTGATGTATACTTCTCCCTTTAATGAAAGCAGCCTGAGTAGGACTAATGATCATGTGCATAATCATTTGCATTCGATCTGCAAGCAACTTAGAGATGATCTTGTAAATAAAGTTGCATAAAGAAATGGGCCTGTAGTACTCTAGTGAATCAGCCCCTGCATTCTTAGGAACCAAAGAAATTAAAGTGTAATTTATCGCTTTAAGAATATAACCTGAAGAGAAAAAATGCTGGCAAGCTTTAATCACGTCATTTCCAATGATCGACCATGCAATTTGATAAAATTTAGTTGGAAATCCATCTGGACCAGGGCTTTTGTGCTATGGTGACTTGAAGACAACTTATACAACTTCTTCATCTATAATTGGTGCATTAAGAATAATAATGTCATCCGAATCAAGCTTTCTAGTAGGCCCCACATGAACATTATTAGGCTGCTCTGTTTGATTGAGTAAAGAATAAAAAAATTATTCAGTGTGTGCTTTAACCTCATCCAAATTCTCAATAAGTGTATCGTCTTGGTCTTTACATTTCCTGATACAGTTAACAGCCCTTCTAGTAGCAATGGCTGTATAGAAAAACTTCGTATTGGAATCCCCTAAAGTAAGCCAATGCTGTTGAGACTTTTGTTTTTCAAAGCTTTCTTCCTACTTTAGGGCCTGCATGAATTGAGACCTAGCCTCTGCCTCTTTGCAAATAAGATTCTCGTCAAAGGGCTGAAGATGCAGCTCATGTTGCATCTTTTTGCAACATAAGCTGCATCTTTTTGCCAGTAGTTTCTTTTTGCTTAATTGGACCCGGATGGTAATATTGCCAAAAGTGTTTGTATTCCACTCCTTTAATGCTGCATTACATGCTTTAAGCTTCTAGCAATAGATATAAGGGGGAGATCCATGCACATTAATATTCCAAGCTGATCTAATAACCTTGAGGAACTAAGGATGGGTACTCCACATGTTAAAAAATCTAAATGGTTTCTTGTCTCTGGGTATTACTTTGTCTACATGTATATACATTAAAGAGTGATTAGAGAACAATTGAGCATCATACTCCAGAAATGAATCACGGTAAACTATTAACCATTCATGATTAATCAGACACCTATCGAGTCGAGCTATTATTTTCACAGCACCTTGATTACGCCATGAAAGCCATTCCCCTATATATTTCATAAAAATCAATGTAGCAATATCTATGTCATCGTTAAAACCTTGAAGCTTGCTCTCTGAAAGTGGTTTACCTCTCGCTTTTTCATATGTGTACTGAACAGTATTGAAGTCACCAAGAATAATCCAAGGCACTGTAAGACAGCCATTTACAATGTTAATCAGATCATTCCATAGAACGTTTCTTTCCTGCATACTATTAGAAGCATGTACACCAGTAATATGGAATTGACAACCATTCTTTTTATCCTTAGCCTTAAAGTGGATGAATTATTCTGTAGTAGAAATAAAGCGAGCACTAACAGAGTTCGAATGCCATAATACCCATATTCTACCATAAGTGTCACAAGTATCATTAGTAAGAAGTTCTGCCTCTAGCCATATTAAATTTCTTTGAACACAAACCCGAGATAGTTTAACTTTTGTTTCCACAAGAATAATAATATCACAAGCAGCAGCCTTAATTATTCTATTAAGCTCTCAACATTTTTCAAGTTTATTCAGTCCACAAACATTCCAACAAAGTATCTTCATCAGAATTAAAATAGGTTGGAAAGGAAATAAGGGTCTCTTCCTAGGTAGACAGAAGTATGTGCGACTTAATTATACCATCCTTCTTCTTATCCTTGGGTTTTGCACTTTCCTCCTATCCTTACCTTTTAAGTCTTAATTTCTATTTTTATCCACTTCATCCACAGCTTGCAAATGCTTAAATTTTGAAGTACCCAAGATATCCAAGTTGGCAGTGTTTGTTGAAGGTTGTTGAGGCTGAATATCTTGGCTGGTGAGGTTTGTTGGTATTGGTTGAGATACAATATCCTGGTTAGCACGATGAGTGGGACGTGGGATCCCCGTTGCGGTAGCTCCTGTCAATGTAGGAAGAGATAAAGTTCCCAACTTCGCCTCTTGTTCTTGGGTACCCTGGGAAATTGCTATTGTGGAAGGGGCTATAATAGGAAGAATTAAAGATCCAGATGTATCCTTTTATCCATGTTATTGCCCAAGCGAGTCAGAATGTTCTTTCATCGTCATCGGTGCTATTGCTTCGGGAGACGCACCTTGTTCATCAGTAGTCATAGCAGCATCAACTCCATGATGAGTTGTCTGACGTTGTCGGTAAACCTGAGTGATCATTTTTTGTGTTTGCTGACAAGCTCCATGTGCATGACCGAAAGAGTGACAAATCTTACCGCTGTGGCTTCAGAATATGAAACATGCACCTTACGAGTGGTCCCCTCAAGATCCCTATAATAAACCTCATCAGGAAGATCTCCATCGGAAGAAACCATAACTCATGCTCGTGCAAAAGCCAATCTCGTCTGCGATGCCGTTGCATTGTCAATATACAATGGCTGTCCCAAGGTACTGCATAACTTAGCAATAAAACGTCGACTCCAAAGATGCAGGGGAAGACCATGAAAGGAAACCCATAAAGGAATAGACTGTAAGCTGTCTAACTCCAAACGAACCTTAGGAGACCAACGCCATAGAATCATCGGATGGTCGTGAATAGTCCAAAACCCTTCAAGGATTCGTTGCAAATCCTCTTTAGAATATAGTTTGTATATAAAAAAACTGTTCTCTATATGCAGATCAAATGCCGATGTTCCCCATCGAGTCTTGATGAATGAGGATAATGGGAAATAGGATGTCTTTAGACCAACCACATAACCAACAAGCACTATGGACCATGTCTAAATCAGCACTTCAGAATCCGCAGTCTCATACACAGCAATCTTTTGATTAGCCTGGGTTTCTGGAGCAAAGAAATCCAAGCTAAGATCTGAGCTTCCAACCGGAGCCTTGAAGAGGCTTGTCCATGGTCAAGGATCTCTAGAAATGAGACTAGGAGGCCGTGATCTAGAGTGCGACCTACCTCTATGTTGCATCATCAAAGAACCATCTCATCGGGAAGAAGAAGTAACTTGAGAAGAAAGTCTCATCTTCGGATCAACCCTGTTGCCACCGTCACTAGCCATTCTCGAGTTACACTGCTCTAACTTAAGAGGAACTACTATGTTCAAAGGGCAGGGGGGCAGTACAGATCTACACCCAATCGAGCAGAACAGGGGAACTACTCTGATCACTTCCCTCCTGTCAAACAGCAGCAGACCTCCTCTATTCAGGATGTCGTAGCCGCAAGGCTCTTGCCGAGAGACATCGCCAGAGCCGCCGCCTAGCCTCCTCGCCCGGCCATTCAGACTTGTTGTGCCGCCCTTGTGCTTGCAGGACAAGGCAGCCCCTTGCACGTAGAACAGCAGAAGAGTGGGAGGGGGCGATGCTGGGGAGAGGGCTGCAGAACCGGGGATGCCTCCCAGCCTCGCCTCCCTTCACCGATCGCTCCTCTATTGTAGGAAGAGCCACTGCCATCGCCGTCATCACCTAGCCACAGCGTCCCTCGCCCTTACCACAGTGCAGATTTAGCCTACGCCCACCCGTCGTTGCAGAGCCAAGAGATCGTCTGCTCGCCGATCTGCAGTTCTGCGTGAATCGAGCCCTCTCCTCCTCTATTCAGAAGAAGAGCAGAAAAGGTCTTCGTGCAGTAGCAGAGAGAGGCGAGGGAGGGAGCGCACCCTAGGGAAGAAGCAGTGAGATTCCCTCCGCAGGTGGAACCCTCTATTTGCAGATCTGCCAGGGACCGCTGCTCACCACTTGCCAGCGACCCGATTAAGGTCGGTGCCCAAGCAGTCAGCCCTCTCCTCCTCTGTTCAGGCCGCTGCCTCTTCTCACCCTAGAGAGAGAAGCAGAATCACCCTAGAGAGAGAAAATCTAGGAGTAACGTGCAGCAAATGTCAATAGCCGCCACCTTTTCTCGCCCTAGCCTTCTCCGTGGCTTCACTTTCTCCCAACGCGTTCACACGTGGAGGAAGGGAAGAACCACCACCTAAGGGAGAAGAAGCAGATCCACAGTATCCTACAGCCACCGCCTCTTCTCACCCTAGAGAGAGAAGCTCTCGCTTAGAGAGAGAAAATCCCTGACAATATAGGAAGAGATGATGTAAAATAAATTCATTAATCTCAATAGGATAGAAAATATAATCTCTTTTATGTGTTTTATTTCATGCAATCATGTTCAAATTTTTATATGAAGACCATCATCATATAAATTTGAAATATAAGTTTTATCAACAAAATCATCAAAACCAAACATATCATGAAACATCATGATAGTGCATTTTATTTTTATATGTTTCATTATGTTGATTGATTTGTATAAGCATGTTCACATTTTTACACAAAAGCCAAGCATCATATAAATTTAAAATCATTATCAAAGCCGTGTTTCATTCATTCAAATATCATCAAAACCAACAAGGCATCATTCTAAAACCTAGAATATAATTACTTCAAATCCTCATGCATAATATCATTAAGCATAAAAACTGAAATACACAATCATGGATTAACATAATTAATTTTCGTGTCAAAACAATACATCAAAATCTGATATAAAAATCATAAGCATTTATGGAATCATCCAATCATCAATCATAATTTTTACTTTTCAAAAATACTAGAAAGAAAAGCATGATATAATTTTTAAAAATAATTTTTATTTCCTACTATCTAAATTAAGCACTCATGAAAAATTTCAAGTAATTTCATAAAGCAAAGGGGCTTTGGTTGAGTTGCTTACCTTGTAGTCGAAAATCGTCAAAGCGTAGTTTGAGTCTTCATCCTTTTTACATGCTTTCTTCTTTTTTATTTTTGTGTTCTTGTCTTTGGAACATTCCGTGTTCATAGCAAGAGTTAGTGTTCTTTTCATTTGTGTTCTTTAATTCTTGTTTAATGAACTTTTTAAATTTTAATATCAAAAGTTCAAAGTTCTCAACATTGTCCTCATCACTTGAGTCATCACTCAAGTGGCATTCTATTGTTCGAAGTGTCAAATCCTTCCTATTCTTTGGAAGGTGGTACTCATGTTCATCAAGTTCAAGAGTCATTTCATAGGTCATTAAAGACCCGATTAGTTCTTCAAGTGAATAAACATTCAAGTCTTTAGACTCTTGAATAGTTGTTATTTTTGGATCCCAACTCTTTGGAATGGATCTTAAAATTTTGTTAATGAAGGGATCCCAACTCTTTTCAAACTATTAACAACATCTGTGAAACGGGTGTACATGTCGCCGATAGTCTCGCTTGGTTTCATTCGAAAAAGCTCAAAATCGTGCATCAAAATGTTAACTTTCGAGTCTTTGACTCTACTCATTCCTTCGTGTATGACTTCAAGTGTATACTAAATATCGAAAGCTATTTCACACGTAGAAATTCAATTAAACTCAGTTTTATCTAGAGCATAAAATAAGACATTCATAGTCTTTGCATTTAATGAAAAAGATTTTCTCTCCAAATCCGACCATTCGTTCGTCGGTTTAGAGGGAAGTTGAAAGCCGTTTTCAATGACATTTCATAAGTTTAAATCTAGAGAAATCAAGAAAACTCTCATTCGAGTTTTTCAATATGTGTAGTCTGATTCGTTAAAGAATGAGGGACGAACAATCCAAAAACCCTCTTGAAAGCCATGAAGAGCCATTTCGTGAGTGTAAATTGAAAGAGAAATAACGAGGCTCTACCAATTGTTGGAATCTAGAGTGGTACTAAGAGAGGGGGGTGTGAATTAGTGCAGCGGTTAAGAACGATAAATTTTGACGATTTAAACACTTTTGAAACCTTCGTATGATAAAAAATACTTCGTTGAAAAGCGTACCGAAAATACTTGAACTTAAGAGTGATTGTAAGAGGATAAAGAAGTCGGATGATTATAGTAAAATAAAATGGTTTGTAGTAATGTAAATGATAATAAGTAAATACAAACCGATTTATATAGTGGTTCGGTCATCCGACCTACGTCTACTCGCAATTCCTCTTCTCTTGAGGCCACCGGCTTTTCTACTGGTTGTCTTACTTCCAACGGGCGAAGATGCACTCCCTTACAGCATCTCTCCTTTTGACGGGCTTAAGAGATAACCCTTACAAGCACTCTCTCCTCTCTTTTAACTTGAAAATAAGTAAGGACTAGAGGAGGGGATTTCTAGATATTTAAATAGAGTTTCCTACTTTCTAAGTGTATGTGCTTATGTTTTCAACCCAGGGATAGGAGAGATTTTTATAGGCTCCAATTGGATTCAAACTTGGAGCCAAAAACCATCCCATCCTGGGACTACTGGGTTCTGGCGATACCACCACCAGTTTGACCCTGACACTAGCAGTACTACCGCCAATCTAGCATAGCCTGACACACTAATATGGGTAGTGTACTCAGCAATACCACCACCTAGGTACTCCATCACTAGGTAATACCACTGCCTAGTACAACATGGGGAGCTAGACCTGGGTGGTGCCACCGCCTTAGTCTGGCGGTGCCATCGCCAAATAGGTTCAGCACTCTTGGTTGGGCCTTAAACCTAGCCCAAACCAGTCCAATACCGAGCCCAATTGGCTCCTACCAAGGTTATATGATTAACACTTAATCCTAACCCTAATTATATGCTAACTATGAAATTAAAGATATTTCCTAAGCTAATACAAAGTTCGAAAAGTCAAGACTTCCTCCGATGAACTTTCGGCGATCTTCCGACGAACCCTCGGACACCATTCTATAGACTCCTGGACTTCACGACGATCTTGGTGAGTTTCGATGAGTTTCTTCAGTGAACCTTTCGATGAACTTCCAAAAACCCTTTGACAAGCTCCCTACTCATTCTCGGCTAGTTCTAACAGCACTCACGATGAATCTTCGAACTTCCGTCGAACTCTCGAACTCTCAATGATTTCATCGCACTTGACTCTGATACTTTGCTTCGCTTTATATCTTCATCATTATCGTAGTTAATCTTGTATACATAAACCTTAACTCTACTTCAATCTAGTCAGTTACATGAATCAACCTCTTGTTGCCCGGTACATTATTGGTCGACGCTTTGTTCAGTTCTTCGATGCATTGTCCTCTCTTGCGGCCTATTGCCTAATCAATGGTTGACCTTCGCAACCGATCTCCTTGGCACAACACCACTCTTCTTGGCCCGATGCTCAATGTCCTAAGCCTTCTGTCGATTGGAACTCCGGCACGACGTCCAATATATTGATGTGATCTCTTCCGGTGCAACACTGATTCATCCTATGTCAACTGTCTAATTCTGATCGATAGTAGACCTGCATCACTCAAAACACAGTTAGACAATAAAACACTATCAATTAGTTTCATTATCAAAATCCGAGATTCAACAATGACTTTATCTTTCATGTGATGATCATTTCCTCGATCTTTATTCGTTCATGATATAAATTTTTGTACCAATGAACTCTTATCCTCTTTTTCTTTATTTTTTAATGATCAAAGAGAGAAAGAAACTTGCTAGCATATTAAGAAAAGCAAAAATGTTAGCTTGCACATCTCAAGAGAACCAAAAGTGCTTGCACATTTCAAGAAAACAAAAAATGCTTACACATCTAAAATAAAGTGCTAGTTTGGCTATTTCAAGAAGCAAAAATTTTGCTTAACTTCTTAGCTCAAAAACTTGCTAGCTTGCATGTTCTAAAGTGGTGTAAAACTTGCTAAAGTACTAGCTTACAAGTTTCAAAATTTATTTATTGAATTTTTCTTCTTTTTTGTCGATGACAAAGAGGGAGAAGTAAGTAATGATGAATGATTGAAAATTTTAATATTTTGATATCATGTATATTATACCTAAAGTGATGTTGATTTGTTTTTGGTATCATGTATGAAGAAGTGATGATAAGTTGTAATATTTTGAAATTGTGCAAAATTTTGATATGATATGTTATATATGATCAAAATTATTTCACTTAAATTAAAAGGTTATTATTTCTTTTAAATTCGAGTTTACCTTATTTTGATATAACATATAAATAGGGAGAATTGAGTTTAACTCCATCGTCAATTAGTTATCATCATTAAAAAGAGGGAGATTGTTGAATTTCAGATTTTGATGATGAAATTAATTGATAAGTTTGTGATCTAATTTATGCTTTGAGATAACTGATGATGCAGGACTAACTTCAATTAGAAAAAATAAAATAATTAAAGTAAGATCAGATATGATACAGACTTATTTCATGCACCAAATAATGGATTTTTTACATGTCTGCATGATTTGAGTACTGGTTGTTTAGTAAGTCCTGCTATGACAAGTGATAGAACTTTAGTTGGACAGGAGCTTACAGAAGAAACCACTGGAAACATTCTGTGATTTGAAACTTCAGGACTGAGTTAATCATCGTTCTAAATATGCAGAATGTTTATAGTTTCATGCAAACATCTGTGGTTGATGAAAAGCTGTGAAGCTGTCAATTTTGTAAAACGACCACATCTTTTTTTTTCCTTTTTTTTTCTCTGGATTTGGATGAGTGTTATATTTGTATGCATAAAGATCTGAGAATGTAAAATCAACTCCAAATTACCTTAAAAGAGTTCTTCGTTTGCATTATACTCAATTGAGTATGTAACATAATTGTTCACTTAGTTGATCCAAATGCTTGTGGTATTTGCAGCTCCAAGAATGCCTCAAGGATGCACTAAAAACAAGTGAGCTAGAGCCAAAGAACTTCAGATAGTATGCTCATGTACAGGGACAGTGATTCTTCCTTAGATTTTGGATTATTTTTTACTAGTATCTATGGAGTAAAAAATAAGAATAAAATCTACGATCCTCCTGAGAATTGGTTTGGCTTTAAGAAACATAGCAACATATACACTACAGTTCACTTTGTATCAATAAGAGCAGACTTTGTACTCCAAGCTTAACGTTTCCTACTGGTTTTATTGAATGAATCGGTGAGAGGATTCTATTATATTTTACCGAGTTTGCAGAAAACGCATCCTGGGATGAATTAGTGTTGCCTTCCACTCCCGTTTAGAATTCCTTCCGTTCTTTTTGTTGGCTGCAGTTCAGTTTTGTAAGTTGCAAGGGTCTTCGGTGATATTATCCTTCCAACAGCCTCGGTGGTTAATATGCTAGTGTTGCTTTGTAACGTTTTTCAGGGTTTTTCTTTGATGAAACTGTTCATTATTCTGCTGAAATTGATATGTTAAGTTGATTGAATTTGATCGGTATACTAACATATTATGCATGCTGATTACAATAGATTGGTCTGGTCATTGTCACTGTTGATTCTTTTTCACATCGATCCCATGAAAATTCTTCTATATGAAACCAAACAGCGATGATGTGAGAGCCTTTTGTCTATGCACATCATGCAAAAATTATTTGGGCATTATAAGCATTGGTTGAAGCCACTGATTTTGATGCTGCAAGCATTTCAGATGTATCTAAATCTTTGTTTGCATACGTAGCCTGTTGGAATTTATAACTAGTTTTGCAGCCTAGGTCAGGTTCAACCGACACTTGTTCCATCCAACCTGATAATCGGGTGGGATTGCAACTTTAACTTGGATTTAGAGTCGATTCGGAAGTAACCAAAATTTAATCCACATCTAGTTTAACTCAACGTAACTCTGTTTAATAATAGTACAGGACGCAAACTATTCAAATATTATTTCTATACCTTGCAATTGCAATGTATTCTCTAGTTTTGTAGAACTTAATTGAACAGGTACAAGCTGGGCCAACTTACATTTGGATTTAGCTAAAATGAGCAAAATTTCAACTGAGGATGAATGGGTTGAGAAACTATAGAGTGGCGTTGGATCTTGATTGACCTCGACGACAATTAAATCTGGCTCTGCTGTAGCCGGACAATTCCATGCGTCATGTATTGTTGCAATTGTTAGAATATGAAGGGAGTAGGGACATGGAATTCGATTCGTCATGTATCTGGTTCGCAATTGGATTGACGCAGTAAACATACCAATGCGGATCCAAATTAGATGTAGTTTGACCGCAAAATTGAACAAGTTGAACATTATTTGCTCCGTCGAACAATATACGAGTTCTGCGTGGCAAACTGGACGGAGGGCGAGGGCGAGGGCGAGGGCGAGGGCGAGGCGCATTTGTTGACGCAGCTCCGCCGCCTCCGTCGCGGCCCCTTGGGATCAGAACATGCTGCATTTCTCCACCCGGTACGCTTAATAAAACCCAACCTGGGACGGGAAGCGCTTTGCTGGTCCCGGTGGGTGGTATTCGGCAAATCAACACGATCCAAGTATGTTTCCCTGCCTGCTCCGGCGAGTCATCATCGCCTCCACCGCCACAGCTAACAGCCGGAGCATTCTCCTCCGCTCCTTTCGGCGGCCTCTGGTTCTCCCTCCTCCTCGTGGCTCTCCATCCCGGGGGATCCTCTCATGCGCTGGCCTTCTCCGCCAGACCTCAAACCCGGGCCTGCGGCGTTAAATTTTCCATGCCAGTCGCCAAATCCGCCTCCGTCGCGGGCCTCCTTCGGACAAGAAGAATGCGAAGATGATATCGCCGCTGCCGCCACTGCCATCGCCCACCTCCTCCGGACTGCCACCAATACCTACCACCTGGACTCCACCCTCCTTCGCTGCGGCATCTCCCCCTCCGCCCCATCGTCGCCGCCCTCCTCCGCGACGGCGACCTTCCTTCGGCCGCCCTCGTCGTCCTCTCCCGTTGGGCCCGCCTCCACCTCACCCCTTCCCTCCTCGTCTCCCTCGTGGACCTCCTCGCCAGGTCCCGCGCTCGACTCCGCCTGGGCACACCTCCTCGACGTCGCCCCCGCCCCCCTCTCGGCCTTTGCTGCCCTCTTCCGCCGCTACGCACGCGCCGGAATGCCCTCTGCAGCCATCCGCACCTTCGAATACATCCGCCGCCATCCAGAAGCCATCACCCCGGAGGAGGAAAACGGGGAACCCTTTGAGCTCCTCATCGACGCCCTTTGCAAAGAAGGTCACCCTAGAGCAGCCGCGGAGTTTGTCGACCGCACAAGAAAGGAGGCCGCTGCTCCTTCCATCCGGGTCTACAACATGCTCCTTCACGGCTGGTTTCGATCTCGGAGGCTCCGCGAGGCCAAGCGCATATGGAACCGGATGAAACGTGAGGGTGTGCGCCCCACCGTCGTCACTTATGGAACTCTCATCGAGGGCCTCTGCCGGATGCGTCGCCCCGATCAGGCGGTCAACCTGCTGGAAGAGATGAAGGCTGCTGGGATCGAGGCCAACGCTCTCACCTGTAATCCCATAGTCGACGCCCTCTCCGAGGGCGGTAGGTTCAAGGAGGCCCTTGGCATGCTGGAAAAGTTCCCTCTTTATGGTGTGTCTCCCGACATCTCCACCTTCAACTCTCTCGTGAAAGGCCTCTGCAAGAACGGGGACCTCGTGGGCGCAAGTAAAGTTCTCAGGATGATGGTGGGAAGGAGCATTCTTCCCACGCCGAGCACCTATAATTATTTCTTCAGGTTTTTCTCCAAGTTTGGAAAGATTGAAGAAGCAATGAATCTCTACACCAAGATGATTCATTTGAGATATTTCCTGATCGACTGACGTACCAGCTACTGATCAAAATGTTATGCGAGAAAGAGAAGTTGGATTTGGCCGTGCAACTGATCAGGGAGATGAACAGGAACGGTTTTGATCTGGACTTAGATACTTGCACTATGTTGGTGCATTTGCTTTGTCGAATGCACAGGTTTGAGAGGCCTCTGTGGAGTTTGAGAGCATGATCAAGAGAGGGATTGTGCCCCAGTACATCACATATCAAATGCTTGTGAAAAAACTAAATATGTTGGGGATGCTAGAACTGGAGAGGAAAGTTTCGAATCTGATGAACACAGTGCTGCATTCTACAAAGTTGCCAGATACTTATAGAGAAAGGAAATACGATCATACTGTTGAGCAGCAGAAGTCTATCTTAAGGAAGGCTGAAATGATGTCTGATGCTTTGAAATCATATAAAGATTCAAAGGAGTTAAGTAATTTAAGGAGCTCAAATGAAATCGCTGTGGAGAGTGGAAGTATGTTAATAACTGATATTAGAAGAAGAGTGTATGCTTTGCAAAGTGAATAGTATATTTGATTACTCATTATGGGCCAAGTTATATTTATAGTGATATGTAAGCAGATCCTTTTCTTAGTCTGGTGGTTTCTTTGTGGCATCGATTGGTCCAAATAATTTTCAGAAACTGAATGATTTGAGTGCTCCAGTCATCACTGATAAGGTGAAGTGACCTTTTTTTCCCTTCAAACATGTATTCCTGATGTAAATGTTGGTGATTGCTTACTTGACGACTTTCTTCCTATGAAATGCTCCATTTATAGTATTATATCCAATTTAGCTAATTCACACTTATGTACACTTTGAATTTGTTATCTGCCATACCTCTGCCCATATTTTGTGTTATATTTCTTTTGACCATCTGTGGAGAGTTCTATGTGCGAATGTCAAACTTTCACAGTAACAAAAAATAGTATGAGAATTATGCTTTTATGACATGTATAGCATTGGCCACTGATAAAACATATTGTTGGAATTGTAAAGGAAAATGGGATGATATATGATCTATTTGGATCCAGGAGACTGTTGAAGTTTATTGTCAGAAGCTCTTTTCACTAATCAAGCACATCAGTTATCATAGTTTCCCTAAAGAAATTGAACTGTATATTCATAAAGCCTCCTAAGACAACTTCAGCAGATGCAGCAGGTCATTAAAATGCATGCAAAAAAAATCTCTAGCATGGAAAGTTTAATAGAGCAATAACTCTCTTTTGTATGTATTCGGATATACCTCTTCTTGCATGACCTTATCTGCTGATTTAAGACCCATAGTCCGTTCCTGGAATTGCCATTGCACTGACTAGTCTAACTTTGTGAACTTTTTGCTTCATGATCCTGACATCTAGATATTGATATAGCATCAAGCTTTGAATTGGCTCACAAATACTACTGGTCTTCATATGAATAATACAAGACGCTTGTGAAAGCAAGAAAACTGTCGTGAGGCCACTTCTTTCAATAGAAGAACCTAGCTTAAGTGGATAGGATCCATCTTGTATATTTAAGTGAAAACCTAGAATGTTTTGCTACCTTTAATATATATATTTTTCATTAGGCATCTTTATCTGGTTACAGTAAGTTCTCTTTGGGATATTTATTGTTCTTATTGGCATGTTATTGGACCTTGCAAGCCTCAGAGTTCAAATTCTCCGAAAAGTACTATGTTTTTGGGGTGTATATTGACATTTCTATATAATAGTATTCTAATGCATAAGTTTCATGTGCTTAGCCATTTCTTATAATTTTTCTTACCCACGTTTCTTTGTACTCTTAAAATTTCTATAGCTTATGGTTCAATGGAAGATAAGATAGTCAAATTCTGAAGCCACTATAAAATTTTTGACTTAGCATATCCTAAAACCTAGAATTTAATGGTTTATAAGAAATATTATTTTATTACAAAAATATATGCTTGCATGTCTAGCAAATAATAATTCTTGGTGAAATATCTTCAAATTATTTACAGAATATTCATCTCAGGTCGGTAAATTTTCATGGATTTGGGCTCCTGAAATGGAGATCTATTGCTTGATATGTTGTTTGTAGAGAATGAAGTAGAAAACATTTATATCCAGTTCATTTGTCTTGTTTATTTATGAATACAAAAGATCTATCTAGTATCTCTGATACTTTAGGATTATCAATTTTGTTAAGGATATTTTTGCTTTGTGTGCCCGTATCCAATCCTTTCATCCGCATGTGCACTCATATTAGCTCATTTTACGTGTTCTTGACATTTAGGAGAACTTGTTTGTATTCGAAAGTTGGAGTTAATGGCATAGTGGAAGCTGTGGAGTTACAAAACATTTTAATCTATTATTATTTAATTTATATTTGATTATAGTGAGCCTTGGTATAATGGTTAGGTTGCGCCTTTCTAATTTGGGTGACCAGGATTCTAGCTATGAAAATAGCCTCTAGTTGTTGGTAGGGATAAATCATGTACATTGACCCGTCAGCCTGGTGGATTATATTTGCCTTGTTATTATACCACGTCATAGTGAAATACATTTTGATTCAAGAGATTCAATTTTGTCAGCATAATGTGTTGATAATGTGCCAGCATGACATCTGAGTTGGCATGCCTTAGCATTGAGTTCATTCTGATTGATACAATCACTGTGCCCACTAACAAGTGCAATGATATGCCCTTAACATGATATACGTCCAGTCACAACCTTATCTATCTGACTACCGTAGTATGATATTTAACTTATGGAATATCATCCAATTCTTTTTTATTGCCTGTTTTGGCCAGTGGCCACAATTAAAAATGACATTGGAGTGGAGAAATTAGGTGGTACTTGAGTGGAGAAATTTATTGAACTTCCTGCTACAGTTGGGCCTACAGTAGAAAAATTATCTGGTTCCTGAAGTAGGGCACTCATGAGAAGCTGGAAGTACAAGAAGCATCACTTCAGGGAAAGGTAATGATAGCTAAGCTTCAGTATTTGGAATGAGATTATAATGAGTGTTTAAAAAAGATAACCGATGTGTTAGTGTTGACAAAATAGGTTTTTCTGGATTGACCAGTCATCTTTATCTGGCACATTATTGATGAGGTAACCTTGGAGGAAAAATATGTTACTGATCCACTTGATGATGCCATTAATTTCTTATAGTTATGTTGTTCCAGAAACCAAAAAAAAAAAAGGTTAGCTGACTGATATGGTGCACTATTTGGTTGTCTTGTGTCATTCTATGATTCTGGGCAAAGAAATAATCCAAGTTTGATCAACCTGGAAAATATAACATTGGTACTGTATGTCAATTTATATTTAAGGTCTATGTAATTGTTTCTCTTGCTTTGGAAGTTCAAATTCTACTGTGATGATGCTTTTTTCAGCACATACATCAATTTAGTATGACTTTCTTTCCTGGTCCTTGGCATGCATAATGCCATAATCTATCAAAATGTTTGTACACAATTTTTGTATATATCTAGGTTTTTTCTATGCAATCCACAATATTTCTTGTGGTCTATGGGTTTCCACAAGAGGGTTATTCTAAATTCCATTTGGACCCCTTTGAACTTCTTCAGTTTCATGGATGTATCCAAGTACAGGTGATGTTCTGCCAGCATTGTGTTTCTCCTGGCTTTGGTTTCTGAAAGTGATTAGTGGTCATCGTTTGTCTTTTTACTGATTGAGAATCTATTTACCTGTTTAAAGCAAATTTAATGCTTGTCAACACTAGTTCATTCAAATTTAATGCCCTCTAATGACTTTTTCTCTCCTTGGAAGTTCATTCATATTTTTCATACTTATCACAGGTCCTACCAGTCACTACCTGTAGTGCTTCTACTCGTTCAGTTCCTACTGGACTCATGGTTAGTAGCTTTATAAAATGACCTGTTTTTGAGTTGATTTAAGCATCTCTTCTTTGAATAACAGCAACCGTTATTGCTTTTTACTATCATTTTGATAGATTTGCTTGAAAATATAGGTGAAGATGAACTTGTTATTTATTTAATGGAATTTGTGCCATTAATAATAATAATAATAATAATAATAATTATTATTATTATTATTATTATTATTATTATTTTGCACCTTGTTTACTCGGTATCTTCCTTTGAACTCAAGCTGAGGACGACTGAATTTTACCATTCTTGAATGTGCTACCACCCGTATGATGTGTTTATAGGATAATGGTTTATTAGTTGCATATCTTAAAAGAAAATGGGTGTTGGAGTAATTTGTGTGGTAATCCTTTGTCATTGATATTCGTAGTTATACTTTCTTTCAGTGTGTACTGATTCAGGATGAAATTCATTGTATAATGAGTGCGAGTTAACTAGAAGTCTATCTTGATAATGACAACCTGGTATAAGTTCCTCTATGGATTGTGTGAATTCTGCTACTTACGCATTACGTCTCAAAATTGTGTCAGATTTTCATGTTTAGAAGTTCATGTGTTTTTTCGTTCCTAATTTTCAACTTTGAAACAAGGAGAGTTTTCGGTTTTTATGGAAAAAGTGTGAAAAAGTGGTCTGTATTCAAGACCTGATTTTGGCAAAACAGTGCTGAAGTGGGGAGAAAAATGAAAAGAAAAGAAAAGGCGTTTCTCTTATTCAGCATAACCTTGTTTAGTAGAAAATAGGTTGCTTCCTCCCAGCTTTAGACTGTTTTGTGTGCATTCACGCATGAACCAAATGCGAGATAGACAACGCCGAATGGGATTTGTAAAGCGCGAACTGAAGATGCCTTCGTACAGACCGAAGCAGTCGAGCTAGAGATGAGCAAGGTATTTAGAATTGGTTTGCTGCTGCTACTGTTGGTATTAAGTATCCTGCGAAACAGAACCGCACAAGTCAAAAGGTTGCCGAAGTTGGTCCATCCCTCTATCTAAGATGTTATCAAGCTCTAAACTAATCAGGATTGCTACCGTTTGACCTCGTCTGCCTTCGTCAAAGAGCCTCTAGGTTTGCTGATGTTGATAGAAAACAGGAGATGCCGATTCCTCATGTGATAAACAGTTGTAGGACCTCCGGTAACTAACGAGCATTGCGGTCCATTCATTCTTGTTTCTCTCAGACAATAGAAATAATTTTCTATAGATATCGTCATGCACGATCTGGCAACTAGTCCTTATCACGGTTTCGAAATCATTGATTTTAATAAAACTATCGATTCTGATTTGATAAAATCTGAAAATCGAAACTAAACTGGCAAGGGATGGTTCTGAAATCAAAACCGACAATTTCAATTTAAATAGTTAATTTTTTTATTTTTTTAATTAAAAATAAATTTAAAATAAAAAATTATAAATTTATTTTTTAAATAGTAAAAAATAATTTAAAATCATGATACCAATTGTATGAATCAAAACTATCGATTTTATATTCTAAATTGTTGGTTCTAAAATTGATAATTTTATTTTTTACTCTAGAAACTGAAATTGAACTGTCCGGAAATCAATTTCAGTTCGATTTTGACGGATCATCGAACCGATTTGATTTCGAATCAATTGTGATTCGATTCTGATTGGCTTTCGAATCGATTATAGTAATCCATGGGACTACCGCATGCGAAGCAAAATGCATGATCCGTCTGTCCAAACCAATCGACTGAAGGGCCGAACACGCCTACAAGGCATTGGGGATCACAAAGTTGTCCAGGAAACAGCCGACTTCCACCGTCCCAACGAAACCCGTCAAATGCCTTTTGATCCGAATCGCGTCCTGCAGCGCAATCCCATCATCGCCGCGCAAGAGAAGACGATGGATCGGCGCTGCCGGTGGAACAACTCAGCTATTTCTAAGCAGCCGCATTTGGCGTAGAAAATGAACATGGTCTCGATACGGTCGTGACTCGTTTCCAAGGATCTGCTAACCATGAGCGAGTGCCCACTCGTCAGTCAGCTCTGCAGCAATTCTCCGAAAATTTCTGAATCGATTGGGGCACCGGTGTTGGGCTCCATTTGGGTGAAGAGGGCGAAGGCTGCGCAAAGCACGAAGTTTTATGAACCACCGACATGATCTACAGGTCGAAGTTTTATGAGTGTCGTTTATTTACAGAGAGATTAGAAAACACGAAGGACAATATAGAAGTAAGAAGAAAAGTCATCGCCGCATGTAAGTTATAGAGCTCGCCTCTTCTATCTCTTCTCCTTTCTTTTTCTCGTATAGGTTATATTAATCACGACAAACAATTAGATGACTTAGATCAGTGAAACGCGTTACGGTTGCCTGACGCAGTGTCCACCGGAATGTGCATGTTTTACGGTTGCTTACCACCTCTTCTGGAGCTGCATCTCTTGTGCTACTTTGATTCTCTTGATCTTTGTCTCTGATTTTCTTTATTTCCTTTCTCTCTCTAGTTTTGTTTTGGGTTTGTAGTCGGCTATTTCGGAAATTGGGGGAGCCCAAGAGTCTCCCTCTTGCGGACTTAGGCCGTCATATCGTACATGAGCAATTACTTGACACCATATCTGTTCTTTATTCTGTGTGATATTGAGCTCGGAGGCATCCAATCGTACATGAACAGTCGCTTAGTGCCTTATTGGCTGGCATTTATGTTAGGTGAGAATTGGGTTCTCACTTTCGTTCTTCATTCGCTTTGACCAATTTTTCGTACAATTATCAAATGACCGGACTGCACTAAGTCATCAAACACCATGCTCATCTTTTACCATCCATTGGTATTGACATTTGTTTGTATTTTATACTTCAATTCTTGGCAGCGATAGTCATACTATTGCCACACTACTGCATCTAATCTTTACACATCTCGTATAATATAAGGTAATATCACCATGTAGTCTTTCTAGTTGAAATTTCCAATTGCAAAAACATTTTTTCCTTTTCGGTTAGTCGTTTTTGCTGGGAATTCTTTAGACTGCTACAGAAATATCTCTTTCCAAGTATGCAGAGGTAATTCATTGAGTGTATCGCTTTCTTCTTGACGGACATTAGTTCAATTGTAACCTTAAAATCTTTTAAACTGGATTTGGATCATTCTCTATATGTTATTGTGTAATTTCAGTTCAGCATCATTCTTGTTGAAATGCATGATGTTCGTGTCACATAAGGCAAATAAACCTTTTTCTCTGGTTCAATATTATGGTAGCTTAAAGGTTGAATATTTTGTTTTTACTCTAATACTTCACCTTTGAAGCTTATTAACAAAAATCATACTGAAAATTATATTCAGTTTGTTCAGTCACGTCAATGTTATATGGCCAAATATTCACTTCTAAAAAGAACATGATATCACTGACTTCTGTGGTGAATTGAGATAGACAGGTCACTACAGATAGATTATTCAAGCTCTTGGCAAACTTGGAGAATGATACGGTTTGAAGAAGAAAGAACTTACAAGACACTCTCTGATCCTCCAAATGATAAACTGATGTTGTAAACGTTGTACTGTCAAATATTTCTGTACATGATGCAACACTGATAATCGAGAAAGAAATTAAATTATGGATTAAGGAATGAAAAACAAGATGACTACTAGTAGTGGATGTCTATGTTTTCTATGACAAAGTGGTCTACGCCTAAATATTTTTCTGCATAGATTCTTGGTGTTGTTGATAGTAGTCTCTGCAAGTTATGTTCTATCATCATTTGCCAACTTTATCAATTTACTTGCTAAAGGATTACTGCTAGCACAGTGTATCATGCTTGCCCATTGTGATTCCTCATTTGTATTTGTTTATATTCCACTTAAATTACTTGATTTAATTGCATTTGATGATTGAGTTTTTCAGGCACACTAGTATATGCTTCAAAAATCAAGTTTGTTAACTTTGACTCAGAGTTAAAACACAAAAAATTGAGGTGTACTATGATATTCACTCCTAAGACATGCGGATCAGAAATCTTGTTTGGATTGGGAGTAACTCGGATGCAGCATGAATCATCACTTTCTGTAGGATCTTGTAAACTGGATTCAAGGCCAGCAAATTCACTTGTGAGATGTAGCTCAAATTCTGGAAGTCTGTATGCTCACAATACAGATTTTTTTAGATTGTTTTATATTGCCAACTTTATTTGTGTATTTATATAGTTGTTTTCAGAAGCAAAGGTTAATAAATTTTTTACTATGTATTAAAATTTAAATGAAATATATAATTATGTCTTTTATCAAGTGTGAAGAATATTTGAAAAAAAAAACAACTGAGACTAGCTGGTTGGAGGATTGATCAAATCGCAACAACTGGGAGTGGCTCAAATGCAGCTGGAATTAGCTGGATTAGCTCATCCTCGTAGATTTTGGCTGATGATTTTCCAAAAACATTAGTTTTTAAAAAAATCAGACTCTGATGATCTTAATTGAAGCAGTTGGATCGGATCTGGACTTGCTATTTGCATAAACCATGATTCCATCTATCTTCCTTCCGGTTATGTCTCTAACCTACATATTTTTCTATATTAGATCAATTAGAATGTTAGTTTAGATCAGTAATTTAAAAAATACTAGGCGTCAAAAGGCATCAAGGTCTAAAATCGCCCGAAACATTAGGCACTTGCTCGAGCAAAACGAGACGCTAAAATATAAAAATATATAATATATTTAATAAATATAATTATTTAAATAAAAAATATTATTAAATTAAGAAAATGTAAGGTTCAAAATCACAATGTCACATTACTAAAAAGTTCTAAAAACCAAACAATAAAATTTTACATTAAAGTCATTCATCATAATCAATATTATCATCATTTTCATATAAATCATCTTCATTGAATTCATCCTCTTTATCATCTTTCTTCTTTATTAAAATATATTTTATTCTCAATGTCTTCAATAATAGCAAGAGCCGAGCTTGATACTTTTGCATTCATTTTTCTTTTTATCATCTGTCTTATATATGTTTGTAATTCTCCAACACTTGAAGCTCTTGCCACATCTCCCCATGTCAATCTATCATCTTCAAATACAAGCTCGTCTTCGACATCTTGCAAGTTGGCACCCATTTCTCCCACCAACCACTCATTTGAATCATCAATATCTTGTAATGAGATTGGATCAATTGTATTTCATAAATTATGATGAGCCTTCAAAGTTTGATTATATTTTATGTAAATAAGATCATGTAATCGCTGATGTTCGAATCGGTTCCTTCTCTTTTAGTGAATCTGTCATATCATATAATTTAAAATATATTAATATATTTATCTAAATAAATAAATAAATTAAAATAAAAATATTTATTGATTCTTACATGCTCAAAGATACTTCAGTTTCGCTCATAACCCGAAGCACTACATGTTAAACTAAGTACTTTGATAGTAAATTATTATAAGTTTAGGGTAGAATTTTCAAATAGACTCCACCATTCAGTTGAAAATTTATATTATTATTAGCAATAACATAATAACATACTATAGATAAAATTAATTATCTCAAATTATTAATACTTGGAGACGTAGTTGTCCTGGATCGAACTACCATTGGAATTCCAAAAAGACCTTCGGCATTTTTATATAGAGATAATTCATGAATAATCTTATCTTGCACCTCAAGGCTTGGAACTAATCTTGTAACGCACTGATATAACCCATCCAAAACTTCATCAAACCCAACAGATTTAATCGTATAAAAGAATTCAAGGTTCAAATAATATCCTATTGCATGTAAGGGACGATGAAGTTGACAATTCCATCTTTCGTCAATGATTGTAAAAATTTTCTCATATTTTTCTTCATTTTCATTAAAAGACCTTTTAATCGTCTCCTTTGCTCTATCCATAGCCTCATAAATATATCTCATTGTAGGCTTATTTTCATTATCTACCAATCGAATGACTTGAACAAGAGGGTTCATTATCTTTAATATATAAACCATATGATTCCAAAAGGATGGCATTAAGATGATATCAGTAGCCCTCTTGCATTTTATTTATTTTGCCCATTTGCTTGTCATCCATTTCTCAGAAGTAAACATTACGATGCACACTCTGTAATGTCAAGAATGAAGTAGCAAATCGGGTGACATAATATCTCACTGATTCTTTGTTGTCTATGAATTCTCTCATTATATTCAAAGCCCCAATATGATTATAAAAAAATCCAACAATAAAAATTACCCTTTATAAAGTTTTCTTGATGTTTGGGATCTCTCCAATATCCTTCAACATTAAATCGATACAATGTGTCACACATGGAGTCCAATATAAGTGAGGTCTTTTTATTTCAGGTAATTTACCTGAGACAAAGGATAACAAAAATGATAAGACTTACAAGTTTAATATATTTAATTGAAGATAAAATAATTAAAATTTTAAAAAATTTAAAAGATGAATATTACCAGCTAATACATAGTTGCTTCCATTGTCGGTTATGACTTGAATGACATTTTGTTCTCCAATTTCTTTCACAAACTTGTCAAGTAAATCATATATCTTATCTCCAGATTTTACAAAAGATGAAACATCTATTGACTTCACAAACATAGTCCCTAAAGAACAATTAACCATAAAATTAATTATACTCCTGCGTCTCCTATCAGTCCAAGCATCTGACATAATAGAGCAACCATGTGTTGCCCATGATTCTTTCTGACCCTTTAGTAAGTTATTTGTATAATTAAATTCTTTTTGTAATAATGGAAATCATATCTCATAATAACTTGAAGGTTTTAATCCCATACCATATCTTCCAATAGCTTCAATCATTTTCTTAAAACTATCTAAACGAGTAGTACTAAGAGGAAGACCAGCCTGATAGAAGAAGCAAGCAATATGTTGAATTGTTCTTCCTCTTATTTCTTTATCACAAGCATCACTTATATTTGTTTATCTAAATTTTAAGCCTTCCTTGCCCTTATTATATGATCCTTAAAACATATCTGATCCATCGGTCCTTTTTAGCCTTCTTAGTACTCACAACTTCTTTTCCTTTTTGTTATATACTTTTTCCCACTTTGGTTAAAGCTCATAGAATAATTTTCTTCTTCGTCCTTGAGATGTTTAACATCATCTTCTGGTAAATTCCCATAAGATTCATTCTTTTGTATCTTCTTTTCATTCATATAACTCAGCAATTCTTCTTTAATCTCAGGTGGACACTTTTTGCAAGCTGTTGTATTCTTGAAATTTCCTACTAGATGTTGTTTTGCACGAAAAATACCACATTTAGTAGTCTTATCGCAGAACATACAGGTCACTGCATTAGGATCTTTCGGATCCTTTAAATAATTATACTTCCATGCAGGATCTTTTTTTGATGTCATCGTAGAATCAATTGAGTTGCTCTGAACACTTGTCATTTATCTTGAAACCTAACAATAATTTCAAATAAATAAAAATTAATAGTATTAAAATCAAAATAATATATTATTAATTTAATAAAATAAAAAATTCTGTTATTAATATATAGTTAGCAGTATACTGTTAACAATATAATGTTAACAGTATACTGTTAACACTGTTAACAGTATACTATCGAAGCTAGGACTAAGAAGGAAGGAGCTGTTGAAGTAATGGCGGCGGCAGATGATAGTGACAAGCGATAGCGGTGGCGGCGACAAGCGGAGTGGGAGCGACGGCGATAACGCGGCGGTGGCGGTGCAGCGGCGGCAGCGACAACAATGGTAGTGGCGGTGATAGCGGCAGCGGAGTGGGAAGCGACGGCGGCGGATGAAACGCGAGCGGAAGTGACGGCGGCGGACACGAGTGGTAGAGAGCGGGGCGACGGCGACAACGGCGATGGCGTGCGGACACCCGGCGATAGCAGCAGAGACCAATCGCGAGGGTTAGGGTTGGGGAAGTCAGTGAAGTCGCGAGAGAGGCTGATATCAGTGATTTAGTTGATTTAATCGAACCCACTAAATCATTGGAGACTGAACCAGACCTAAAATTTTAGTTCGGTCGCCTGGTTTAACCCGAGCGCTCGCCTGAAACGCTTGACGCTTGGGCTCAAGCGAGTGCCTAGGCGACGCCTCTTTGAAGCACGCCGCCTGGAAGTATAGTGAGGTGCTCGGGCCTCGTCTCGCCTCACCTCACCCGAGCGCCTAGGTGAGCGCCCGAGCACTTTTTTAAATCACTGGTTTAGATTTTCTCTCCTCAAGATGAAGATTGAGGAGAGAAAATCTAATATTAAGATTGCTTTCCAAGTACTTCCCTTCTATCTTAAGCTCTCTTAGATTTTCTCTCCTCAACCTATGTAAACTTTCTTTTGGTCCTACTTTCTATATACTTAATGTAGGTTTAGGCTTTTTCAAGTACAATATCATAAATAAAACAGTTTGGATCTGTATTCTATTGTGGAACAGTAGCAGTACCTATCGTAAAATTAAACAGCATAAATTAAAGGATTTCCCTGTTGAATGCACATCTTGAATTAATTTGCATAAGCTTTGCGAGATTTTCTTCTTCTCTCTATGAATAGATTTTCTACTGTTCTTTTTATTTAAACCTCCAAAACAAGAATGAACTTTATTCCTTAATCATCGGACTGCAGTTACCTTCTGATACATGGAGCCCTTATACCCCCCATGTGTGATCAAAACAAGATTCCTTAGCAAACTTGGAGGCTCTCCCTAATTTTCTTTCCAGGAACATTCTCTATAATTGTTATTTAATTCTCCTTGCCAGAACATCCTCTATGATTGTTATGTGGAGGCATATATTAAATTATTTTGATCCTCAAATATTTAGATACATTAACAAGGCTAGTCAAAATGGAGCACTTGAGGATCCTTTCTACTGTATAGTCATCCAACCTTTTAATTTTCCATCCGGTTGATTCAGCTTTAGTTCTCCTTAGTGTATGTGTGATTGACTGGTTTAACCACCCAAAAGTTTAATGTCTGACAACTTTCAATTGAATGGATCAGTCCTGTGTGTACAGATGGAATTTGAGATTGTGATTGAGCATACTAAGATACAGTGGACCATCATGTTGGCTTTTATTCAAAAGCAAAATGAATCAGAAAAAAAAAAAAGATGCATAACTGTATCACAAAATAGGAAGTAGTACAAAGTTAAGAAAACTTAAAAGTACATGTAAAATGAAAACAATTTAGGTTCATAAATAAAGCAGATTTGGTCCTATGTTGAATATTACAGTAGCAAAAATTATTGTATGTGGCACATGATGTAGGAACATTAAGCAATATGCATTTCTTTTCTCTCCATCCTACTCATTGTGATGACTATTCCCATTTGGCTCTGAAGGTCAGGATAGTGAGATCCCTACACAGGATCTATTGGCATAAAGAAATAGTCATTTTATAAATGGGCCTAGCTGATCTTGATATGGTCCAATGTCAGATAATTATTGCACTGGTACATGATACAGGAACAATAAGCAGTATGCATATGTTTTCTTTTTTCTCTTTATCTTACTTAACCTGTTGACTATTCACACTTCGCTCTGAAGACCAGGATAGTAAAAATTCTACTGAGGGCTACTGAGGGCATCTCTAGGCTGAAAGTGATAAGTCATTTTGTGAATGACTGTAGCTGATCTTCACATGGGACAGGTCAGTGCATATCAACATTAAACAACTTTTTAAAATTGGGTTGTTAATGCATATGTCTAAGAGCATTGAAAGTAACCTTGCATCATGAAGGACATGTTATATAAAGTTGAATAAGAATGTCAGGGAGGGACCTTAAAATTTCCTCAGTTAGAGGACTGGAATGGCGATTACAATTTTCATATTGTATGCAACTTGAAGGTCATCCAAATATGTGGAATGAAAAATCAAGTTTAACTCTTTTGTAGACATGATGCATGTAGCATACTATTTTATGGTGTTGAAAAATAGGAATTGATTGATGCATGACTCTAGGATTGCTATCATCTGTATCTAATCTAAAGCTTATTTAGGTAAGCAGACTTTCATGCCAGATTAGATGTGATTATTTGCATTGTAGGATACTAAATTTAGAACCTCTGACTGCACCATGTATATAATGATACCTTTTGCCTGCTGCATATGTTTTTAAATTTTTGATAATCTAGCCTTGAAGTATTTATTTGTTCGTACAACTTCCAGAGATTATTTGTCTTGTGAAATACTTCTCTGACAGTGCAGTTATTGTATTTGTAATTAGATTCCATCCGAAGGTCAAGACAATGGATGCATTTGTTAAATTTTGGTCAATAAGTCAGTTTCATGTGCATATAAATTTATGCTGATATGTGGCTGTTTCCCTCGAATATGAGATAATGATTCAGAAGATATTGAGATGGAGGCAAATAAATCCAAGAAAGATCTGTCTGATTCAGGAGTAAGTATCTTTCTTTTTTAGCTGTTAGTTGTAGAAGTAAAAGAATGATGCCTATTTCCTATGATGCCGTGCTTTGCAGCTATCCTCTCTCATGACTACAAAATGGTACATTATTTTGTGTTTGGATTCTGATCTTTTAATACTTAAATAATATTCTGATGTTCCTATATCACTACAGAAGTTTGAATAAACTTGAGCCTTCTTCTAACTTTTAGGTTCTGGAAATTTCTTATGAGTGCATTAAATGATGTGGCTGCATATCATCCTTTGCTGTCTTATCTTGTATGCAACCTTTTTGTACATATAAAAACATATATATTTGTTTTGTTGATTTTATAAAAGTTGTATTCATGTCGCCCCTGTAATTATTCACCTTTCATTTTTACAGGTGGGGTCCTTGCTCACAACTATCTGCGATACAACTTCTATTGCAGAGTTTAAAATGGATGTAAGGCATTAAAGTTCAGATATTTTGTGCAAAGATCAATTATACTTTTCTTTCAAGCAAATGGCTTTTATTGTACTAGAGTCTAAATTAGGAACTGTATTTTATCTTATGCTCTCGTTATGCTATTGTGCCATGATCACTAAGCTTGCAGGCTTTCAACTATATGTCAGAAGGGATTTGGTTGAGAAAAGTACACCATCACTAGGTCCAAGTCACTGTTCAATTCAGACTAGTACTGCAAACCAGATTCCTGAGTCCAATGGATCTGTTGCTATTACTTCCGTTGCTGTCTCCAAAACAAAGACATCAAACAGTAGCATCCAGAGAATTGTTGATACAGCTTCTGATGAAGGATTGATGATCCTTCAGTCACTGAAGGTAACTGTTTCTGTTAATTTCTCACACATTATTTCTCTGTGGATGATCTTTTCACATAATCCGTTGAGCAGGTTGGACTTTATAGGAGATTCAGAACCATTAAAGGAAAGAAAGTTCCTCCCTCATGTAAAGCGGTAACTCTTGTAAGCTAATTGTGTGCAGAGATAAGTTTTCATTTTCATTATTTTTGAGATATTACATTTTCATCCTGGGTTCCCTCTAGGCATGGAACTCTTGATCTGAATCAATAAGACATTGGGACTCAACCTGAATGTGACACAAATAAGATGACACATCAGTTTAAGGATCAGGTCATGGTCAATAATCAGGTTGAGTTGAGATCAAGCTTATATTTTGCTGATCTGGTCCTACCTGAAACATGTGAATTCAAATTTGTTTATCGAAGAGTTTTCGGTAAATATAGTCAAGAAAATGTTCTACAGCAATTTTATAATATCAAAACTATAAATCTATAGTCACATTTAGCTTGACCAGTAAAATGGTTTTTATGACATCAAGCTCAATGTGAGCATCCTTTTCTTATTTGGGCTTTTAAAAATTTACCTTGCTATGATTAAGACATGTTTTAAGAATGGTCTGATTTCTGCTTTAAGAAACCTGCCTTTCCTGTTTTATGCAATAGTGAGGAGAATGCAAGATATAGATGTTAACTGCAGAGACTTAACATGACACCTGAAAATAGTTAAGGCTACTCAATTGTCGACTGGATTTTACTTTTTTTTCTGTTTGATATTAGGAACTACATTGTCATAATCCAGTTGTTTCTTCATATGCTAGAAATGTTGTCTTCATTAGTTATTTTTTTATGTGTTATGCTTTGTAAAGCTCATCTTAAATTTACTTTTGGTAGAAGCAAGAAGTCAAGGAAGGCCAACCACTTTGTTACATTGAACAGCTTGGTGGGGAAATCCCCATTGAGGTAATATTGTGAACTTCAACGTACATAAACTTGTGTATATCATTGATCATAGCTTTACATTGTTTGATCGCAACGACTGCTGCGTTTGACCTTCTCTTCTATTTTGCCTCTCTCGATTTAGTCTGATGTTTCTGGAGAGGTAATAAAGATCCTAAGAGAGGATGGTGGTAGGTTTCCCCAATCTTTTTTACTTGCATTTTCTATATTTCGTCTATTATAGCATACCCAACGATGTTGTGATCAATTTCTATACCATTAGTTGCAGAACCAGTAGGTTATTGGGATCATCTCATTGCAATTCTACCCTCCTTTCCTGGAATCAAGAAGCTTCAGTAGGTTCTCCTGTTAAGATATCTGAGAATGATTTTAATTCAGCGCCACATTCTGAAACATAGATGCTAGAGAAACTTCAAGGTGCTGCACCTACCTTGGAGCTTTGCCTTTGCTTATTTAGCTGTCTTTCCTCTCTATTGTATCAACTTCTTGTCCTTGTGGACAGTTTCTTTTATGATGATCCGTCAACTTGTCATCAACATTTTAATATAGGAAGATGAACTTTTGATCTATTGTGCTGTACATGCTTGTTATTTTGTTTATCTTCATCCCGGCTTTGCTTCCTCTGGCTATACATGCGACTTGACTAGTAAATGAAACTGAATTGGTGGGCTTAGTCGCAACAAAACTGCAAACTTATTTTTAGGGATAATCCAGCATCAAAAATGATTTTCTAAAGGGAGACGGCACAACGGGGAAGTCAAAAGCGAGGGGTCATCCAAGGAATCATCGAGGAAAGGGAGAGGGGGCAGGGATAGCGAATGAAGAAAGGAGCAAGCTTTGTATGGGGATGGTGCAAGCGGAGACATGGGAATGTTTATATGGTAAAGAAGGTAGCAAGGATACAGACCAGCTAAGAGATTTTTTTGCAGCGTCCCTTTACCAGGATGAGAGAGATGGCGACACCGCCGCCTCCTAAACCTCTCGACCGAGGCGATGCCTCCGCCTCCCTGACCCCTCGACCCGAGTGTGGAAGATTGCGATGCGGAAGGGCCCATTAAGGCCCCTCCTATCTCCAGAGTGCTTGAACGTAAAAGGCTTGGAAGTCGGATGAAGAATGGAATCGAAGCTTCAAAAATTGTTAGCCAATAAGATCAAGGGAACCCTGCTAGTTGGTTGCTCTAAGAGCAATCGGTTTTGGTCTCGCGGAGGCACTCGAGCTGTAGGCTTTTAGTTTGACTGTGGGCTCGCATTATGCAAAGGAAAAAGCCTTTAGTCATCCTTAAGCTGCACCTATGTAAACCATGTGACGATCTATTTAGGAATGCCACCGTGAGCATTCTTGAGAAAATGAACTTCCCCTCCTTTACTCGATAGATACCCCTACCCCTAGTTCTAATTTGTTAAAGGGTGTTAAAGTAGATTCTATTGTGCAACTAGAATGCTAATTCAGAGTCAACCTAGGTCTTACTTCGGGAGACAGACCACACGTCAAACTTTCACCAATTGGATTTGCAACTTCTCGAAGGAGTACATCTTTGTTACAATAAAACACAACTTATAAAGGGGATTATAATATACTTTGCTATTGTAATTAAAATGCCTAAAACATGGATCTATGGTGAAGGCTTCTTTAGCGACACGTGCTCAGCTTCTCGTGACAAGCGTGGATAAGTTGCAACAGAACACTCAAAGATTGGTTCTCCTTTCTATGGGGCTGAAGGGCTATTCTTTGTCAACGTTGGTGCTATAACTTTGGACATCGAAGATGAAGAAATTGGTTTTGCAACGATTCTCAAATATAGAAGCTTTGGCACAAAGCTAAATAAAGTACCGGTAGCATATTACGTTGAATCTCAAATTTTAATGATAAAATTAATTGATAAGTTTATGGACTAACATGCTTTTGAAATAAGTGATGCAAGAAATATTTCGATCATGGACTTCAACTATCAAAGGATAAATTATCAAGCAAGAGAATCAAACATTGTGTCGAGAAGAATATCATTGGACATCGAGCCATAGGATTGGTTGACATGCCAAAGATTGGATTTCGTGCTATAAGTTCAAGTATCATGTCGAAAGAATCAAGTATTATACCAAAAGATCGGATGTTATAGGAAAGTCAACATGCCAATAGATTGAGTAATATGTCGAAAGAAAAAACGATGCATCGAAGGTTCGGACGAAGTACCGAAAGATCGGATGACATGCCGGAATGGCATATAATGTAAAGCTTCATAATTGTGTCGGATATATGGTTGGATTATTAAAGTCTTGATCGAAGTCTTTTTCGATCAAATTGAGTTAGTATTGGACAAACCATGCTAACTTATCAAGAAATCTATTAAACTTGAGCCAGGACTGAATTGGACCTGTTCAAAGGTCAAATCAAGAACTTAAAGCAGGCTTGGGTAGTGGTAATGCTAGGCCCAAGCAATAGTACCACCTAAGTCAATCGAACAGCACTGTTTGTATTTTTTGGTTGTTTCGATAGTAGTATTGCCCAAGGCGATGATAATACTACTAGAGCCTTGATTCGTGGCCCCCCTAGGACAATAGTACCGCCTGATATCGATGGTTATATCGTCAATACCTTGAAATTTCAAGAATTTAAATTTTTGGCTCCATTCTTGAAGCCTTTTAGGGTCTATAAATACTCCACTCATACTTGCTTGATAGAGCATGAATTCTTAAGTACATAAGTATTGTAAACTCTCTTTTTTAAAAGTGTTTGAGTCTTTTCCTCATTCTTGAGTTTAGAGGTTATTCTAAGTTGTAGGAGGTGAGAGATCTTATAAAAGAGAGTGTATGAAGGTTCTCTCTTAGGCTTGTTAAAATAAGAAGTTGTAACAATGGTAATTAATCTTTGCTCATTAGAAAAAAGATTGGTAGTAAAAACTGATGGCCTCGAGGGAAGAAGAATTAGGAGTGGACATAGGTCGAGAAGATTAAATCACTATAAATCACTTTGTATCCCTTCTGTTGCCTTTGTTTTGTTATTGCATATTGATTTACTTCACTCGCTACCTTTACTCGCACTTTTGGTTAAATGCATTTTTGATATGGATTTATCGATTTTAAGGTCCCCCCCCCCCCCTCTTGGTGTTATTATGATCCTAACAATTATTATCAAAACAAGGTTCTCTTAGTTGGATTAATACCAAAGAGAGATCTAATGACTTTTTCAAGCAATCAAGAGGATTACTCTATCACATGTCCTTCTATGTTCAATGGGACGTATTAGGATCGAATTGACACTAAAGGAGCGAGAGGGGTTGGAGGAGGAGGGGCGGAGGATCAAATCGACATTAGGGGGGTATGAATTAGTGCTTTTGTAAAAATATCGATTCAAAAACTTCGTTCGATCAAAACTTTTGACGATTCAATAAAGCCCGTATAAAAAATGAGTTTAACTTAAAAACGTTTATACACATAGTGAGTAAATAAATTAGTTTTCAATGTGAAAGAAAAGCATAAAGTAAATGCAAACCAAATTTATAGTGGTTCGATCATCTTGACCTATGTTCACTCCTGATTCCTCTTTACTCAAGGCCATCGACTTTCACTAATGATCTTCTTTCCAATGGGCGAAGAAGATCAATTACCCTTATAACTCTTTCTCCTTTTCACAGCTTATGAGAGAACCTTTACACCCTCTTTTATAAGGTATCTCTCACACACCTCTTAGAATAACCTCTAAGCTCAAGGAGGGATTCAATTTTCTCACTCTAAACCCCAAGTTTTTGTTCTCTATTCTTGCTGTTCTAAGCAGAATAGCTGGGGTATTTATAAACCCCAAATGGCTTAAAAAATGGAGCCAAAATTTTAAATACCTTGGGATTTCGGGGTACTAGCGGTACCATTGCCTGTGCTGGGTGGTACCACCGCCTAACATTGGGCGATACAACTGCTTGACATAGTTGCTAGTTATAGGTGCCCTATAAGCCAATCACATGAGTGATGACACCTATAACATGCGTCAATCTCTTTGTTTATGATTATTGATATTTTCTCACATTATCTAGATGTATATTGTGATGTCCTTGGATCTATGCAATGGGAATCGGATCGTGATGAGATCATGATAATGAGACCGATTCACCTTTAAATATAAACCTTAAATAATCCTGATCATAGGTTACTCGAGAGGGACATCGAGATAACCGGACAGACTAGTGTGCTGTATATTGAATCTCAAATTTTGATGATGAAACTAATTGATTGTATTTTGTTTGTCTAACTACGTTTTGAGTTACGCAGGTCTACTCGATCAGAATTAGACAGTTGACGCTGGAGGAATTGACGTTGCACCGGAGGAAATCACGTCAAGATATTGGACAATCGATAGAAGGCTTCAAACGTCGGGCATCGGGCAAAGAAGAGCGGTTGCGCCAAAGATATCGGGGTTGCGGAGGTTAACCACCGATTGGGTAACGGATCGCGAGAGGACGGTGTGCCGAAGAAACGGACGAAGCGCCGATAAGCCACTGACATGCCGGGCAACAGAATGTCAATTCGCATTATAATAATTGTCTTGATCAAAGTAGAGTTTTATTTTTTGTGTACAGGATTAACTACGATAACGATGAAGATGTAAAGCGAAACAAAGTGCCAAAAGTCAAGTGCGATGGATCGTTGAAAGTTCGAGAGTTCGATGGAAGTCCGAAGATTTATTGGGAGTGCTGCCAGAACTGGCCGAGAATGAGTAGGGAGCTTACCAAAGGGTTTTCAGAAGTTCACCGGAAGGTTCGTTGGAAGTTTGCGGAGCTTGCCAAGAAAGATCAGAGCTTGCCAAAGAAGCTCGTAGGAACTCGCCAAGATCATCATGAAGTCTAGGAGCTTGTCGAGAGTCCGCAAAATGGTGTCCGAGGGTTCATTGGAAGATCACCTAAGTTCGCGGAAGCTCACCGGAAGAAGTCTTGACTTGTCGGACTTTGTAATAGCTTAGGAAATATCTTTAATTTCGTAGTTAGTATATTAATTTGGGTTAGGATTAGGTGTTAATCCAATAACCCAAGTAGGGTCAAGGTTAGGCCCAAGGTAGGCTGGTGAGCAAGGAGCACTGGTAGCACCGTCGGACCCAGGCGGTAGCATCGCCGGACCTAGGCGGTAGCACTGCCCTAGGTAGGCGATGGTACCGCCAGCACATTGACACACGCAAAGGTGTGTCAGGCGGTAGTACCGCCTACAATCTGAAATTTCGGACGAGACCTCTTTGAGCGGGATTTTTGAATCCCAAAAAGCTCTATAAATACCCCTTTACTTCTAGCTGGTTGAGTTGCCTTTTGTAGTGTTAGAATTGAGTCTAAGCTATAGCAAATTCTTGTTTTCAATTACTCAAGTGTTCACCTCCTTCTTCTACTTGTAAAAATTCTGTAAAGTGAGGGAACCTCTGGTAAAAGGCTATAAAGGGGTGTTTGGTCCTTCCCCTTCAAGAGACTTGGTAGTGGAAGTTGGGAGCCTCATTGGAGGAGGCTTCAAGAGTGGACGTAGGTCATTTGACCGAACCACTATACATCGCTGCGTTTACTTACTGTGTGAGTACTTAAATTCTGCATCGTAAATTTCTTAAGCTGCAAACTGATCAGATTTCTTCTCCCTACTTCCAATTGCATTTACCTGAATATTTTCAAGTTAAAGTCTCTTTCGCTGAATCAAGTTTCTAAAGCAAATCTCCGGAATCAGTTTTCAAGCTTTATTCAGTTTAATCTACTGCACTAATTCACCCCCCCTCTTAGTGACGCTCGATCCCTAACAATTGGTATCAGAGCCTGGTATTTCTTATTTCGGATTTACACCCATGAGAAATGGCTCTAAATGGCTTTCAAGAGGGCTTTTCGATTTTTCGTCTATCGTTGTTTAACGGATCGGATTACACTTATTGGAAAACTCGAATGAGCATTTTCTTGATTTCTATGAATTTGGATTTATGGAATGTTGTTTAAAACAATTTTCAACTTCCCTTTAAACCGACGAACGAATGGTCGGACTTAGAGAAAAAATATTTTTCTTTAAATGCAAAAGCTATGAATGCCTTATTTTGTACTCTCGATAAAACCGAGTTTAATCGGATTTCAATGTGCAAAATGACTTTTGAAATTTGGCACAAACTTGAAGTCACACATGAAGGAACGAGTAGAGTCAAAGACTCAAAAGTTAATATTTTGATGCACGATTTTGAGGTTTTTCGAATGCAACCAAGCGAGACTATATGCGACATGTACACCCGTTTCACGGATGTCGTCAATAGTCAAAGAGTTCTTGGTAAATCTTTTTCGAATTTTGATCTCGTAAGCAAGATCTTAAGATCCCTTCCAAAAAGGTGGGATCCTAAAATAACCACATTACAAGAGACAAAAAACATAAATGATTTTCCATTAGAAGAATTAATCGGGTCATTAATAACCTACGAAATGACACTTATGGAACATTTTGAACCCGAAGAACACTTGAACCACCTTCCAAAGTACAAGAAGGATTTGGAACCTTGGACAAATGAATACCACTTGAGTAATGACTCAAGTGATGAGGACATTGAACACATAATAATGTATTTTAACAAGTTCATTAAACAAAATCTAAAATAAACAATAAACTTGAATGGAGGAAGAGACCAAAGTTGAAGAAGAAGCGCAAAGAAGAATCAAATGACGAAACGGTGAATTGGGCTTTGACGGGCTTCGACTACAAGGTAAGCAACTTAACTCCCTTGAATTATTTTGAAATTACTTGATATCTTTTCATGAGTGCTTAATTTAGAAAGTAGGTAATAAAAATTATTTTTCAAAAATTATATCATGTTTCTTTTTAGCATCTTTAAAAATTAAAAACTTAGACCATGAAAATTATATTGCTAAGCTTTCATGCATGTTATGTTTTGAAATTTTGAATGATGCAACATTATGGGTGATAATCACTTGATTTGTGTACAAGATTAATTCCATGAATGTTTATGATTTCCATATCGGTTTTTGATGCATGGTTTTAACACAAAAGTTAATTAGCATGATTAGGCTTAATAGGGTTAACCATGATTATGTACTTCGGATCTTATGATAAAAATTACTTTTCGGATTTATAAAATGACGTGTGATTTTAGCAAAAGATTTGAGCATTGATCATGTTGTTATAACTAATTTTAATGATGCTCTCATTTTTTAAAATATGATGCATGACATTTTCATATGAAAAATTTAAACATTCCTATGAAAGATCAAATCAACTTAAAGTGAAATACATAAAAATGAAAAATGCACCATCATGATGTTTCATGTTTGATATGTTTGGTTTGATGATTTTGATGATAAAACTTATATTTCAAATTTATATGATGATGGTCTTCATATGAAAATTTTGAAAATTCTTATGAAAGATCAATCGCATAAAAATGAAAAATGTGCTATCATGATGTCTTTACATTTTATGTGTTTATTCTTGATGGCTTTGATGAGATCACCTTTTTGGTCTTAAACTTGATACACAACTTTTATAAAAAAAAGGGGAACTTGAGCATGCTTACATATAATTAATCTACATTGTTCTAAGTAAAATTTTCGAATGAAAGATTTTGATAATAATATCCAATTTGTATGATGATACATGGCTTTCGAATAAAAAAAATCTTGAACATACCTTTTGAAATCTTACTTGACGATGAACATCTCGATATTAAAAGGATGTTATCATGCTTGAAAGTTATGGAATCATGCTTGATAAATTGTTTTATGAAATTTGCCTTTTGTTTTTAAATGTTGAAACATGTTAAAGGCAAAGGCATGCTTATTTGAAATAAATCATAAAAAGAAAATGCATGATCTTGAAAATTTTTCTATCTCTAAAGTTTTTGGTTTTGATGAATCCATGTGACTCTCTTGAATCGAATATTTTGGAAAATGTCACATACTTAATATGATTTGACTTAATGATTTTTAGGATGAAGTTTGCCTTTCGCTCTAGAATGTTAATACATGTTTCTACTAAAGGCAAAAGCATGCTTATAGAATGAATCACATAAAAAGAGATTACATTTTCTATCCTATTGATGTGAATGAATTTATTTATAATCACTACTTAAATTATGAATGAGATTTTGATGATGTGGTAATAACTTTATTCATGTTATGAATCTCATAAATTTCTTGAATGTAATTTTGATCATGAGTTTTAAGTTAAATGATACATTCAAATGAATCACCTATCGATATTTATGATTGCGATATATCCTTTTGAAATATCTTTCTAAAAAGATTTTGACAACTTAAGATGTCTTTTGGAATTCATGACTCAATCCTTTGTCTTATATTGATATCTTTCATGAATTCATCTATGGCTTGTTTGCATAAAAATTGAAATATTGATTGATGTAAAATTATTTAAATGAAATATTATTCCTCTCTTCTTTTCGACAATGACAAAGGGGGAGTTAACATGCTAGCTTGGATATTACAAGAGAAAGTGGCAAACATAGCTAGCTAGAAATTGCAAAAAGATAAAACTTCCACTTCTCAAAATGAGAAGGAAATTACAAAGTTATATATATAT
Source organism: Musa troglodytarum (assembly GCA_023547065.1). Classification (NCBI taxonomy): domain Eukaryota; kingdom Viridiplantae; phylum Streptophyta; class Magnoliopsida; order Zingiberales; family Musaceae; genus Musa; species Musa troglodytarum. Next base: position 22,507,959 of record CP097506.1, on the reverse strand, counting down.
TTTTAACTCATGAGCTTGCATGTTTAAAAATGTTGTAAATTTTACAAAATTGTTAGCTCATTGCAAACAAAAATTTGATAGCTTGCAAAAGAAAAACTTGGTTGCATAAAATTGAAAGGGAGCTAGCTTGTGTATCGCAAAGAATGCTAGCTTACTTATCATTATTGCTTGCTTGCTTATCAACAATTGGTATCGCTAACAATTGGTATCTTGCTAACCATAAAGGAACTTGCTATCTTGACAATAACAAAATTACTACCTTGTAATCTCAAGAAAAGCAAAGTGCAAACTTGCACTAGAAGCAAGTGTTGAATTATCATGAACATCATCACAACAAGTGATATCTTGCATATCATGATGAACTTTCCGTGATTGAATGTTGAATGTTAATAAAAATCTAGCTAGTATGATTTAAAACTTGCATATCTTTTAAAAACTTGCTAAATGCTACTTCTCCTTTTGTTGATGACAAAGGGTGAGAAGTGTAGATTGATGAGTTCATGCAATGTAATGCTGATTGAGTATTTTATATATTTGCATGATGGTTTGATGTTTTCTCTCAACATGTGATACATGTAGCTTGGATTTGGGATAATCCAAGTGTTCTATCAATGACATATTGATAGGGGGAGTTTGGGTTAAACTTGGAGTTAAGGTTAACTCTATTAGTCATCAATTAGTTGTTATCATCAAAAAGGGAGATTATTGAATCTCGAATTTTGATGATGAAACTAATTGATTGTATTTTGTTTGTCTAACTGCGTTTTGAGTTACGCAGGCCTACTCGATTAGAATTAGATAGTTGACATTGGAGGAATTGATGTTGCACCGGAGGAAATCACGTCAGGATATTGGACAATCGGCTGGCTTCGGGCATCGGGCCAAGAAGAGCGAAGTTGCGCCAAGGATATCGGGGTTACGGAGGTTAACCACCGATTGGGCAATGGATCGTAAGAGAGGACGGTGTGCCGAAGAAACGGACGAAGCGCCGATAAGCCAATGACGTGTCGGGCAACAGAATGTCAATTCACGTTATAATAATTGTCTAGATCGAAGTAGAGTTTTATTTTTTGTGTGCAGGATTAACTGCGATAATGATGAAGACGTAAAGTGAAATAAAGTACCGAAAGTCAAGTGCGATGGATCGTTGGAAGTTCGAGAGTTCAACGGAAGTCCAAAGATTCATTGGGAGTACTACCGGAACTGGCCGAGAACGAGTAGGGAGCTTGCCGAAGGGTTTTCGGAAGTTCATCGGAAGGTTCGTCAGAAGTTTGTGGAGCTTGCCAAGAAAGATCGGAGCTTGCCAAAGAAGCTCGTAGGAACTCGCCAAGATCATCGTGAAGTCTAGGAACTTGTCAGGAGTCCGCAAAATAGTTTCCGAGGGTTCATTGGAAGATCGTCGGAAGTTCACCGGAAGCTCATCGGAAGAAGTCTTGACTTGTCGGACTTTGTAATAGCTTAGGAAATATCTTTAATTTCATAGTTAGCATGTTAATTTGGGTTAGGATTAGGTGTTAATCCAATAACCCAAGTAGGGGCCAATTGGGCCTTTAATGGGCTGTATTGGGCCAAGGTTAGGCCTATACAATTTCTGGCAAGGGCCGATGGTACCACCGTGGGACCCAGGCGGTAGCACCGCCTGTTGACCGTAGGCCAGGCGGTAGCACCGCCTGTGCAGTGATGGTACCGCTTACAAAGCGATAGTATCACAAGACACCGACACGCAAAGGTGTGTCAGGCAGTAGTATCGCTAGTGCCAGGCGGTAGTACCGCCAATAGTCCAAAATTTCGGACGAGACCTCTTTGAGCGAGATTTTTGAATCCAAAAAAAGCTCTATAAAGACCCCTTTACTTCTAGCTGGTTGAGTTGCCTTTTGCAATGTTAGAATTGAGTCTAAGCTATAGCAAATTCTTGCTTTCAATTGCTCAAGTGTTCACCTCCTTCTTCTACTTGTAAAAATTCTGTAAAGTGAGGGAACCTCTGGTAAAAGGCTGTAAAGGGGTGTTTGATCCTTCCCCTTCAAAAGACTTGGTAGTGGAAGTTGGGAGCCTCATTGGAGGAGGCTTCAAGAGTGGACGTAGGTCATTTGATCGAACCACTATACATCGTTGCATTTACTTATTGTTTGAGTACTTAAATTCTGCATCGTAAATTTCTTAAGCTGCAAACTAATCAGATTTCTTCTCCCTACTTCCAATTGTATTTACCTGAATATTTTCAAGTTAAAGTCTCTTTCGCTGAATCAAGTTTCTAAAGCAAATCTCTGGAATCGGTTTTCAAGCTTTATTCAGTTTAATCTGCTGCACTAATTCACCCCCCCTCTTAGTGTCGCTCGATCCCTAATACTGTATACTCGTCCATATGATGGAGGTAGCTGGTCTCATAGCTATTTGTGTGGGGACACTAAGGATATAGTGCAGGTGCTCATTAGAGAATGAGTTTACTGATTGATTCACTTACGGAATGTTGGATGGTTATTGATACCTCATATCAAACAGCGATTCCGTAGTCCTAGTAGTGTATCTGATTCTTAGACTTGAGACACTAAGGATATCTTGTATGAGTACTCCACTCTTTGATATCAGACTTATAGTTTTGACAGTTCCAGATTAAGTATAGCCGATTATTGGGAGTGGTATCCAACCTTACGAGGGCTATTGAGTGTCAATAGAGGATTATCCAATCTCGGTATCATGAGAGAAATATCTCATGTGTTTTTGCTTAGGCAAATCCTTGGCTAGGGTCATTCGGATTGAGAGAGAAAGAGTTCTCCGGGAAAATCCAATTAGAGTAAGACTCGATCAGAAACCGTATGGGCCTGACAACACCATGGACGATATATGATCTCTGAGATATTAGATGGATGAGAGACTATAGGTACATAGTAACTGAGGGCATATAGGTCCAAAAGATTGGATTCCCCTGTATTGTCTAGGGACTACGGTGTAGTGGCCTAGTACGTCCATAGTTGATGAGTCGAGTGAATTATTATGGAGATAATAATTCACTAAGTTAAAAAGAGTTCTGATAGATATAACTCATGGCCAGCTCGATATTGGGCCTAGAGGGTCATACACATATAGTAGATGTTGCGATGAGTAGAGGTTCAGATATGAGAAATCCGCTGGAGCTCCTATCTTATTAGATATCTAATAAGCCCTTATATTATTGGATCCCATGGATGAGATCCAATAAGAGCTAGATTATTGGGTAGAGACCCATTAATCTAAGAGGCTTGGGTAATTTGATGGAGATCCAATACCCAATAGGGCAAGATCTATTAGGGTTTATAATGGGCCTCTATAAATAGGAGAGAACCAAATGTCCATAGGTTGGGGTTTTTGGTAGCCACCATGTTCTTCTCTCCCCAAGAGAGGAGCATCATTGTAGTCTCTACCATGTGGATACAACTAGAGAGAAAGACGCTTGACCTCCTTTATCCTCCCCATGGATCTGCATAAACTTAGGGATATACGATCTCCCTAGGTACTTTCTTTTTACATATGTGATTTTCGGATTCACGGATTTATTTTTCATGCACCGATCTTCGCACGATGACAAAACCTTTCATAAAAATCCAGGATTTTTATTTTTTTTTCTTCCGCTGTGCATGAGATATAGCCCCCTGGATTTCCCAACAATGGTATCAGAGCTAGGTTGTTCGTGTGAAGATCGGATTTTAACTATGTGATGTGTTTTGGATGTGCTTTTGATGTTAAAATCATTGATGTAATAGCGAAAACGGGCAGTAATTGTTGCTGCCCTTGTAGGTGGCCATGGCCAAAGGTTGCATGTAGCCTTGGCAGCAACCTAGCCACCCGCGGGTAAGGGCCGCAGGCGGCCAGAGGTCGGCGGCTTCGTGCCTACGTGCTGGTGCAAGGCGTGGCCTAGTCACCCGCGAGCAGGGGTTGCATGCAGCCAAAGGCCGACGGTTGTGCTTGCGGCGGGTTTATGCTTGCATGTTGACACTACACCCACGTGTACGCTGCCGCACTTCGAGCGACGCCTGCCGGCAGCGCGCTAATAGGCGAGCCGCCCATAGTCGCACCACCCACAACCGCGTTGGGAGGAGCACCCGCAAGGGTTGTGGGCAATGGTCACTGCGGGCACACCACCCGTAGGGACGTGCGCCCGCAAGGGCGGCGATCACTTGCAAGGGACAACATCGCACGCTGATAGATCGCCAACAGGCACTGCACTCGCAGGTAGGTGCAGCGCGCCCGCGAGCTATGGTCGCCACTAGCTAGGTGGCGATGGCCATAGTGCAAAGCAGGAGAGGGAATTAGGGTTTACGGCAAAAGATAGTTTTGCCTCTGAATTTTTAAAATTCTAATTTTATTTCTTTTGGCTGAATGACCAAAATACCCTTCAAAATTTAAAAATTCTAAATATATCCCTATTTTCAAAAAATTATGTATAAACCCTATTTTAAAAATTCAAAAATTTTATTATCAAGCCTTTGTTTTTAGTAAAATAAGTGTCAACATTCAACACGACAAAATAAATTTTATCTTAAAAATCATTAAGATAAAACACATTAAGCATGATAACAAATTTTTAATATTTTTATTTCATCATTATCAATGATAATTTCATAAGGTATGTTCAATGAAAACCATCATCATATAAATTAAATGCAAGTTTTGTCATTAAAGTCGAAGATCAAATGCATCAAAATCTTTCATTTGAAATTTTATTAAGAGCAACGGAGATGGTTTACATGTAAGCATGCCCTTGTCGTTTTCTACTAGATTCATATATCATCGTATAGATCCGAAAAGTAAGTTTCAAGATAAATCATTAAGACCAAACACATGATATACTCATTTATTTTCAAAAGATTCATCATATTTATTTTCATGAGATTCACAAGATTGATAAAATAAATTTATTAATCTTAATAAAATAAAAATATATTTTCATTTCATGTAATTGATTTCATATGAACATATTCAAGTTTTTTATGAAAGCATGTATCAACATTTAAAAATGAGACAAAGTTTCATCTTAAAGTTGTCAAGATGAAACACATAAAAAATAAAATATCATGATAATATATTTTTAATTTTTATATATTTTATTTTATGTGATTGATGTTCTAATTTTCATGCATCATGTAATTCTCCCTAGGGCGAGAAGAGGCGACGGTGTTGTTGGGTGACGGTGGCTCTTCCCTGTTCTATCACGATCCGTCGACACCCGCAAAGACAACTTTGTTCAACGCCCGCTTCATCGCTTGCCCATACTTGTACATATCCTTGGCAGCCTGTTTTGCCATGTTTTGGTGTGTTTTTCCTTGTAAAAACGTAGAAAACAGTAGCTGCAGTGTAGTAGAACGATCGCTCGCTGCATCTGCCTAGACATCCAAAAATAGCTCCGTGTGTCGCAGTTGATTTCTACAGCCGCAGCCACGAGATTTTTGTCAGCCATCTCAGCACTCCTAGAACCCCCAAGTACATGGCTGGATGGGGCTTCGATAGTGTCGGGCGTTGAACACTTTCAAAAATTTGCACATCAACTTGATGGAAACTTGCCTTCGTGCGGCACTTGGGAGTAGTTGTTTATGGACTTGCAGCTGCTCATTCACCCCTCTAAAGTCCTTGTTTTCCTCCTCTCTTTCTCTGCTTTCTCGCACTCCAAGTGCTCGCCAATTGCGTAAAGCTTCCCTCTTCGCGAGACGCCGGACTTGTCCGCCGCTCGTTCCTGTTGAATCTCAGATTTTGATGATGAAACTAATTGAGTGTGATTTGTTGTTTAACTGCATTTTGAGTTACGTAGGTCTACTATTGATCAGGATTAGACAGTTGACACTGGAGGAATTGACGTTGTGCCGGAGGTGATCACGTTAGTATATTGGATGTCGAGCCAGAGGTTCGGTCGACTATCGGCAGGAGACTTCGTACGTCGAGCATCTGGCCAAGAAGTGCGGAGTTGCGCCATAGATATCGAGGTTGCGGAGGTCAACAGTCGATTGGGCAACAAGCCGCTAGAGAGGGTGATGTGCCGAAGGATCGAACGAAGCGCCAACCAATGATGTGTCGAGTAACTAAATGTCAATTCGCGTTATAATAACTGTCTAGATCGAAGTAGAGTGTTTGGTGTTTGTTTGTGCAGGAGTAACTACGAAAGGGATGAAGACATAAAGCGAAATCAATGGCCGAAGTCAAGTACGATGGATCGTTGGGAGTTCGAGAGTTTGACGGAAGTCTGAAGATTCATTGGGAATGCTGCCGGAACTGGTTGAGAACGAGTAGGGAGCTTGCCGAAGGGTTTTCGGAAGTTCGCCGGGAGGTTCGTCGAAAGTTCGTGGAGCTTGCCAAGAAAGATCGGAGCTTGCCAAAGAAGCTCGGGGGAACTCGCCAAGATCATCGTGGAGTCCGAGAGCTTGCCGGGAGTCCGCAGGATGGTTTCCGAGGGATCGTCTAAGACCGCGGAAGTTCACCTAAGCTCGACGGAAGAAGACTTGACTTGCGGACTTTGTAATAGCCTAGGGATGTCTTTAATTTCCTAGTTAGCACATTAATTTGAGTTAGGATTAGAGGTTAACTTTAACCCAAGTAGGGGCCATTGGGCCTTAGTTTGGGCCAAAGTTTTTGGCCCAAATAAAGACTAACGCATGCTACGCATGGTAATCGTAGCATGGCACTATAGCATGACAGTAGCGGTACTATAGCAGCGGTAGCACCGCTGGCTATTGTAGCTGTGGAGGTAGCATCGCATGGCCGGGCGTAGAACCGCCTAGGTGTGTCACCGCCAAGATCGATCGACTAAAACTCAAAAGATTCAAATTTTTGGCTCCAAGTTTGGGCTCCAAATTTGAATCACTTTGAGGCTTATAAATACCCCTTCCTTTTCAGCTGAAAAATAGAACCCTTTTGAGAGTTAGAATCTTGGTTTTGAGCTTTTGAAAAGTCTTGAAAAGTCTTGTTCTTGCTAAGTGTTCACCTCCTTCTTCTCCTTGAGAAATCTTGTACAAGTGTGAACCACTTGTAAAGAGTTGTAAGAGGGGTATTTGATCCTTCCCCTTCAAAGGATTTGATAGTGGAAGAAGGAGCCTCATCGGAGAAGGCGAAGTGGATGTAGGTCACTTTGACCGAACCACTATACATCGCTGCGTCTTGATTGTGTGAGTGTTTAAATTTCTATTTTACTTTGCTGCAAGCCTTTACTTTACTTGCTCCACTTCCTTTTTATCTTTGTACGCATGCTTCAAAGTTAGAACGCAAAAATCGATTTCAAATGAAATGTTGCTTTCATCGTACGTAGTTTCCGAAGCTTGTTTTAAATCGCTAAAAAATCTATCGTTTTATCCGCTGCACTAATTCACCCCCCCCCCTCTTAGTGTTGCTCGATCCCTAACAATTGGTATCAGAGCCATGTTCTTTCTCTTTCGGATTTACACCCGTGAGAAATGACTCTAAATGGTTTTCAAGAGGGCTTTTCAGTTTTTGTCCACCGTTTTTTAACGGTTCGACTACACATATTGGAAAACTCGAATGAGAGTTTTCATGCTTTCAATGAACTTGGATTTGTGGAACATCATCGAAAATGGCTTTCAACCTTCCTCTAAACCGACGAACGAATGATCGGATTTGGAGAAAAGGTTATTTTCTTTAAACGCAAAGGCTATGAATGCCTTATTTTGCGCTTTAGACAAAAATGAGTTCAACTGGATTTCTACATGCGAAACGGCTTTTGACATTTGGCGAACTCTTGAAATCACGTACGAAGGAACGAGTAGAGTCAAAGTCTCGAAAGTTAATATTTTGATGCACGATTTTGAGATTTTTCGAATGGCACCAAGTGAGACTATCGATGACATGTTCTCCCGTTTCTCGGATGTCATCAATAGTCTAAAAGCTCTTGGTAAATATTTTTCGGACTTTGAACTCGTAAACAAGACTTTAAGATCTCTTCCAAAAAATGGGATCCGATAATAACCGCAATACAAGAAACAAAAGATCTAAATAACTATCCTATTAATGAACTTATTGGGTCTTTAAAGACCTATGAAATGAGTTTCTTGGAACGTTTAGAACATCATGAATATGATGAACATTTGAATCACCTTCTAAAGAACAAGAAGGTTTTTGAATATCGGACAAATGGATGCCACTTGAGTGATGACTCAAGTGATGAGGACAATGAGGACATTGAACACATAACAATGAATGTTAAAAAGTTCATTAAACAAAAATTAAAAAACATAAATGAACTTGAACGGAGAAAGAGGTCAAAGAAGAAAAAGAAGGCTTAGAAAGAAGAATCAAGAAAAGAAGAAGCAAACTACGCTTTAATGGGCTTCGACAATGAGGTAAGTAACTTAACTTCCTTGAATTATTTTAAAATTACTTGATGATTTCTATGAATGCTTAACTTAGTTAGTAGGAATTTTTTTTATGCTTTTCTTATGTTTTTAGAAATTAAAAAAATTTCAAAATTATACTATGCTTTTCTTTATAGTATTTTTGAAAAGTAAAATATGAATGATGCAAGATTTGTGATAATGCTTAGGATTAATCCATGCATGTGTATCTTGATGGTTTACATTGTCTCCAAATATGATGCTTGATGATTTTATATCATGCATGAGCTTTTGAAGTAATAAAGTGTCATATTGTGATGATGAAACATATTTTTCGAATTTATAAATAGATGCATGATTTTGGCAAAAATTTGAACATGGCCTTTTAACATAAAAATTGAAAGTGTGCTATCATTTTTACATATTTGGTCTTGACGATTTTATGACTAAGCTTGTGTTTTATTTTGATACATGTTTTCATAAAAATTTTGAATATGCTCACATCAAATTGCTTAAAATGAAAATGTATTTTTTCTCATTCTATTGAGATGAATGAATTCATGTTATGAGTCTTGTGAATCTCATAAAAATAAAAACATGATGAATATTTTAAAAAATGTGCCTCATGTTTTCGGTCTTAATGATTTCTCTTGAAATATGCTCTTTGGACCTATATGAAAAACATGAATATACTCATATGAACGTCAAATCACTTGAAATGGAACACAAAAAAATGAGAAATTACACTATCATGATGCTTTACGTGTAATGCTTTTGATCTTAATGGGCTAAATGACAACTTGTATTTCAAATTTATACAATGATGGCTTCCGTATAAATATTTGAACATACATTATGAAATCATCATTGAAATGAAAATATTAGAAGTTTGTTATCATGCTTAATGACTTTGTGATATTATATCTTGATGACAAACTCATGTTTCGGTTTTAAAATTTGATACTCATCTTTTGTAACATGAAACATATTATTATGATAAATTAAATCTCATGTCTTGGAATAATATGTTGCATTTATGCCTTGACAATTTTTATAAGAAAGTTTGATTTTCAATTTTTGATGAAAGGCAAGTGATAAATTCATTTATGATATTTTATAAATCATTAGAATTACGAATGAGATTTTGATGATACGGTAATGACTTTATTCATGTTATTAATCTCAAAAATAATAATTTAATTATGAGTCTTGAGTTGATAAATTGAGCTTGAATGATTTTTCTTTTAATGATTCTTGAATCTTCTAGAATTATGACTTGTTAAGACATATTTAATGCTTGAATCAAGTTCTAAAAGATTTCATTTTGCTATAAAGAAATTTTATTGAAATCATGATCTTGACAACTATGACTTAAAAAAATACTTTATAAATCAAGATCTTTTACCATGCTCCTTCTGTCTTATCAAAAGAAAATTCTTTAAATGAAATGTAACTTGTCTTTTGATTTCTCGGAATTTAATACTTGAATTTTTATGAATTCGTGTCGTGATTCTTATGAAATATGATCTTGGTAAAAAATTCCTATGTATGAATCAAGATCTTGTGTGTGATCTCCTAAGACTTCCACTTGTTATTTCCTAAAAAGAGACTTGTCAAAATGATTCATGAACCTTTTGATTCATGACTTTTGGATTCATGACTCAAGATTGAAGATTGAAACATTATATACTAAAATTGATTCTTTTTATTGTTTCAATACTTCCTTGAATGCCTTATGTGATGATTGAAAATTTGATAAAAAAAAATGTGCTTAATATTTGAATCATTTATCATGGCTTAAAAATGAATGAAAAGAAAATATGTTGGCACTTGTAATCATGATTTGATCCTTAATATTAATATGCTTTTATATATCATGATTCTTGGTTGTATGACATTTATCTTGAATTAAAAATTGATAAATATGAATCTAGATCTTGCTAAAATGAAAAGTTATTAATCATGGATGATATCTTTTGGTTTTGATTCTTGTTGAATTTACATATTGATATCCTTCATGACATGATTTCTCATGTTTTAATACCATCTTGTATGCATCTTGGAAAAAATTGAAATATTGATTGATGCAAAATTATTGCATTGAAATATTATTCATCCCTTCTTTCGATAGTGACAAAGGGGAGTTAGCTTGCTAGCTTATGCATCACAAGTGAAAGTGGCAAACATAGCTAGCTAGAACTTGCAAAAGGCAAAACTTGCACTTCTCAAAATGAGAAGAAAGAAATTGCAAAGTTGCATTATTTTTTAACTCATAAGTTTGCATGTTTAAAATGTTATAAATTTTACAAAAATTACTAGCTCATTGCAAACATGAAGTTGATTACTTGCAAAAGGGAAACTTAGGTGCAAATGAGAAAAATTGAAAGAGAGCTAGTTTGCGTATTGCAAAGTATACTAGCTTATCATTATTACTTGTCAAAATTTCCCTCATACCATGATTTGTTTATGACTCTCTTGAATTCATGACTTGATATGTTAAAATTCATGATGGAAATTTATTATTTTGTTATGATGGAAGCACTCTTGTAAAGGGAAAAGAATTATATTCTTCCCTTCTTTTTGACAAAATCAAAGGAGGAGAAGATTTATTGCTAGCTTGCATGATTAATTTGCTAGCTCATTCAAGAGGAAGAAAATTGCTAGTTTGTGCATCAAAAGAAAAATTTTGCTAGCTTGAACATTGAGAAGCAAAAAGTTGTTATATCAAGAGAGGCAAAAATCATGCTCAATTTCACTTCTTCAAAATTGCTTACATTTTTTGTTACAAATTATTGTTGAATCTCATGCAAGATTATTTGAAATATTTGATCCTCCCTTTCTTTTTGATGCTAACAAAGGGGGAGAAAGTTTTTAGCTCGAACATTGTAAAAATTTGCCATCTTGATTCCTATTTTCCAACTTCATGAGAAGCTAAGAATTGTTATATCAAAGGATACAAATATTGCTATCGTGAGAAACAAGGTGCCTACTTGCACGTCTCAAGAAGCAAGTGAAAATTATCATAATTCTCCATCCTTGAAACTTGCTATGATTGAATGGTATTATTTGATGTTGTATTGTAAAAATATTGTATGATGTGATAAATAGCTAGTATATTGTAAAGATTTACATATTCTTGAAAACTAGCTATGATGTTACTTCGCCTTTTTGTTGATGACATAGGGGGAGAAGTAGATTGATGACTTCGTGCATTGATTGAATATTTTATATATTTGCATGATGGTTTGATTTATTCTCATAATATTGTGATGAATGTTGCTTGGATTTGGGATAATCCAAGGGTTCTATCAATTGCATATTGATAGGGGGAGTTTGTGTTAAACTCCGGAGAGTTTTAGTTAACTCCGTTAGTCATTAATTAGTTGTCATCATCAAAAAGGGGGAGATTGTTGAATCTCAGATTTTGATGATGAAACTAATTGAGTGTGATTTGTTGTTTAACTGCATTTTGAGTTACGCAGGTCTACTATCGATCAGGATTAGACAGTTGACGCTGGAGGAATTGACGCTGTGCGAGGTGATCACGTCAGTATATTGGATGTCGAGCCGGAGGTTCGGTCGACTATCGGCAGGAGACTTCGTACATCGGGCATCAGGCCAAGAAGTGCGGAGTTGTGCCATGGATATCGAGGTTGCGGAGGTTAACCGTCGATTGGGTAACAAGCCGCTAGAGAGGGCGATGTGTGGATCAAACGAAGCGCCAACCAATGATGTGTCGGGCAACTGAATGTCAATTCTCGTTGTAATAACTGTCTAGATCGAAGTAGAGTGTTTGGTGTTTGTTTGTGCAGGAGTAACTACGAAAGGGATGAAGACGTAAAGCGAAATCAAGGGTCGAAGTCAAGTGCGATGGATCGTTGGGAGTTCGAGAGTTTGACGAAAGTCTGAAGATTCATTGGGAGTGCTGCTGGAACTGGCCGAGAACGAGTAGGGAGCTTGCCGAAGGGTTTTCGGAAGTTCGCCGGGAGGTTCGTCGGAAGTTCGCGGAGCTTGCCAAGAAAGATCAGAGCTTGCCAAAGAAGCTCGAGGGAACTCGCCAAGATCATCGTGGAGTCCGAGAGCTTGCCGGGAGTCCACAGGATGGTTTCCGAGGGATCATCGGAAGACCGCCGGAAGTTCGCCGGAAGCTCGACGGAAGAAGACTTGACTTGCGGACTTTGTAATAGCTTAGGAATGTCTTTAATTTCATAGTTAGCACATTAATTTGGGTTAGGATTAGAGGTTAATCCTTTAACCCGAAGTAGGGGCCATTGGGCCTTAGTTTGGGCCAAAGTTTTTGGCCCAAACAGCACCAACGCATGCTACGTGCATGGTACTGTAGCATGACACTGTAGCGGTACTATAGCAGGCGGTAGCACCGCCTGGCTGGGGCGGTAGAACCGCTTGGGTGTGTCAGTCTGCCAAGACTGACAGCACCGAAAAACTCAAAAGATTTAAATTTTTGGCTCCAAGTTTGGGCTCCAAATTTGAATCACTTTGAGGCTTATAAATACCGCTTCCTTTTCAGCTAAAAAATAGAACCCTTTTGAGAGTTAGAATCTTGGTTTTGAGCTTTTGAAAAGTCTTGAAAAATCTTGTTCTTGCTAAGTGTTCACCTCCTTCTTCTCCTTGAGAAATCTTGTAAGAGTGTGAACCACTTGTAAAGGGTTGTAAGTGGGGTATTTGGTCCTTCCCCTTCAAAGGATTTGATAGTGGAAGAAGGGAGCCTCATCGAAGAAGGCTTCGGAAGTGGATGTTGGTCACTTTGATCGAACCACTATACATCGCTGCGTCTTAATTGTGTGAGTGTTTAAATTTCTGTTTTACTTTGCTGCAAGCCTTTACTTTACTTGCTCCACTTCCTTTTTATCTTTGTACGCATGCTTCAAAGTTAGAATGCAAAAATCGGTTTCAAATGAAACGTTACTTTCATCGTACGATGTTTCCGAAGCTTGTTTTAAATCGCTGAAAAATCCATCGTTTTATCCGCTGCACTAATTCACCCCCCCCTCTTAGTGCCGCTCGATCCCTAACAGTTCCAACAACTAATCAACTTCTCTTTTGACAGGTCCTACGGGACCTGCACGAGGTTGTAGCTCGGTTGACCCTTTGCGGACGCGTATGTCGCAAGGGCGCCTCAAGACTTAGGCAATCCAAGCTAAGTCCGATCGAAGTGGGCGCGAAAGCAATTCTTGACTTAGACAACTTCAGCTAAGTTGGTGGCTTGCCGCAGGGGTGCCTCACCACTTAGACAATTCTTGCTAAGTGTGTGACATTATGGTATCAGAGCAGACAAGCAATTTGAGCAAGCAACGAAGAAACTTCGTAATCTCACCATGGCGAAACAACGTGGTAAATCAAGCAAGATGGGGCAAGCCGGAATGTTGCCCTAAGCAGCCGCAGAAGGGCTGCATGTGCAAACTCGCTCGCTCGCTGCAGGAGCCATTCGTGAGGAACGGGGTAGTGAGCATGAGGAGCGAGAAGTGGGCTACTCTCCATGAGCGGAGGAGGAGCAATCCGGAGCGCCAACCGAAAGAAAGAGCCATAGAGAGAGGGTCACAGCGGTGGAAACCCGCTTGGATGTTCTTGAAGCGAGCTTGGATGAACTCTACTAAGGCCAAAGTAGGCTTCTTGGCGTAGAGAGCTCGCAAGAAGAAGCTGAATCCCGGATCGACAAGGTTGAAGCCTTAGTCGATCGACTAATGGATGACACAAAGGACTCTGTGCAACATTTGCAAGATTTAGTGACGGAACTCACTTCCAAAGTTGCAATGCTCACAAGGGCGTTGAATGCGGGGGGAAGCAACACCCGTGTTGCACCAACACAAAGCTTCAGGGCACCCGACCCATATTGTTATGGGGGTGCTAGAGATGTGAAGGAGCTCGAGAATTTCCTGTTTGATATGGAACAGTACTTTCGAGCTACGAGGCCAGACTCTGAGGACACCAAAGTTTCGATAGCGACTATGTATCTGAACGGAGATGCAAAGCTTTGGTGGAGAACCCGATGGGAAGAGATTCAACAAGGTCGGAGCCGGGTGGACACATGGGACGACTTGAAGCATGAGTTAAGAACTCAATTCGTGCCTGAGAACACTGAGTTCATCGCAAGGAGGAAGTTGAGACAACTCCACCAAACAACTTCCATTCGGGACTATGTGAAGCAATTTTCTGCACTGATGTTGGACATTCAAGACATGTCTGAAAAAGATAAGCTGTTTAGCTTTCTTGACGGCCTGAAGCCATGGGCTCAACAGGAACTTCATCGACGGAATGTCACTGATTTGTCCGGAGCAATTGCAGCCGCAGAAAGGCTTACCGACTTTGCTTCCTCAGAGGACCCACGGAAGAAGAAGTAGTCCATAGGAAATCACCAACCAAGGCACCCTCCTGGGAAGGAACCAAGGGGTGAGCAAAGGAAGAAGAGTTTCCATAAGGGGTTGAACTCAAATGGCAGGGCCTCAAAACCTAGGAGATGTTTCTTGTGCGGAGGACCACACAGTGTATGGGAGTGCTCGCAAAAATAGGCACTCAATGCCTTGTTGGCTTCCATCAAGACCCCTAAGCCAGACAAGGGCAAGGCAGTCGCCCTTAGTTCGAGTAGCTCCGAGTCGGGCAACGACGATGAGAAGTCACAAGGACCCCGAATGGGTGCGATGCGTTTGTTGAATGCATTACGGGGTCAAGTGGGGGAGAACATGAAGCCGAAGCAACAAAAAGTAGGAAGCAGTGAGCTGATGTATGTAAACATTAGACTCAATGGCCAAACCACCCGAGCAATGGTGGACACGGGTGCTACTCACAACTTCATCGCCGACCGAGAAGCAAAGTGGCTTGGGTTAATCTTAGAGAAGAACCCAAGTTGAATGAAGGCAGTTAACTCAGAGGCTAAGCGAATCTCTGGGCTAGCAAAGGGAGTCTCCATCAAGATCGGATCGTGGAGCGGGCGCACAAACATGATGGCGGTGCCATTGGATGACTTCCAAGTGATTCTTGGAATGGAGTTCATGCATGCAGCAAAGTTGGTGCCGATGTTGTTCCTAGACTCCATATGTCTGATGGGAGGTGACAACCCCTGTGTGGTTTTTGTCACTCGAAGAGGAACCCAGTGATCCCCAAAGAACTATCAGCGTTGCAATTGAAGAAGGGGGTACGCAAAGGAGAGTTAACCTTTGTGGTTGTGATGAAGTTAGAAACACTCGATGGGGGGGCCCGTAAAGAACCTGCTACGGTGGCAAATGTCCTGAAGGAGTTCGAAGATGTTATGCCACCTGAGTTGCCGAAAACTTTGCCGCCACGCAGAGGCATAGACCATCTTATTGAGCTGGAGCTGGGAGTGAAGCCTCCAATGAGACCACCATACTGCATGACCCCTCCAGAGTTAGCAGAGCTCAGAAAGCAGTTAGATGAATTGCTAAGTGGTGGTCTCATCCGCAGCCCAAAGCACCATTCGGAGCTCCAGTTCTCTTCCAGAAGAAACAAGATGGGAGTCTCTGACTATGCGTCGATTATCAAGCCCTTAACAAGGTGACCGTGAAGAACAAGTATCCCATCCCTCTCATTGCGGACTTGTTCAACCAACTAGGCAAAGCAAAGTATTTCTCAAAACTTGACCTTCGGTCAAGGTATTGGCAGGTGTGTATTGCTGAAGGTGATGAAGCGAAGACTACCTGTGTGACCAGGTATAGAGCGTTTGAGTTCCCGGTGATGCCTTCGGTTTAACCAACGCCCACCACATTCTGCACTCTTATGAACCAGCTATTCAAGGAGTATCCGGACAAGTTTGTGGTTGTCTACTTGGACGATATCGTCGCCTATAGTCGAACACTTGAGGAGCATATTGAACACCTCCGAACAATCTTCAAAGTTCTCAGGGAGAATTCATTATTCGTAAAAAGAGAGAAGTTCTACTTTGCTCAGAAAGAGATCTTATTCTTGGGGCATCGGATCGGCGACGGTTCCATTCAGATGGATAAAGCAAAGGTGCAAGCAGTTGTGGACTGGCAAACTCCAAAGAAGGTGCCTCGAATCGAGATCCTTCCTTGGGTTTGTGAACTACTATCGACGCTTCATAGTAGGGTATTCGAAGCACGTAGCTCCACTGACAGAGTTGTTGAAAAAGGAGCAGCCTTGGAGATGGTTGACAAATGTGAAGCGGCATTCCAAGACCTAAAGGCTGTCATTTTGGAAGAACCGATGCTCAAATTGCCAGACTATGGGAAGCCCTTCGAAGTCCATACAGATGCTTCAGACTTCGCTATTGGAAGAGTACTCATGCAGGAGGGCCACCCAGTGGCCTATGAAAGCTGTAAGTTCAACGAGACCGAGTGGCGGTATCCAGTGCACGAGAAAGAGATGACAGCGGTGATCCACTGTTTATGGGTGTGGCGACACTACCTTCTCGGATCGTGATTTGTGCTGAGAACAGACAACATCGCTTTGAGTTACTTTCAGACTCAAAAGAAACTCTCTCCAAAGCAAGCACGATGGCAGGACTTCCTAGCGGAATTTGACATGGTAATGGAGTACAAACCCAGAAAAGCAAATGTCGTAGCTGATGCCTTGAGTCGAAAAGTGGAGGACGTGAATGCCATGCAACTAGAGGGCAGAGGCCAAATAAGCCAATTGCAATCCAACTTCCTTTCCCGGATCAAGGATGGACTGTACAGTGATCCCCAAGCAGTAACCTTGATGCAATTGATTCAAGAAGGCAAGGCATTGTTGAATCTCGGATTTTGATGATGAAACTAATTGAGTATGATTTATTGTCTAACTGCGTGTTGAGTTACGTAGGTCTACTATCGATCAGGATTAGACAGTTGACGCTAGAGGAATTGACGTTGCGCCGGAGGTGATCACGTCAGGATATTGGGTGTCGAGCCAGAGGTTCGGTCGACTATCGGCAGGAGGCTTCGTACGTCGGGCATCGGGCCAAGAAGTGTGGAGTTGCGCCATGGATATCGAGGTTGCGGAGGTCAACCATCGATTGGGCAACAAGCCACTAGAGAGGGCGATGTGCCGAAGGATCGGACGAAGCACCAACCAATGATGTGTCGTGCCACTGAATGTCAATTCGCGTTGTAATAATTGTCTAGATCGAAGTAAAGTGTTTGGTGTTTGTTTGTGTAGGAGTAACTACGAAAGGGATGAAGACGTAAAGCGAAATCAAGGGCCGAAGTCAAGTGCGATGGATCATTGGGAGTGAGTTTGAGAAGCTCAAGATTCATTGGGAGTGCTGCCGGAACTGGCCGAGAACGAGTAGGGAGCTTGCCGAAGGGTTTTCGGAAGCTCGCCGGGAGGTTCGTCGGAAGTTCGCAGAGCTTGACAAGAAAGATCGAAGCTTGCCAAAGAAGCTCGGGGGAACTCGCCAAAATCATCGTGGAGTCCGAGAGCATGCCGGGAGTCCGCAGGATAGTTTCCGAGGATCGCTTCAAGACCGCTAAGTTCACCTAAGCTCGACTAAGAAGACTTGACTTGCGGACTTTGTAATAGCTTAGGAAACATCTTTAAAATTCATAGTTAGCACATATTTTGGGTTAGGATTAGATAACCTTAGTAGAGACGTGGGCCTTGATTAGGATGAGTTTGAGCTAAAATTTTGGCCCAAACCGGAACCAATATGTGCACATACGTACTCTTTGTAGCATGCTCTGCCTTTAGTTCACTTGTGTAAACTCACATGGCAGATAATACTACTGCTGAGGTAGCGCCTTCACAGCTCTATAACCCAGCCAGTGGAACACTTGCTTAGCGATAACGCCCTCGGTATTATGCTTGACGGTGGAAAGCACTTTGTGATAACCTGCCATCATCGATCAACAATTAGTACGAGGCGGTAACATGCTTGTGGCCAGTATACCGCCTCGACCACGAGCCTGAAACTCCAGGTGTTTCAAATTTGGGCCCAATTTTAAGATCCACTTTGGATCTAAATACCCCCTTTATCGGTGAAAGTACAACCTTTTGAGCAAAAGTTCTTAGTCTTGAGCTTTTGTAGAGTGTTGAAAAGTCTTGTTCTTGCTAAGTGTTCACCTTCTTCTTCTCTTGAGAAATCTTGTACAAGTGTGAACTTCTTGTAAAGGGTTGTAAAAGGGGTATTTGGTCCTTCCTTCAAAGGATTTGCTAGTGGAAGAGCGGAGCCTCATCGTAAAGGCTTCAAGAGTGGATGTAGGTCATTTGACCGAACCACTATACATCATTGTGTCCATAAATGTGTGAGTGTTTACATTCTTGAATCATTTCATTACTTGGCTGCAAGTTGTTTAGTTCATAGTTATTTCTTTTATGTAAGCAATTACTTTCCAGTTCTCTTTCGCCAAATCGAAATCTTCCTACGAACTTGTGTTTTTGCAAAATCGATTTCAAGAGTATGATTTTTAATCCGCTGCACTAATTCACCCCCCCTCTTAGTGCCTTTTAGATCCTAACAATTGGTATCAGAGCCACGTTTTTTCTCTTTCGGCTTTACACCCGTGGGAAATGGCTCTAAATGGTTTTCAAGAGGGCTTTTCGGTTTTTCGTCTACCGTTCTTTAACGGTTCGGACTACATATTGGAAAACTCGAATGAGAGTTTTCATGCTTTCAATGGATTTGGATTTGTGGAACATCATTGAAAATGGTTTTCAACCTTTCTCTAAACCGACAAACGAATGGTCGGTTTTGGAGAAAAGGTCGTTTTCTTTAAACGCAAAGGCTATGAATGCCTTATTTTGCGCTTTGTACAAGAACGAGTTCAATCAGATTTCTATGTGCGAAACGGCTTTTGACATTTGGCGAACTCTTGAAATCACGCATGAGGGAACTAGTAGAGTTAAAGACTCGAAAGTAAACCTCTTGTTGCATGATTTTGAGCTCTTCCAAATGACACCAAGCGAATCTATCGACGACATGTACACTCTTCACGGATGTCGTCAATAGCGTGAAAAGTCTTGGTAAAAGTTTTTGGATTTTGAACTCACTAACAAGATCTTAAGATCCCTTTCAAAATGGTGGGATCCTAAAATAACGATTCAAGAATCAAAGGATCTAAATAATTATTCTATTGATGAACTCATTGGGTCCTTAAAGACCTATGAAATGGAACATGATGAATATGATAAACATGATGAACACATGAACAACCTTCTAAAGAACAAGAAGGTTTTTGAACTCCGAACTATGAAATGCCACTTGAGTAATGACTCAAGTGATGAGGACAATGAGGACATTGAACACATAACAATGAATGTTAACAAGTTCATTAAACAAAAATTAAAAAATACAAATGAACTTGAACGGAGAAAGAGGCCAAAGAAGAAGAAGAAGGCTTGGAAAGAAGAATCAAGAAAAGAAGCAAACTACGTTTTAATGGGCTTCGACAATGAGGTAAGTAACTTAACTTCCTTGAATTATTTTGAAATTACTTGATGATTTCCATGAATGCTTAACTTAGTTTGTAGGATTTTTATGCTTTTCTTGTGTTTTAGAAATTAAAAAAATCGAAATTATACTATACTTCTTTTTATAGTATTTTGAAAAGTAAACATATGAATGATGCAAGATTTGTGATAATGCTTAGGATTAATCCATGCATGTGTATCTTGATGGTTTACATTGTCTCCAAATATGATGCTTGATGATTTTATATCATGCATGAGCTTTTGAAGTAATAAAGTGTCATATTGTGATGATGAAACATATTTTTTGAATTTATAAATAGATGCATGATTTTGGCAAAAATTTGAACATGGCCTTTTAACATAAAAATTGAAAGTGTGCTATCATTTTTACATATTTAGTCTTGACGATTTTATGACTAAGCTTGTGTTTTATTTTGATACATGTTTTCATAAAAATTTTGAATATGCTCACATCAAATTGCTTAAAATGAAAATATATTTTTTTTTCTCATTCTATTGAGATGAATGAATTTATGTTATGAGTCTTGTGAATCTCATAAAAATAAACATGATGAATATTTTAAAAAATGTGCCTCATGTTTTCGGTCTTAATGATTTCTCTTGAAACATGCTCTTTGGACCTATATGAAAAACATGAGTATACTCGTATGAACGTCAAATCACTTAAAATGGAACACATAAAAAAATGAGAAATTACACTATCATGATGCTTTACGTGTAATGCTTTTTGTCTTAATGGGCCAAATGACAACTTGTATTTCAAATTTATACAATGATGGCTTCCGTATAAATATTTGAACATACATTATGAAATCATCATTGAAATGAAAATATTAGAAGTTTGTTATCATGCTTAATGACTTTGTGATATTATATCTTGATGACAAACTCATGTTTCGGTTTTAAAATTTGATACTCATCTTTTGAAACATGAAACATATTATCATGATAAATTAAATCTCATGTCTTGGAATAATATGTTGCATTTATGCCTTGACAATTTTATGATAAAGTTTGATTTTCAATTTTTGATGAAAGGCAAGTGATAAATTCATTTATGATATTTTATAAATCATTAAATTACGAATGAGATTTTGATGATACGAAATGACTTTATTCATGTTATTAATCTCAAAAATAATAATTTAATTATGAGTCTTGACTTGATAAATTGAGCTTGAATGATTTTTCTTTTAATGATTCTTGAATCTTCTAGAATTATGAAGACATATTTAATGCTTGAATCAAGTTCTAAAAGATTTCATTTTGCTATAAAGAAATTTTATTGAAATCATGATCTTGACAACTATGACTTGAAACTCTTTATAAATCAAGATCTTTTACCATGCTCCTTCCGTCTTATCAAAGAAAATTCCTTAAATGAAATGTAACTTGTCTTTTGATTTCTCGGAATTCAATACTTGAATTTTTATGAATTCGTGTCTTGATTCTTATGAAATGTGATATTAGTAAAAATTCCTATATATGAATCAAGATCTTGTGTGTGATCTCCTAAGACTTCCACTTGTTATTTCCTAAAAAGAGACTTGTCAAAATGATTCATGAACCTTTTGATTCATGACTCAAGATTGAAGATTGAAACATTATATGCTAAAATTGATTCTTTTTATTGTTTCAATACTTCCTTGAATGCCTTATGTGATGATTGAAAATTTGATAAAAAAAATGTGCTTAATATTTGAATCATTTATCATGGCTTGAAAATGAATGAAAAGAAAATATGTTGGCACTTGTAATCATGATTTGATCCTTAATATTAATATGCTTTTATATATCATGATTCTTGGTTGTATAACATTTATCTTGAATTAAAAATTGATAAATATGAATCTAGATCTTGCTAAAATGAAAAGTTATGAATCATGGATGATATCTTTTGGTTTTGATTCTTGTTGAATTTACATATTGATATCCTTCATGACATGATTTCTCATGTTTTAATACCATCTTGTATGCATCTTGGAAAAAATTGAAATATTGATTGATGCAAAATTATTGCATTGAAATATTATTCATCCCTTCTTTCGATAGTGACAAAGGGAGTTAGCTTGCTAGCTTATGCATCACAAGTGAAAGTGGCAAACATAGCTAGCTAGAACTTGCAAAGGCAAAACTTGCACTTCTCAAAATGACAAGAAAGAAATTACAAAGTTGCATTATTTTTAACTCATGAGCTTACAGTTTTAAAATGTTATAAATTTTACAAAATTACTAGCTCATTGCAAACATAAAGTTGATTACTTGCAAAAGGGAAACTTAGGTGCAAATAAGAAAAATTGAAAGAGAGCTAGTTTGCGTATTGCAAAATATACTAAGCTTATCATTATTGCTTGTCATAAATTTCCCTCATACCATGATTTGTTTATGACTCTCTTAAATGCATGACTTGATATGTTAAAAATTCATGATGGAAATTTGTTATTTTGTTATGATGGAAGTACTCATGTAAAGGGAAAAGAATTATATTCTTCCCTTCTTTTTGATAAAATCAAAGGAGGAGAAGATTTATTGCTAGCTTGCATGCTCATTCAAGAGGAAGAAAATTGCTAACTTGTGCATCAAAAGAAAAATTTTGCTAGCTTGAACATTGAGAAGCAAAAAGTTGTTATCTCAAGAAAGGCAAAAATCTTGCTCAATTTCACTTCTTCAAAATTGCTTACATTTTTGTTACAAATGATTGTTGAATCTCATGCAAGATTATTTGAAATATTTGATCCTCCCTTTCTTTTGATGCTAACAAAGGGGAGAAAGTTTTTAGCTCGAACATTGCAAAAATTTTCCATCTTGATTCCTATTTTGCAACTTCATGAGAAGCTAAGAATTGTTATATCAAAGGATGCAAATATTGCTATCATGGGAAACAAGGTGCGTACTTGCACATCTCAAGAAGCAAGTGAAAATTACCATCATTATCTATCCTTGAAACTTGCTATGATTGAATGGTATTATTTGATGTTGTATTGTAAAAATGTTGTATGATGTGATAAATAGCTAGTATGTTGTAAAGATTTGCATATTCTTGAAAACTAGCTATGATGTTACTTCTCCTTTTTATTGATGACATAGAGGGAGAAGTAGATTGATGACTTCATGCTTTGTATTGAATATTTTATATATATTTGTATGATGGTTTGACTATTCTCATAAACATTGTGATGAATGTTGCTTGGATGCAGGATAATCCAAGTGTTATATCAATGGCATATTGATAGGGAGTTTGTGTTAAACTCAGGGAGTTATGGTTAACTCCGTTAGTCATCAATTAGTTGTCATCATCAAAAAGGAGGAGATTGTTGAATCTCGGATTTTGATGATGAAACTAATTGAGTGTGATTTGTTGTCTAACTGCGTGTTGAGTTACGTAGGTCTACTATCGGTCAGGATTAGGCGATTGTGGCCTGGAGGAATTGGCGTTGCGCGGAGGTGATCACGTCGAGGATATTGGAGTGTCGAGCGGAGGTTCGGATCGACTATCGGCGAGGAGGCTTCGTCGGGCATCGGGCCAAGAAGTGCGGAGTTGCGCCATGGATATCGAGGTTGCGGAGGTCAACCATCGATTGGGCAACAAGCCGCCTAGAGAGGGCGATGTGCGAAGGATCGAGCGCCAACCAATGATGTGTCGAACGAATGTCAATTCGCGTTGTAATAACTGTCTAGATCGAAGTAGAGTGTTTGGTGTTTGTTTGTGCAGGAGTAACTACGAAAGGGATGAAGATGTAAAGCGAAATCAAGGGCCGAAGTCAAGTGCGATGGATCGTTGGGAGTTCGAGAGTTTGACGGAAGCCTAAAGATTCATTGGGAGTGCTGCCGGAACTGGCCGAGAACGAGTAGGGAGCTTGCCGAAGGGTTTTCGAGAGCTCACCGGGAGGTTCGTCGGAAGTTCGCGGAGCTTGACAAGAAAGATCGAAGCTTACCAAAGAAGCTCGGGGGAACTCGTCAAAATCATCGTGGAGTCAGGAGCTTGGGAGTCCGCAGGGTGGTTTCCGAGGGATCGTCGGAAGATCGCCGGAAGTTCGCCGGAAGCTCGACGGAAGAAGACTTGACTTGCGGACTTTGTAATAGCTTAGAAAACATCTTTAAAATTCGTAGTTAGTACATATTTTAGATTAGGAGTAGATAACCCAAAGGGGGGGCCCATTGGGCCTTGATTAGGATGAGTTTGGGCCAAAATTTTGGCCCAAACCGAACCAGCTACGTGCATGCATGCTACTCAGAGTTCTCGTAGCCCATCAGAGCTTTGTAGCCAGCGGCGGTGGAACCGCTGCACGGGCGATGGCATCGCCCACGCGTCGATCAACAGATCGACACGGTGCGGTGGCACCGCCACTGACAAGCGGTGGCACCGCCTCTGACCACCAGAGCCTGGGAACTCCAAATTGATTTCAAATTTGGAGCCCAATTTTAAATCCACTTTGGATCTATAAATACCCCCCCTTTCTCAGCTGAAAGTGCAACCCTTTTGAGCAAAAATTCTTAGTCTTGAGCTTTTGTAGAGTGTTGAAAAGTCTTGTTCTTGCTAAGTGTTCACCTTCTTCTTCTCTTGAGAAATCTTGTACAAGTGTGAACTTCTTGTAAAGGGTTGTAAAAGGGGTATTTGGTCCTTCCCCTTCAAAGGATTTGCTAGTGAAAGAGCAGAGCTTCATCGTAAAGGCTTCAAGAGTGGATGTAGGTCATTTGACCGAACCACTATACATCATTGTGTCCATAAATGTGTGAGTGTTTACATTCTTGAATCATTTCATTACTTGGCTGCAAGTTGTTTAGTTCATAGTTATTTCCTTTACGTAAGCAATTACTTTCAAGTTCTCTTTCGCCAAATCGAAATCTTCCTACGAACTTGTGTTTTTGCAAAATCGGTTTCAAGAGTATGATTTTTAATCCGCTGCACTAATTCACCCCCCCTCTTAGTGCCTTTTAGATCCTAACAGGCACGACGATTTTGGGTCTAGGAGGGACTCGTCTACACAAAAGGGAATAGAGTTTATGTTCCTCGGGTGGATAATCTGAGGCGTGAGCTTTTGAAGGAGTGTCATGATTCCCTTTGGGCAGGACATCCGGGGATTCACCGAACATTGGCTCTCATGGAGAGGGCCTTCTATTGGCTGAAGATGGGGACGGATGTGGAGGAATATGTTCGGACGTGCCTAACTTGTCAACAAGACAAAGTGGAGCAACGGAAGCCGATGAGACTTTTGGAGCTGTTGCCCATACCAGAAAGGCCGTGGGAGAGCATTTCTCTGGACTTCATATCAAGCTTGCCGATAGTAGGGGGACTCGGATCGATACTTGTGGTGGTCGATCGATTTTTGAAGTATGCAACCTTCATTGCTGCACCCCTACACTGTTCAGCAGAGGAAGCGGCGAAGCTAATGATGAAGAATGTGGTGAAGTATTGAGGAGTCCCACACAATATCATAAGTGATCGAGATGCTCGATTTCTGGGATGATTCTGGACCGAGCTATTCAAATTATTGGGGTCGAAGCTATACTTCTCCACAAGCCTCCACCCCTAGACGGATGGCCAAACTGAGAGAATAAACTCACTCCTAGAGCAATATCTTCACTACGTGAGTGCCAACCAACGAGATTAGGTGAAGTTGTTGGACATAGCCCAATTCTCCTACAACCTGCAGCGGAGCTCTACATCCAACAAGAGCCCCTTTGAGATCATCACAAGACAACAGCCGACTCCTCACACTTTGGCTATTGGATATACAGGGAGTAGTCCGTCCGCATATCATTTGGCAAAAGAATGGCATCGAAATGCAGATATTGCGCGGGCCTACTTGGAGAAGGCGGCCAAAAAGATGAAGAAGTGTGTAGACTTGGGAAGGCGACCCCAGGAATACAAAGTCGGCGATTTGGTGTTGGTGAAGCTCTAACCAGCCTCACTCCAATTCTTTAGAAACAAGGTGCATAAAAGATTGGTGCGCAAGTATGATAGCCCCTTCCCAATTATCAGTAGGGTGGGCAATGTTTCCTACAAGTTGCAACTGTCGGCGTGGTTCAAGATGCACAATGTTTTTCATGCCAAAGAACTTAAAAGCCTACCACTCCGATCCGCAAGATGCTTCTCGAGGCATTTCAACTCGCCAACCTCCCACCGAGCTTCCACGAGAAGTGAGTTGAAACCATTTTAGCAGATCGCAGGACAAGACTACCCAATGGAGTGAACAAATTGAATACTTGGTGAAGTGGCGGAAACTTCCCAAAACCGAAGCCGCTGGGAGCCGTAAGACGCCCAACATGAAGAAGCAAAGCCTACCAAAGAGTGTCAATGAGGGCGTCGACAGCTTAAGTGGGGGAGAATGTCACGAACGGTCGTCGCACACCCGTAGCAACTTTGTTCAACGTTCCGTTCGTCGCTTGCCCATGCTTGTACATATCCTTGGCAGCCTATTTTGCCATGTTTTGGTGTGTTTTTCCTTGTAAAAATGTAGAAAACAGCAGCTGCAGTGCAGCAGAATGATCGCTCACTGCATCTGCCTAGACATCCAAAAATAGCTCCGTTTTCATGTGCCGCGGGCTGATTTCTGCAGGCCGCGCCCACCAGATTTTTGTCAGCCATCTCAGTACCCTGGAACCCCCTGGGTGGCACATGGCTGGATGTGGCTTCAGTATAGTGTTGGACGTTGAACACTTTCACAAGTTTGCACGTCAACTTGACGGAAACTTGCCTTCGCGCCCGGCACTTGGGGAGTAGTTGTTTGCGGACTTGCAGCTGCTCATTCACCCCTCTAAAGTCCTTGTTTTCCTCCTCTCTTTCTCTACTTTCTCGCACTCCAAGTGCTCGCTCAATTGCTTGTAAAGCTTCCCTCTTCGCGAGACGTCGGGACTTGTCCGCCACTCGTTCCAACAACTAATCAACTTCTCTTTTGACAGGTCCTACGGGATCTGCACGAGGTTGCAGCTTGGCTGACCCTTTGTGGATGCGTATGTCCCAAGGGCACCTCAAGACTTAGGCAATCCAAGCTAAGTCCGATCGAAGTGGGCGCGAAGGAAATTCTTGACTTAGGCAACTTCAGCTAAGTCGGTGGCTTGCCACAAGGGTGCCTCACCACTTAGACAATTCTTGCTAAGTGCGTGACAGTTCTGCAGACCAAGAATTGGGGCTTCGGGCAACTGAACAGAGGAGGAGGAGATCGAGGGAGGCGTCCTCACCTCGGCCAACCGGGCGACTGCTTGTGGTTCTGCTTAGACTCTTCCCACGCCTTTGATCGGGGGCTGCGCTGTCCTTGTCGAAGATCAGGAATTGGGGTTGCGATCACCAATCGCTCCACCATCTGAACAGAGGACGAGCGATTGAGTTGGCAATCTGCTCCCTTGAGCGATTTCGCAGTCGCTTGCTTCTCCCTAGGGTGAGGGACGCTGCTGGGCGGCGGCTCTTCCCTGTTCTGCGCATGGAGAGTAGGGGCTGCGGACAGTCGGCACATGGGTCGATCGGCTGTGGCTCCTCTGCGCAAACGGCTTGCTCTG
Organism: Musa troglodytarum; assembly: GCA_023547065.1. NCBI lineage: Eukaryota > Viridiplantae > Streptophyta > Magnoliopsida > Zingiberales > Musaceae > Musa > Musa troglodytarum. The sequence continues at coordinate 22,480,756 of CP097506.1, read as the reverse complement.
CTGTACTCTGCATCACCCCCCTCCTCCTGTTGGGTTGCGCTGTCCCTGTTCTGCGCCATAGGAGAGCAGGAATCTGAACAGAGGAGGCATGATTTGCTCCCTTCGGGGATTTTAGCCGCTTGTCTCCCTAGGGCGACGGACGCTGCTGTTGGGTGGCGGCTCTTCCCTGTTCTGCGCGCACGAAGAGCAAGGGCTGCGAACTCACCCCCCTCCTCCTCCTTGACTTGGGGTAGTGGCGTTCCCTTGAGTTGGGGCAGCGGTGGTAGCTTACGGCTGCTTGAACAAAGGAGCCTCTCCTAGCACCAAAAGGACAAGGCTACCTCTCCCGGGGGCAGCGATGGTCCCGGGGGTGGTGATGGTGGCAGCAGGGTAGATCCAAAGACGAAGCTCCCTGCCCTTGTTGCTTCTTCTGTCCGACAAGATGCTCCTTCGATGATGCAGCATAGAGGCAGGTCGCGCTCTAGTTTGCGGCCTCCTACTCTCATTTCTAGAGATCCTTGATCTAGCTAGGAGAGTCCTAATCTATTAGTACTCTAGCCAAGAGAGTCCTAATCTGTTGGGACTCTAGTTAGGAGAGTCCTAATCTGTTGGGATTGTTGGGAAATACATGGAGGCGATATCACATGCGCAATGGAAGAACATAAAAATAAAACACCCTAGATTTTTTCAAAAGGTTCCATCATCGTGCGAAGATTGGTGTGTCAAAAATAAATCTACAAATCCAAAAATTATGTGTATGAAAAGAACGATAGTACCTAGGGAGATCGTATATCTTTGAGTTCTTGTAGATCCATGAGGGAGGATGAAGGAGGTCAAGCGTCCTCCTCTCTAGCGGTATCCACACGATAGGGACTACAACGATGCTCCTCTCTTGGGAGAGGAGAATAAAAGGTGGTTGCCAAGAGAACTCCCAACCTATGGAGCTTTGGTTCCCTCCTATTTATAGAGGTCCCTTGTAAACCCTAATGGATCCTACCCTATTGGGTATTGGATCTATATCTAATTACCCAAGCCTCTTAGATTAATGGGTCTCTACCCAATAATCTAGCTCTTATTGGATCTCATCCATGAGATCCAATAATATAGGGGCTTATTGGATATCCAATAAGATATGAGCTCCGGCAGATTTCTCATATTTGAATCTCTATTTGTCGCAACACCTACCACATGTGTGATCCTCTAGGCCCAATATCGAGCTGGCCATGAGTCATACCTATTAGAACTACTTCTAACTCAGTGAATTATTATCTCTATAATAATTCACTCGATTCAATGATTGTGAACGTACTAGGCCACTACGCCGTAGTCCCCAGACGATACAGGGAAATTCAATCCTTTGGACCTATTTGTCCTCAGTTACCATGTACCTATAGTCTCTCATCCATTTAATATCCCAGAGACCATATATTGGGCATGGTGCTATCAGGCCCATACGGTTTCCAATCGAGTCTCGCTCTAATCGGATTCTCCTAGGGAACTCTTTCTCTCTCAATCCGAAAGACTCTAGCCAGGGATTTGCCTGAGCAAAAACATATAGGATATTCCTCTCATGATACCAAGAGCGGATGATTCTCTATTGACACTCAATAGCCCTCGTAAGATTGGCTGCCACTCCCAATAACTGGCTGTACTAGATCTGGAACTTCCAAACCTGTAAGTCCGATATCAAAGAGTGGAGTACTCATATAGGACTTCCTTGGCATCTCAAGTCTAAGGACCAGATACACTACTAGGACTACTGAATTGCTATCTGATATGAGGTATCAATGACCATCCAGCATTCCGTAAGTGGATCAATCAGTGAATTTATTCTCTAATAAGCACCTACATTGTATCCTTAGTATCCCCACACGAGTAGCTATGAGACCAGCTACCTCCATCATATGATGGGTATATAGTACACCAGTCTGTTCGGTTATCTTGATGTTTTTTTGATAAGTTTACCTCGATGTCCCTCTCGAGTAACCTATGACCGAGATTATTTAGGGTCTGTGTTTAAGATGAATCGGTCTCATTATCGTGATCTTATCATGATCCGATTCTCATTACACAAATCCAAGGACATCACAATATACATCCAGATAATGTAAGAAAATACCAATAATCATAAGCAAAAAAATTGACGTAGCATGTTACAGGTGCCATCACTCACATGATTGGCTTGTAGGGCACCTATAACTAACAATCTCCCACTTGACCTAAAGCCAATCACCTACGTGTTTGATCTCTATCAGGCCTTTGTGATCCTCAAAGACAAAATGAGTTAATGACTTTGTTAGTGGATTTACAATGTTATCTTTGGATGGAACTCTTTCCACTACTGTATCTCTTTGGGCCACGATCTCTCTAATAAGCTGGAACTTCCTCAATGCCCCAATTACAGATGAAGAAATTATGAAAATTATCTTTAAGTCACCAAAACACAAAAGCCCTGGCCTAGATGGATTTTCAGCTGAATTTTGTCAAATTACATGGCTTATAATTAGTAATAATGTGATTAAAGCTTGTCAGCATTTTTCTCTTCAGGTCATATTCTTAAAGCGATAAATTACACTTTTATTTCTTTGGTTCCTAAGAATGCAGGACCTGATTCACTTGAGGACTATTGGCCTATTTCATTATGTAACTTTATTATAAGATCATCTTCAAGCTGCTTGCTGATCAAATACAAAAGATTATGCATAAGATCATTAGTCCTTCGTAGGTTACTTTCATTCAAGGGAGAAATATACATCACAATGTTCTTCTTACTAATGACCTAGTTAAGGATCTACACTCCAAATCAAGAGAGACAAAAATTTGTTTTAAAGCTAACTTACGAAAATCATTTGATTCAATTAATCGACACTTTATCTACAAGATGCTCCTCAGTATGAACTTCCCTCAACAAAGGGTTAATTGGATTCAATGCTGTTTGGAAACTCCAAAATTTTTAGTTCTCTTTAATGGTTCACCTATTAGCTTTATTGGGAGCATGAATGACATCCAACAAGGTGATCCACTTTCTCCTTATCTTTTTATAATTATAATAGAAGGACTCAGCTGTAGGTTGGAAGATGCAGTCTCTAAGGGCAGCATTAAGGTACCCCATATTGATTATATTCATATATCCTACATAACCTTTGCAAATGATTTTATTATATTTCTTTGTAATAACTCTACTTTAGTGAGAAATCTAGCTACTATTCTGAATGACTTTGGTCTAGTTTCTGGACTTGACTAAATCATGCAAAAGTAAAGTCTATATGGGTCCTTGCATTGAAGATAAAGATTTTATTACACAAACTTTAGGGGTTAGCGAGGGAAGTATGCTAGTTCCATATCTGGGTCTCCCACTCATATCCACTAGCATTCACAAAACCCACTATCAGTCTATCCTGCAAAAAATAAAGAATAGAATTTTCTCCTAGAAAACTAGACTTCTTTCCAAAGCAAGACGACTTGAACTCATCCGATCTGTGTTGTTCTCTTACTCTATTTATTGGTCTAATGCATTTCTTTTGCCTGTTGGACTTCTTCAAGATATAGAACGATTATTGAAAAACTTCTTCTGGAATGGCATGGATGGTAAGGCAATGCATATGGTAATTAGGATAGCATCTACAGACCAAAACAAATCCTGTTTGGTACAGAAATCTAAGAGATTGAAATAAAGCTTGTTTGGTACAGAAATTATGGGATCTCTTACAAAACAAATCCTTATGGTCACAATGGGTTTCTACTAGGTACCTATCCAAGGAATCAATCTGGGAAGTTTCTATAAAATGTATCATTCTACTGCTTGGAAAGGAATTTTGAAGGCAAGGAATTGGCTAATCAAACACATTTCTTATGACATCTCTTCTGGGACCAGCATTAATATGTGGTATGATCCATGGGTGAATGGGAAAAGTATATTCCAATTGTATGGTGATAGAGTACGAAGAGATCTTGGAGCTCCTAAAGATTAGAAGGTTTCTGAATTCATTTCTAACGGTGCTTGGTGTCTTCCCAATCCTACTTCTCCTGACATGCTATCACTTTGGCCGACCATTACAGCTCTTCCACTCAGGAACAACACTTCATATATGCTTATTTGGCTTCATGACAATGATAAATTTAGCGTAACATCTTCATGGAGGAATCAAATCAGATAAAAAAATAACAAGTGGATCCCAAGCAATAGGACATGGTATCGACCGGGCTCACAGAGACATTCCTTATGTACATGACAGGCTCTTCTTGTCAAACTACTTACAATAGATAATATTAAGCGAAGAGGCATCTATCTTGTTAGCCGATGCTCTCTTTGTATGCAACAGGAAGAAAATATTGATCATCTCTATTTTACTTATAATTACACTAATTGGTTTTGGAAGGAGATTCTAAAGAGATTTGAACTCAATAGGCTACCAATGACAAACTTACATCAGGAATTAGAACAGCTCAAGCAAACCTTCTCAAGAAAAGGGCCTCTTACGCAACTAGCAAAGGTTTTTTTTAGATATGCTATTTGATAGATTTGGAAGGAGAGGTGTAGCAGAATCTTTGAGAGCCACAAAACACATAATGCTCATCTTCTGCTAGAGATTCTTAGCTACTCAAGTTCATGTATAGAGCAGGATCTGAAAATGAAGTATTTAACAAGCCGAGAAAAAGAGGCTCTTATCAGATTCAATTTTACCATTCGTTAATGCTTTTTGGAATGATATTACGGTATTATATGATACAATAATGTGATATATTCACAGATTGTTCATGACTGGTCTGATATTATATTTTCTTATTTGATACCTATTGTAAAGAGTCATAGTCTGTAGCATTTGTAGTCATGACTATCTTTTCATTTGATTCCTCTTGGAGATAAGTCTGGTGGAGTGGAAACATTCCATATTTCTGAGGTGGGGTGCATTCTCCTAGATTGCTCTAAGAGATTTCAAGCTTTAGTCTACGGCTTGTGTAGATAGTGCTATTTTCTACAAATTTCATACTTAATCCAATTATATTTACTTATAAAAAAAAGTAATTGCCCGGTAGTTGTCGCAATATAAGGGAATCAACTCCTTGTTGCTCGGCACGACTCCCAAATCTGTGATGAACTACTTTATCCAGACTCCCTCTTTTATTGCCTCTGTGGTCGAGTCAGCAGTAGTGTCTTGCTTAGAACACTTCCAGTATACTGCTCCTCCATTCAGAGTGAATACATATCCTGAATTAGACTTGCCATCATCAACATCAGACTAGAAGCTCGAGTCCGTGTAGCCCTCAATCCTGAGGCTACTTTCTCCATATACTAGTAAAAGATCCTTAGTCCTTCTTAAGTACTTAAGGATATACTTTATTGCTTTCTAGTGCTCCAAGCCTGGATATGCCTGATACCTGCTTGTGACACTCAGAGCATGCACTATATTAGGTCTGGTACATAGCATAGCATACATGATAGACCATACTGCTAAGGCATAGGGTATCCTATCCATGTGTATCCTTTTTAGGAGTCTTTGGGGATATTCTCCTAGAAAGTGATAACCTATGTCTCATCGGTATGAGACCTCTCTTGAAATTTTCTATGCCAAACCTTTTGACAATGGTATCTATGTACCTGAACTAGGATAAGCTAAGCATCCTCTTGGATCTATCTCTATAGATCCGAATCTCCAATAAGTAGGATGTTTCTCGTAAGTCCTTCATGGAGAAGTGTCTAGATAGTCAAGTCTTTACCGTGGAGAGCATTCTTACATCATTCTCAATGATTAGGATGTCATCTACATACAATACCAAAAAAGGCGATAGCGCTCCCACTTATCTTCTTGTACACACAAGGTTCATCTTCATTCTTAATGAACTCATAAGATCTGATTGCCTCATCAAATCTTATGTTCCAACTTTAAGAAGCTTGCTTCAATCCATAGATGAACCTAAGCAACCTGCACATATTATCTGGACTGTTCTTGGACATGAATCTCTTAGGCTGTATCATATATACCTCCTCCTCGAGGTTGCTGTTGAGGAATGTGGTTATCATGTCCATCTGCTAGATCTCATAATTATAGTGTGTTGCAATAACCAATAGAATTCGGATGGATTTTAGCATGGCTACAAGTAAGAAGGTTTCGTCATAGTCAACACCTTGGCTTTGACGATACCCCTTAGCCATTAGTCTTGCTTTATAGGTCTCTACCTTTCCATCTACTCCGATCTTCTTCTTGAAGATCCACTTGCAGCCAATGGGTACGATACCCTCGAGGGCATTAATCAGGTTCTAAACCTTGTTGGAGTATATAGAATCCATCTTTGAATTCATAGCTTCTTGTAACTTCCCAGAGTCTATACTTGTAATAGGCTCCTTGTAGGTCTGAGGATCAATATCCTCAACATTTGTTCCTCTGATATGTCTCACATACTCTTAGGAGGATAGGATAGATACTCTACCACACTTACGTAAAGTTGGAACTTGTGTGCTAAGTACCTGAACAGACTCTGGCTATGGAATGGTGCTTGAGCAAGGTTCTCCAATCTCGCTCAACTCTATCATGTTGGGAAATCCGCGCAAGGGGAGCGACATCACATGTGTAGCGGAAGAACAGAAAATAAAACCCCAGATTTCTTATAGAAAGTTTTCGTCATCGTGCGAAGATCGGTGCATCAAAAATAAATTCACAAAAATTGCACGTGTTAAAGAAAGATACCTAGGGAGATCGTATATCCCTGAATTCCTACAGATCTGTGGGAGAGGATGAAGGAGGTCAAGCATCCTCCTCTCTAGCGGTATCCACACAGCAGGGATTGCAATGATGCACCTCTCTCTTTGGGGAGAAGTGAATAGGAGGTGGCTACCAAAAACCCTCAACCTATAGAACTCTGGTTCCCTCCTTTTTATAGAGGCCCCCCTGAAAAACCCTAATGGATCTTTTGCCCTATTGGGTATTGGATCTTCATCCAATTACCCAAGCCTCTTAGATTAGTGGGTTTCTACCCAATAATCTCTTATTAGCAATTATTGGATCTCATCTCATGATCTAATAATTCAAGGGCTTAATGGATATCCAATAAGATAGGGGGTTCAGCGGATATCTCATATCCAAACCTCTACTCGTCGCAACACCTACCATATGTGTGTGGCCCTCTAGGCCCAATATCGAGCTGGCCATGAGTCATACTTGTTAGAACTCCTTCTGACTTAGTGAATTATTATCTCTATAATAATTCATCCAACTCATCGATCATGACGCATGCAGGCCACTACACCGCGGCCCCAAACGATACTGGGAATCTAATCCTTTAGACCTATCTATCCTCAGTTACCATATATCTTTAATCTCTCATCCATCTAATATCCCAGAGACCCTATATCGGGCATGGTGCTGTCAGGCCTATACGGTCTCTCCTCGAGTCTTGCTCTTGTTGGATTCTCCCGGAGAACTCTTTCTCTCTCAATCCGAATAACCTTGGCCAAGGATTTGTTCGAGCAAGAATACATGGGATATTCCTCTTATGATACCGAGAGCAGATGATCATCTATTGATACTCAATAGCCCTCGTAAGGTTAGCTACTACTCCCAATGACCAGTTGTACTAGGTATGAAACTTTCCAAACCTATAAGTCCAGTATCAAAGAGTGGAGTACTCATACAGGACATCCTTGGTGTCTCAAGTCTAAGGACCAGTTACACTACTGGGACTACGGAATCACCGTCGACATGAGGCATCAATAACCATCCAAAGCATTCCGTAGGCGGATCAATCGCTGAACTCATTCTCCAATGAGCACTTGCACTGCACTTTAGTGTCCCCACGAGTAGCTATGAGACCAGCTACCTCCATCATATGAACGGGTATATAGCACACTAGTCTATCTTGTTATCTCGATGTCCTTCTCGAGTAACCTATGACCAGGATGATTTAGAGTTTGTGTTTAAAGGTGAATCGATCTCATTATCGTGATCTCATCACGATCCGATTCCCATTGTACAGATCTAGGGACATCACAATATTCATCTAGATAATGTGAGATAATGTCAATAATCGTAAGCAAAGAGATTGACGTAGTGTGTTACAAAGCATATCACTCATGTGATTGGCTTGTAGGGCACCTATAACTAGCATATCATGCTCTCACTGTCTCCACCAAGAATGTGTTCCTTCTCAAGGAACACTGCTCTCTTAGCTACAAAGATAGGGTGATAGAAATTATATCCACAAGTTTCCTTGGGGTGATAGAAATTATAACCACAAGTTCATGGGATACCTCCCACGAACTTGCACCGTTCCGTTTTGAATTCTAACTTATCGGGCTTGTGTCTTTTAACGTGGGCGGAATAGCCCTAAATCTTAACAACCTTAAGATCGGGCTTTCCTTTCCATATCTTTTTTTGGTAAGTAAATGTAATTGTATTTAGTATGAAGTTTGTATAAAATAGCTTTGTCTAAACAAGCCGTAGACTACAGCTTGAGATCTCTCAGAGTAGTCTAGGAGAATGCACCCCACCTCAGAAAGGTGGAATAGTCTCACTCCAGTAGACTCATCTCCAAGAGAAGTTAAACAGAAAAGTAGCCATGACTACACATGTTGTAGACTATGACGCTTTACTATAGGCAACAAATAGCAAAATGCAATAACCAATCATTCCTGGATGACCTGTGAATACATCACATTATTGAAGCATAGAATCACACAATACATCAAACTTATTCTAGAAAGCATTAACGAATTATAAAATTGAATCTGATAAAGATCTCTTTTTCTCTACTTGTTAAATGCTTCATTTCTAGATCCTACTCCATACATGATTTTGAGTCGCTAAGTATCTCGAGCAAAAGGTCAGCATTGTGTGTGTTGTGGCCCTTAAAGATTCTGCTACACCTCTCCCTCTAAATCTACCAAATAGCACATCTGTAGGTAATATTTGCCAAGTGCGTAAGAAGCCCTTTTCTTGAGAAGCTTTGCTGGAACTATTCTAGTTCTTGATGCAAGTTTGGCATTTGTAGCCTATATAGTTCAAATCTCTTTAGAATCTCCTCCCATATCTAATTAGTGTAGTCATAAGCAAAATAAAGATGATCAATATTTTCTTCCTGTTGCATACAAAGAGAGCATCGGTTAACAAGATATATACCTTTTCATTTCATATTGTCCATTATAGGTAGTTTAGCAAGAAGGGCCTGTCATGTGTATAAGGAATGTCTCTGTGAGCCCGGTCTATCCTATATTCAACTGATTGAGATCCACTTATTGTTTCTTTGTTTGATTTGATTCCATGCAGATGTAGCACTAAATTTTTCATTGTCATAAACCAAATAAGCATGTTTGAAGAGTTGTTCCTGATTGAAAGAGCTGTAATAGTCAGCTAAAGTGATAGCATATTAGGAGAAATAGGATTAGGAAGACACCAAGTACCGTTAACAATGAATTCAGAAACTTTCCAATCTTTAGGGGCCCCAAGATCTCTTCGTACTCTATCACCATACAATTGAAATATACGCTTCCCATTCAACCAAGGATCATACCACATATTAATTCTGGTCCCAGAAGAGATTGCATAAGAAATGTGTTTGATCAGCCAATTTCTTGCTTTTAAAATTCCTTTCCAAGCAGCAGAATGATATGTTTTTGCTGAAACTTCCCAGATTGATTCCTTAAATAAGTACCTAATAGAAACTCATTGTGACCATAAGGATTTGTTTTGCAAAAGATCTCACAATTTCTGTACCAAACAAGCTTTATTCCAATCTCTCAGATTTCGTAGATTCAGCCCCCCCTCATCTTTCGGTCTGTAGATGCTATCCCAATTTACCATATGCATTGCCTTACCATCTGTACCATTCCAGAAAAAGTTCTTCAATAGCTGTTCAATATCCTGAAGAAGTCCAACAGGTAGAAGAAATGCATTAGACCAATAAATAGAGTAAGAGAATAATACAGATCGGATAAGTTCAAGTCGTCCTGATTTGGAAAGGAGTCTAGTTTTTCAAGAGAAAATTCTATTCTTTATTTTTTGTAGGATAGGCTAATAGTGGGTTTTGTGAATACTAGTGGATATGAGTGGAAGACCCAGATAAGAAACCGGTAGGCTTCCCTTGCTAACCCCCAAAGTTTGTATAATTTATCTTTAATACAAGGACCCATATAGACTTTGCTTTTTTGCATGATTTAGTTGAAAGCCAGAAACTAAACTAAAATCCTTTAGAATAGTAGCCAAATTCCTCACTAAAGTAGTGTCATTCCAAAAAAATATAATAAGATCATTTGCAAATGTTATATGGGATATATGAACAGAACCAGCATGAGGTATCTTATTATTGCCATCAGAGACTACCTTTTCTAATATACAGTTGAGTCCTTCCATGAAAATTGTAAAAAAATATGGAGAAAGTGAATCTCCATATCTCATATAGTGTAGACACTACCGAATTTGTTAGAACTCTGTTCAGAAGGTAAGCTGCGGACTCTAGGGCATATCCCTAGAATAAGACGGGTAGGTTGGTAAAATTCATCATGGATTGCACAATGTCTAATAGTGTGTGATTTCTCCTTTTGAATACACCATTGAGCTAGGGGGTAAAAGGAGGTTTATATTGGGGTAGAATCCCTTGGTCCTTGAGGAACTGGATAAACTTTATACTCAAGTACTCACCTCCTCGATCTGATCGAAGAGTCTTGATACTCTTTGGGCCACTAATCTAGCCTTGTTTCTAACCACGATACCAAGTTCATCTTGCTTGTTTCTAAAGATCAATTTAGTACTAATTATCAAATGGTCACTAGGTCTAGGAACAAGCTTCCACACCTTATTTCTCTCAAATTGATTTAACTCCTTATGTATTACGATAAACGATGAATCATCTTTTAGGGCTTCGTCAATGTATTTTGGTTCAATTTGAGATAAAAAGGTAGCATTAGCATAAAAATTTTTAAATGAAGAGTGAGTTTAAACACCTTTTGATGTATCTCCAATGATTAGTTCCTTTGAATAAGTATCTACATACTTTCATTCATTAGGTAAGGAGTCATTAGAAGAAGATGCATCCAAGTTGCTTAGGGGAGGAGAGTTTTCATTCAAATTTAAAGCATCAAAGTTAAAATCGTTAAAAAAATTATTTTCTTAAATTTGAGAAACTCATTAAAGACAACATGAATAAATTCCTCTATAACCAATGTTCTTTTATTAAAGACACGAAAAGCTTTAGAAATAGAGGAATAACCAAGAAATATGACTTCATCGAATTTTGTAACAAATTTTCCTAAGGCATCTTTTTCATTTAAAATAAAACATTTACAACCAAAAAGGCAAAAGAAGAGATCACACCAGATTTATAGTGATTTGGTCATCGTGACCTACATCCACTTCCAATTCCTTCTCCGTTGAGGCCACCGGCATCCACTAACGATCTTCCTTCAATGGGTGAAGATCAACTACCCTCTTACAACCCTTTTATCCTTTTCACAAGTTTAGAGACAACCTTTACAATTTACTCACCCTTCTCTTAAACAAAAATTCAATACTTAGGGCTAGAAAAAGGGGATTCTAAAGGAATTACCGTTAGGATCTAGAGTGGCACTAAGAGAGGGGGTGAATTAGTGCAATGGATAAAAATCATAAATTTAAAATGATTACATAAAGAGTTATGCGTTAAGAAGTGTCGGTTCGACGAAAATGATTTTAGCAAAGTGATTCGAGTGAATACGACAAAAAGTAGAGAGGAGGAGATCGAGAGATTGTAGCTAAGTGAGGTTTTCTCTCTCTAAGGCGATTCTGCTTCTCTCTATAGGGTGAGAAGAGGTGACGGCGGCTACCCCTTTTGCGCTTCTTCTTCCTCCTGGTGGGCGACGGTGAATTTGTGGCTGCTTCTCTCTAAGGAAGGGGTGACAGCTACGATGAGGGGTTTGACCGGGGGTGGCGATCAGTTCTGAGAGCATGATCGGCCAGCGGAGCAATGATCTATGGAATAGAGGAGGACCTATTGTGGCTTTCCCAGTTCTGCAGACCAGGAATTGGGGCTGCGTCGATTAGGCGCTCCCTCCCTCGCCTCTCTCTAACCAAGGAGGAGAGGGTTCCGCAGATCGGACTGGGTGACGGCTACTTCTCTCTAGTGAGAAGAACCCTCTGCATCATGAGAATAGAGGAGGCGAGGGTTCACTCCCTCCATCGCCCCGCTCTACTACTACGCATAGGGGAGCCTTCTCCTTGTTTTGCACATGGCTGCTAGGCAATGACTGTGCAGCGATTGGGCTATTGCTACATAGCTATGAGATCTTGGGCTTAGGGCGACTGAACAGAGGAGATGAGGCGGCGGCTGTTGGGTGGTGTCTCCCTTGGCAAGAGCCTACTTGTAGTTGTGGAATCCGTTTGAACAGAGGAGGTCTACTGTTGTTTGATAGGGGGGCGGCGATCAGAGCAGTTCCCCTATTCTACTCGATTGGGGGTAGATCTACACTGCCCATTTTGAGTTAGAGCACTGCAACTTGGGATGGCTGGTGACGGTGGCAGCAGGGTAGATCCGAAGATGAGGCTTCCTTTTCAAGTTGCTTCTTCTTCCCGACGAGATGCTCCTTCAATGATGCAACATATAGGTAGGTCGCGCTCAAGATCACGACCTCCTACTCTCATTTCTAAAGATCCTCGGCCTTGGACAAGCCTCTTCAAGGCTCCGGTTGGAAGCCCGAATCTTAGCTTGGATTTCTTTGCTCTAGAAACCTAGGCTGATCAGAAGATTGTTATGTACGAGACTATTGATTCTGATGAGCTGATTAAGACGTGGTTTGTGGCACTAGTTGGTTATGTGGTCGGACTCAAGACATCCTATTTCCCGTTATCCTCATTCATCAAGACTCGATGGGGAGCATCGACATTTGATCTTTATATGCAGGAGAACGATTTCTTTGTATGCAAACTCTATTCTGAAGAGGATTTGCAATGGATTCTTGAAGGGTTTTGGACCATTCATGGCCATCCGATGATACTATGGTACTGGGTCCCCTGATGTCTGTTTGGAGTTAGAAAGCCTCTAGTCTATTCCCTTATGGGTTTCCTTTCATGGTCTTCCCCTGAATCTTTGGAATCAATGTTTTATTGCTAAGTTATGCAGTACCTTGGGACAGCTATTGTATATCGATAAGGCAATAGCAGCGCAGACGAGATTGGCTTTTGCACTAGCATGTATTATGGTTTCTTCCAATGGAGATCTTACTGATAAGGTTTATTATAGGGATCTTGAGGGGGGCACTCGTAAGGTGCATGTTTCATATTCCTGGAAGCCATAGCGGTGTAAGATCTGTCACTCTTTCGGTCATGCATATGGAGCTTATTAGCAAACTCAAAAAACGATCACTCAGGTTTACCGACAACGTCAGGCAACTCATCATGGAGTTGATGCTGCTATGACTACTGATGAACAAGGTGCGTCTCCCGAAGTAGTAGCACTGATGATAACGAAAGAGCATTCTGACTCGCTTAGGCAACAACACAGACAGAAGGATACATTAGGAATTTTAATTCTTCCTATTATAGCCCCTTCAACAATAGCAATTTTCGGTACCCAAGAATAAGAGGCGAAGTTAGGAACTTCATCTATTCCTACATCGACGGGAACTACCACAACAGGGATCCCACGTCCCACTCATCGTGCTAACCAGGATATTGTGTCTCAACCAGTCCCTACAAACCTCGCCAGCTAGGACATTCAGCCTCAACAGGTGCCTTAACCTTCAACAAACACTACCAACCTGGATTTCTTGGGTACTTCAAAATTTAAGCATTTGCAAGCTGTGGATGAAGTGGATAAAAATAGAAATAAAGGCTAAAAAGGTAAGGATATTATACGAGAGAAACCTGTAAAATCTAAGGATAAGAAGAAGGATGGTACTGTTAAGTCGCACATACTTCCGTCTACCTAGGAAGAGTCTCTTATTTCCTTTCCTACCTGTTTTATTTATGATGAAGATACTTTGTTGGAATCTTTGTGGACTGAATAAACTTAAGAAATGTCGGAAGCTTAATAGAATAATCAAGTCTGCTGCTTATGATATTATTATTCTTGTGGAAACAAAAATTAAACCATCTCGGGTTTGTGTTCAAAGAAATTTAATATGGCTAGAGGCAGAACTTCTTACCAACGATACTTGTGACACTTATGGTAGAATATGGGTATTATGACATCCGAACTCTATTAGTGCTTGCTTTATTTCTATTACAGAACAATTCATCCACCTTAAGGCTGAGGATAAAAAGAATGATTATCAATTCCATATTACTGGTGTATATGCTTTTAATAGTATGCAGGAAAGAAACGTTCAATGGGTGATCTAATTAATATTGCAAATGGCTGTCTCAGTGCCTTGGATTATTCTTGGTGACTTCAATACTATTCGGTACACACATGAAAAAGGGGGGGGGGGGGAAACCAATTTTGGCTACCTTGCCGGATTGATTTTAACGATTTAATAGATATTGCTGGATTGATTGGTTTGAAAACTGTAGGATTGGCTTTCATGGAGTAATCAAGGTGCTCGCAAGAAAATTATGGCTTAACTCGATAGGTGTCTGATTAATCAAGGATGATTAACAGTTTACCCTGATTCACTTCCAGAGTATGGTGCTCAGTTGTTTTCTGATTACTCTTCAATGTATATATATGCAGATAAAATAATACCCAGAGGCAAGAAATCATTTAGATTCTTTAACATGTGGAGTACCTATCCTTAATTCCTCGAGGTTATCAGATCAATTTAGAATGTTAATGTGCATAGTTCTCCCCCTTACATCTTATGCCAAAAGCTTAAAGCATATAAAGCAGTACTAAAGGAGTGGAATACAAACACCTTTGGTAATATTATCACCTGGGTCCAGTTAAACAAAAAGAAACTAATGGCGGTGCAACATGAGCTATATCTTCAGCCCTTTGACGAGAATCTTATTTGCAAAGAGGTAGAAGCTAGGTATCAATTCATGCAGGCCTTAAAGCAGGAAGAAAGTTTTACACAATAGAAGTCTCAATAGCATTGGCTTACTTTATGGGATTCCAATATGAAGTTTTTCTATACAGCCATTACTACTCGAAGGGCTATTAACTGCATCAGGAAATGTAAAGACCAAGATGGTCCACTTATTGAAAATTTGGTTAAGGTTAAAGCACACACTGAGTAATTTTTTTATTCTTTACTCAATCAAATAGAGTAGCCTAATAATGTTCATGTGGAGCCTACTAGAAAGCTTGATTTGGATGACATCACGATTCTCAATGCATCAATTACAAACGAAGAAATTGTAAGAGTTGTCTTTATGTCACCGAAGCATAAAAGCCCTAGTCTGGATGGATTTTCAACTGAATTTTACCAAATTACATGGTCGATCATTGGAAATGACGTGATTAAGGCTTGTCAACATTTTTTCTCTTCAAGTCATATTCTTAAAGCGATAAATTTTACTTTTATTTCTTTAGTTCCTAAGAATGTAAGGGCTGATTGGACATGGGAGAGACCGAGCTCACAGAGATATTCCTTATGCACATGGTAGGCCCTTCTTGCCAAACTACCTACAATGGATAATATGAAGCAAAAAGATATATATCTTGTTAACCGATGCTATCTTTGTATGCAATAGAAAAAAAATATTGATCATCTCTATTTTACTTGTGACTACACTAATTGGGTATGGATGAAGATTCTGAAGAGATTTGAACTACATAGGCTACCAATACCAAACTTGCATCAAGAACTAGAACAGCTGTAGCAAAGCTTCTTAAGAAAATGACTTCTTACATAACTGGCAAAGATTACATTCATATGTGCTATTTGGTGGATTTGGAGGGAGAGATATAGTAGAATCTTTGAGGGCCACAACACACACAATGCTCACCTTTTGCTCGAGATACTTAGCGACTCAAGATCATGTATGGAGCAGGATCTGGAAATGAAGCATTTAACAAGTAGAGAAAAAGAGATCTTTATCAGATTCAATTTTATAATTCGTTAATACTTTTTAGAATGAGGTTGCTGTATTATGTGCCTCTATGCATCAATAATATGATGTATTCACAGGTCATCCAGGAAAGGTTGATTATTGCATTTTGCTATATGTTGCTTATAGTAAAGCGTCATAGTTTACAACATGTGTAGTCATGACTACACATGTTTAACTTCTCTTGGAGATGAGTCTGGTGGAGTGAGACCATTCCACCTTTCTGAGGTAGGGTGCATTCTCCTAGACTGCTCTAAGAGATCTCAAGCTATAGTCTACGGCTTATGTAGACAAAGCTACTTCATACAAACTTCATACTAAATACAATTATATTTACTTACAAAAAAAAGAGAATGTAGGGGATGATTCACTAAAGCACAACAGGCCCATTTCATTATATAATTTTATTTACAAGATCATCTCCAAGTTGCTTACAAATCGAATGCAAACGATTATGCATAAGATTATTAGTCCTACTCAGGCTAATTTCATTAAAGGGAGAAGTATACATCACAATATTCTTCTTGCTAATGACTTGGTTAAAGATCTGCACTCCAAATCAAGAGGGACGAAAATATACTTTAAAGCTGACTTACGAAAAGCATTTGATTCAGTTAATAGACACTTTCTCTACAAGATGCTCCTCAGTATAAACTTCCCTCAACAATGGGCTAATTGGATTCAGTGCTGCTTGGAAACTCCAAAATTTTTGGTTCTCTTCAATGGTTCACCCATTGGCTTCTTTGGGAGTACGAATGGCATCCGACAAGGAGATCTACTTTCTCCATATCTTTTTACAATTGTCATGGAAGGACTTAGTCGTATGTTAGAAAAGGTAGTCTCTGATGGTAGCATTAAGGTATCTATGGTTCTATTTATATATCCCACATAACATTTGCAGATGATCTTATTATATTTCTTCATAATGATACTACTTCAATGAGGAATTTGGCTACTATTCTAAAAGATTTTGATTTGGTTTCTAGTCTTCAGTTAAATCTTGCAAAAAGTAAAGTCTATATGGGTCATTGCATTGAAGATAAAGACTTTATTATACAAATTTTGGGGGTTAGCGAGGGAAGTCTGCTAGTTCCTTATCTGGGTCTCCCACTCATATCCACTAGTATTCACAAAACCCACTGTTAGCCTATCTTGCTAAAAATAAAGAATAGAATTTTCTCCTGGAAAACTAGACTCCTTTCTAGAGCAGGACGACTTGAACTCATCAGATTTGTGCTGTTCTCTTACTCTATTTATTGGTCTAATACATTTCTTCTACTTGTTGGACTTCTTCAGGATATTGAACGGCTATTGAAGAACTTTTTCTAGAATGGTACGGATGGTAAGACGATACATATGATAAATTGGGATAGCATCTGCAGACCGAAAGATGAGGGGGGCTGAATCTACGAAATCTGAGAGATTGTAATAAAGCTTGTTTGGTATAGAAATTGTGGGATCTTTTGCAAAACAAATCCTTATGGTCACAATGGATTTCTGCTAGGTACCTATCTAAGGAATCAATGGGAGGTTTCAGAAACATATCATTCTCTGAAAGAAATTTTGAAGGTAAGAAATTGGTGACAAACACATTTCTTATGCAATCTCTTCTGGGACTAGAATTAATATGTGGTATCATCCTTGGGTGAATGGGAAGAGATCTTGGAGCGATAGAGTATGAAGAGATCTTGGGGCCCCTAAAGATTAGAAGGTTTCTGAGTTTATTGTTAACGGCACCTGGTGTCTTCCTAATCCTATTTCTCCTGATATGCTATCACTTTGGCCGACTATTATAGCTCTTCCTATCAGAAACAACTCCTTAGATATGCTTAATTGGCTTCATGACAATGGAAAATTTAGTGCTACATCTGTATGAAATCAAATCAGACAAAGAAACAACAAGTGGATCCTAAGCTGTTGGACATGGGATAGACCAGGCTCACAATGACATTCCTTATGCACATAGTAGACCCTTCTTGCCAAACTACCTATAATGGACAATATGAAGTGAAAAGGTATATATCTTGTTAACCGATGCTCTCTTTATATGCAATAAGAAGAAAGTATTGATCATCTCTAATTTTCTTGTGGCAACACTAATTGGGTATGGATGGAGATTCAAGTGATTTGAACTATATAGGCTACCAATGCCAAACTTGCATCAAGAACTAGAATAGCTGCATAAAGCTTCTCAAGAAAAGGGCTTCTTATACAACTGGCAAAGATTACTTTCAGATATGCTATTTGGTGGATTTGGAGAGAGAGGTGTAGCAGAATCTTTGAGGCCACAATACACACAATGCTCACTGATGGAAATCATCAACTTAGCAACCATGCACACTCTAGATAGCTAAAATTGTGATATATGGAATGTAAATTGACACCCTCAATAAATTGAAAACAAGATAGATCATTCTAGAATGAAGTAAGAAATATTCTAATCATATCAATATAAAATTAATTAAATAATTAGAATAGCACTTTGAATTCCCTTAAGATGCGATAAACTAACAAGTTTGATAAGTCAAAGGAAAAGTAAAGATTTAGATTTGAACACCACAAGCAAAAAAGCTTGATAAGTTCTAAAGTTCATGCAAGAACTTAAAAACAAAACACTCACTGGTGTTGAAGAATTATTATACTTCTAAAATTGTCTGACTTATACTGAGAGTCAGCCTCATTTATATAGTATGAGGATAGTACAAAGGGAATGAATGCATTAAATAACATTCATATTCCTAATTCATGAATTTTGGTAAACATGGCTGAATGGACTTTTATTCTTCAAGATGAGGTTTTCAAATTTGTCCTTCTCTCTTCATGATCATGTTGACCATTTTAGGCTCTTTTTGCAACCATAGAACCTTAATCGAGTCTTGACTAGCTTGCTCCTTCCAAATGTTTTTCAATAAATAAGTTAAAGCTTCTTTTATCCTCTTAGCTTTAGCTCTTGTCATTAGTCCTCCATGAATAGTTAAAGGGTCTTTAATAGAATTATGATCAACTTGATGGTTCATATCATTCCCCCTTTTCTCGAAAGGATTCATCCTCGAATCAGAGCCTCCATCACCTACATCAAACAAAGATAGATCAGAAACATTGAATGTTGCATTAATGTTGCCATACTCACCTGGTAGTTCCAGCTTGTATGCATTGTCATTGATTTTTTGAAGGACTTGAAATGGACCATCTCCTCTTGGCATTAGTTTAGACTTCCTATGGCTAGGAAATCTTTCCTTCCTTAAGTGTACCCAAACCCAGTCACCAGGTTCGAACACTACTTGGTTTCGGCCTTTGTTGTGTTGTTTCTCATATTATAGAGTTTTCTTTTCAATTTGTGTTCGACTTTTCATGCAATGCTTTGATAAAATCAACTTTTTACTTACCATCCAAATTGGCCTTTTCCAATGGTAAAGGTAGCAAATCTATAGGAGTTAATGGATTGAACCCATACACAACTTCAAATGGGGAATGGTTTGTTGTAGCATGTAAACTTCTATTATAAGAAAATTCCACATGTGGCAAATATTCCTCTCAATTTTTTAAATTCTTTTGAATTATGGCCCTCAAAAGTGTTGATAAAGTTTGATTTACCACCTCCGTTTATCCATCTGTTTGTGGATAACAAGTGGTTGAATACAACAATTTTGTATCCAACTTACTCCAAAGTGTTTTCCAAAAGTGACTAAGAAACTTCACATTTCTATCGCTCACAATTGTTTTTGGGATGCCATGTAACTTCACAATTTCTTTGAAAAACAGTCTCACAACATGTGTTGCATCATCTGTTTTATGGAAAAGAATGAAATGTGCCATCTTACTAAACCTATTAACAATAACAAAAATAGAATCTCTCTCTCCTTTTGACCTAGGTAAATCTAAGACAAAGTCCATGGATATATCAACCCAAGGTTCACTAGCTATAGGAAGGGGTGTATATAACCCATGAGGCATTACTTTAGATTTAGCTTGTTTACAAGTGATGCATTTCTCACACAATCTTTCAACATCTCTTTTCATGTGTGGCCAAAAGAAATGATCACTTAACACATCTAAAGTTTTTCTAACTCCAAAATGTCCCATTAAACCTCCACTATGTGCTTCTCTCATAAGTAATTCTCTCATTGAACATTGAGAAACACACAGTTTGTTTTCTTTGAAAAGAAAACCATCATGCCTAAAGAACTTATCAAAACCCTCTTTTTCACATGCCCCATAAACATTAGCAAAATCATGGTTAGAATTGTATAAATCTTTAATATATTCAAAACCTAATAATTTTGCATCAAGTTTAGAAATTAGAGCATACCTTCTAGAAAGAGCATCGGTGATCACATTTTCCTTACCTTGCTTATACTTGATGATGTATGGAAAGGATTCAATAAACTCCACCCATTTTGCATGCCTACGACTTAGCTTTCCTTGTCCTTTGAGATATTTCAAGGACTCATGATCGGTGTGTATAATGAATTCCTTGTGCCAGAGATAGTACTGCCATGTCTCTAACACTCTTACAAGAGTATAAAATTCCTTATCATATGCCGGGTAGTTAAGACTTGCTCCATTTAGCTTCTCACTAAAGAATGTAATAGGTCGACCCTCTTGCATTAAGACTCCTCCAATACCTATTCCACTCGCATCACACTCAATCTCAAAAGTTTTAGCAAAGTTAGGTGAAGCAAGCAAAGGTGTTGAACTGAGTTTGTCTTTAAGCAAGTTAAAAGCATCATCTTGTTGTTTACCCCATCTGAATCTATTATTCTTTTTGATGTATTCAGTTAATGGTGCAGCAATGGTAGAAAAATCTTAATAAATCTTCTATAAAAGCTAGCAAGACCATGAAAACTTCTAACATCACTAACACTAGTGGTTTTGACCACTCTTTGATTACTTTTACTTTTTCTTGATTAACATGTATTCCTTTATTGTTTACAACATATCCAAGAAAAGTAATTTCATTAGTGCAAAAACTGCATTTCTGTAGGTTAGCATATAGCTTTTCTTTTCTAAGCACATCAAAAATAGCTTTTAAATGTGTTACATGCTCATCTAAACTTTTGCTATACACAAGTATATCATCAAAATAAACCACTGTAAACTTTCCAATGTAAGCATGCAAAATATGGTTCATCAATCTCATAAAAGTGCTAGGTGCGTTAGTAAGGCCAAAAGGCATCACTAACCATTCATATAAACCATGTTTAGTTTTGAAAGTGGTTTTCCATTCATCACCCTCATGCGAATTTATTTAATGATATCTAGATTTCAAATCAATTTTTGAAAATAGACAAGAACCATGCAATTCATCTAACATGTCATCTAGCCTAGGAATAGGATGTCGATACTTAATCTGATTTTGTTGATGGCTAAGCAATCAACACACATTCTCCAAGATTCATCCTTTTTAAGCACCAAAAGAATAGGAACTGCACATGGACTCATGCTTTCTCGCGCATACCCCATTTCCATAAGCTCACTAACTTGCTTTTGGATTTCCTTGGTCTCTTCTGGGTTGTATCTATATGTTGGCCTATTTGATATGCTTGCACCTTGAATGAAATCAATTTGATGCTCAATTCCTCTTATTTATGGCAAACCATTGGGAATTTCTCCGGGAAAAATATCCTCATTTTCCTGCAAAAGATCAACAATAACACTAGGCAAACTTTTATCAATTTTGTTAGAAGAAATCAAAATGTCCTTGTACATAAGTACAAGTAAGGGCTGCCTCATAGTTAAGGCTTTCTTCACATCACTCATTTTGGCATAAACACTCATTTTTCTTTCACTCAAGCCTTCCTTATTTTCTCTCCCCTTGTGTTTTCCAATACTCTCATTTTTATCACTCATCTCATCATTTTTTTTCTCTTTCTTGCTCCCTCCCTAAAGTTTGGATTAATGAAGACTCAAGCTCCTCATATTATTGTTTTATGCACATCTGGTCTTCAAGAATTATCTTTGGAGGTAAAGGTCCAAGCTGATATTTCTGTTCATCCATGATCAAGGAATAACGATTCTTAAACCCATCATGTATTACCCTACGATCATATTGCCATGGTCTCCCCAACAATATGTGACCCGCATACATAGGTACCATATCACACCAAACTTCATCTTTATATCTACTACCAATTAAAAAAGGAACTAACACTTGCCGATTTACCATAACTATGCCACTATCATTCAACCATTGCAACTTGTAAGGTTTTGGATGTTTGATAGTAGGGAATTTTAGTTTCTCCACAAGCAAGGTACTTGTCACATTTGTACAACTTCCACTATCAATAATCACATTACACAATTTGTTAGCAATCAAACAATGAGTATGAAATAGATTTTTACGTTGTTCACCATGTTCATCATTTTTACTTTGCAAACTAAGTGTACATTAAATGATTAAAATTTCACCTTTAGTATACTCTACATCACTAGCATCCTCTGGAATGTCATCATCATCCTCTCTTTCACTTTTCGATTCCATAATCCCATCCCTTATAATCATAACTCTTTTATTAGGACATTCACGTGCTACATGTCCATGCCCAAGGTACTTAAAACACTTAATACCTCTACTTTGATTAGGTTGATTCTCACCTTTACCCTTGCTGCCTAATTCATTTTTGCCTTTAATTCCATTAATTTTAAGCTTAACAATGGGTATATCATCCTTTTTACTCCAATTCGATTTCCAAGAAGAAGAAAAACCCGAATAAGGTTTTGAATCATACCTTGTGCCTTTTCTTTTGAGTTGCCTCTCAATCTTGATGGCCATATTCACCATATCCTCAATCTCCACATAATGTTGCAACTCCACAAGATCAACAATGTTCTTGTTTAATCCACTCAGGAATCGAGCCATAGTATCCTCACAGTCTTCCTCCACATTAGCCTATCATGGTTATCTCCATCTTCTTGTGATATTCATCAACACTCATGGAACCTTGTGCCAAAGCTTGCAAACCGTTGATGCAAATCTCGATAGTAATGCTTGGGACGAATCTCCTCCTCATAATTTGTTTCATCTCCAACCAAGTCTCTACGGGCCTGTCACCATTTCTACGCCTATCTTTACATAATTGATCCCACCAAATTATAGCATAATCATAAAATTCAACAGCGGCTAATTTTACCTTTTTTCTCTTTGGAGTAGTTGTGACATTCAAAGATCAGCTCCACTTTTCGTTCCCACTCCAAATAAGTATCTGGATTATTCTTTTCTTAAAAAGAAGGAATTTTCATTTTGATGCTGCCTATGTTTCTGTCCACACCATCAAAACATCCTCTCCTAGTTTGTCTCCTAGGATTAACATCTTGACCAATTAGAGTGACTTGGTCATCGTCGATGTCATCTCCACCATTATATTCATCGTGGACAAATGTTGGTTGTCTCCTACATTGTGGTTCACCTTCGAGTCTACTAATTGCATCATCATGCCTTTCTAGATGATCTCTTACATCTCCTATCACTTTGAACATACATTCAAATTGTTATTGTATTGCTTGAAGCAAAAGATCATTTGATGAAGAACTCGCTTCTTTTTTCTTTAAACGTGTTTATAACCTGAAAAACAAAGTTAGAACAACCTCACCAACACTCTCTCATGTGTTTCACTCAAGATTTGATTTACTCCACTCGTGTTTTCACATAATGTTTGGCTTTTCTCGATATTGATCTCACCACTCTTACCTTTTAACTCTTTTATTTTGTTCTTTGAGTTCTTAGATTAACTAAAAAAAACTTAAACAAATAATTTAGATTGTGGCAATTCAAGGGTATTAAAATTGGACATAAAAGCAAAAAAAATGTAAGCCAATTTAAAGATGTGTGTAATACACTTCAATAATAAGCAAAGATTAGAATTCAAGTATCAAATGAATAAAGAAAAATTTTTTGGAATGAAAAAAAAATTCCAAACCTGAAACAAGAATTCAAAATAATGAAGATAGAATTCTGTAATTTGCACGAAGTCCCTGAATTCATAATTTTTTTAAATTTCAATCTCTTTCTTTTTTTTTTACCTTTGATCTTCTCCTCTCTTTTTTTTTCTTTGATCTTTGATTTCCTCTCCTTTTTTTTTTACTTTTGATTTTCTCTCTCTCTCTCTCTCTTTTAACTTTTTGCTCTCTTTCTTTTTTGACAATAAAGTGAGGGGAAAAAAATGAAGAACAAATAGTAATAGCACAAGAAACACAACAATAAGGAGGAAGGAAGAATAGCAATTATGGATATCATGATAAAAGAAGAATAAGAGAACAGAAAAAAGCTAAAAGATAACAAATAAATGGATAAGCAAACCTCAAACTTGAGCCATGCTCTGATACCAAATGATGAAAATCATCAACTTAGCAACCATACACCCCAATAGCTAAAGAGCTATGATACATATAAAATGTAAATTGACACCCTCCAACAAATTAAAACAAGGCGGATCATTCAAGAATGAAGAAATGGAAACTATTCTAATCACTTATCAATAGAAAATTGATTAAATAATTAGAATAGCACTTTGAATTCCCTTAAGATGCCACAAACTAACAAGTTTGATAAGTCAAAGGAAAAGCAAAGATTTGGGTTTGACGCCACAAGCAGAAAAGCTTGATAAGTTCTAAAGTTCATGCAAGAACTTAAAAACAAAACACTCACCGATGTTGAAGAATTGTTATACTTCCCAAATTATGCATCTTATCTTTGAGAGTTAGCCTCATTTATATAGTATGAGGATAGTATAAAGGGAATGAATGTATTAAATAACATTCATATTCCTAATTCATGAATTTTGGTAAACATGGCTGAATGGACTTTTATTCTTCAAGATGAGGTCTTCAAATTTGTCCTTCTCTCTTCATGATCATATTGACCATTTTAGGCTCTTCTTGCAACCATAAAACTTTCCAACTATCAGCCTATCCTGCAAAAAATAAAGAATATAATTTTCTCTTGGAAAACTAGACTCCTTTCCAAAGCAGGATGACTTGAACTTATCCGATCTGTGCTGTTCTCTTACTCTATTTATTGGTCTAATGCATTTCTTCTACCTGTTGGACTTCTTCAAGATATTGAACGGCTATTGAAAAATATTTTCTGGAATGGTATGGATGGTAAGGTAATGTATATGGTAAATTGGGATAGCATCTGCAGACCGAAAGATGGGGGACTGAATTTATGAAATCTGAGAGATTGGAATAAAGCTTGTTTGGTACAAAATTATGGGATCTTTTGCAAAACAAATCATTATGGCCACAATGGATTTTTGCTAAGTACTTATCTAAGGAATCAATCTGGAAAGTTTCAGCAAAAACATATCATTCTGCTGCTTGGAAAGGAATTTTGAAGGCAAGAAATTGGCTGATCAAACACATTTCTTATGCAATCTCTTCTGGGACCAAAATTAATATATGGTATGATCCTTGGGTGAATAAGAAAAGTATATTTCAATTGTATGGTGATAGAGTATGAAGAGATCTTGGGGCCCCTAAAGATTGGAAGGTTTCTGAGTTCATTGTTAACGACACCTGGTGTCTTCCTAATCCTATTTCTTCTGATATGCTATCACTTTGGCCAACTATTATAGCTCTTCCAATTAGGAACAACTCTTCAGACATACTTATTTGGCTTCATGTCAATGGAAAATTTAGTGCTACATCTGCATGGAATCAAATCAGATAAAGAAACAATAAGTGGATCCTAAGCAGTTGGACATGAGATAGACCGGGCTCACAAAAACATTTCCTTATGCACATAGCAGGCCCTTCCATCTAAACTATCTGCAATGGACAATATGAAGTGAAAAGATATATATCTTGTTAACGATGCTCTCTTTGCATGCAACAAGAAGAAAATATTAATCATTTTATTTTACTTACGATTACACTAATTAGATATGGGAGGAGATTTTGAAGAGATTTGAACTACATAGGCTACCAATGCCAAACTTGCATCAAGAACTAGAACAGTTCCATCAAAGCTTCTCAAGAAAAGGACTTCTTACATACCTAGCAAAGATTACCTTTAGATGTGCTATTTGGTGGATTTAGAGGAGAGGTGTAGTAGAATCTTTGAGGGCCACAACACACATAATGCTCACCTTTTGCTCGAGATACTTAGCAACTCAAGATCATGTATGGAGCAGGATCTAGAAATGAAGCATTTAACAAGTAGAGAAAAAGAGATCTTTATCAGATTTAATTTTACAATTCGTTAATGCTTTCTAGAATGAGTTTAATGTATTGTGTGATTCTATGCTTCAATAATGTAATGTATTCACAGGTCATCCAGGAATGGTTGGTTATTGTATTTTGCTATTTGTTGCATATAGTAGAGCGTTATAGCCTAAAACAAACATGTATAGTCATGGCTACTTTTCTGTTTAACTTCTCTTGGAGATGAGTCTGGTAGAGTGAGACCATTCCACCTTTTTGAGGTGGGGTGCATTCTCTCAGACTAAGAGATCTCAGGCTATAGTCTAAGGCTTATGTAGACAAAGCTATTTTATACAAACTTCATACTAAATATAATTATATTTACTTACCAAAAAAAAAAAACTAGCTTGATCCTTCCAAATGTTTTTCAATAAATAAGTTAAAGCTTCTTCCATCCTCTTAGCTTTAGCTTCTTTCATCCTCTTAGCTTTAGCTCTTGTCATTGGTCCTCCATAAATAGTTAAAGAGTGTTTAATAGAATTATGATTAACTTGATGGTTCATATCATCACCTTTTGCTCGAGATACTTAGCGACTCAAGATCATGTATGGAGTAGGATCTAGAAATGAAGAATTTAACAAGTAGAGAAAAAGAGATCTTTATCAGATTTAATTTTATAATTTGTTAATACTTTCTAGAATGAGGTTGCTGTATTATGTGCTTCTATACTTCAATAATGTGATGTATTCACAGGTCATCCAGGAATGGTTGGTTATTGTATTTTGCTATTTGTTGACTATAGTAAAGCATCATAGTCTACAACATGTGTAGTCATGGCTACTTTTCTGTTTAACTTCTCTTGGAGATGAGTCTGGTGGAGTGAGACCATTCTCCTAGATTACTATAAGAGATCTCAAGCTATAATCTATGGCTTGTGTAGACAAAGCTAATTTGTACAAACTTCATACTAAATACAATTACATTTACTTACCAAAAAAGAGATTGCAGCTAAGTAAAGATTGAAATGCAGCAATTTAAAACTCACACATCAAGAGAAGTACGTAGCGATGTATAATGGTTCGGTCAAATGACCTACGTCCACTTCTGAAACCTCCTTTGATGAGGTTCTCATCTTCCATTATCAATTCTTCTTGAAGGAAAGGACCAAGCACCCCTCTTACAAACTTTTACAAGTGGTTTGTACTCTCTTACAAAACATTTACAAATGAGACTTGGGAGGTGAACACTCAAGCTATCGAATGTAATTTTGCTAGAGCTTTGACTCAATTTTTATCACTTCTCAATTGTTCTTAGCCAGTTGAGAAGTAAGGGGTATTTATAGACTTAATTGGTTTTAGAATTAGAGTCAAAAAGAGTCATATCCCAGATTTCTGGGTACTAGTGATACCATCGCCTGGCACTAACAGTACCACCACCAGTTGACCTTGCTCTATCAGTGTACTAGACGGTACCATCGCCTAGTCTAGCGGTACTATCGCCTAACAGGGTCCTCGGACTTTGTGGAGGGATGGTACCACCGCTTGTCAAGTGGTACCACCGCTGACCTAGGGCAGTACCACCACCCAGACCACTTGGGAACTAGTTCCCGGGGTAGTGCCATCGCCAAACATGGTCTAGCACCGCTAAATAAGCCCTGAATCTGGCCCAATTCAGTCCAATTAAAGCCCAGTAGACCCCTACTAGGGTTAATTAGGATTATCACCTAATCCAAACCCTAATTAGGTGCTAAGTATAAAATTAAAATATATTTCTAAGCAAATTCTAATCTAGTAATGTCGAGTCTACTTCTGATGGAACTCATTGATATCAGAACTAGAAGCCTAGTAGCCCAAGCCTTCCTTTCCTACATCGGACCTAAAAGGAGGGTTCCGCAGATCGGACTGGGCGACGGCCGCTTCTCTCTAACGAGAAGAACCCTCTGATCACTCAAGTTGATTTTCTCTCAGACGGAAGGGTGCTATTTGGGTGGGAAAGTCAATTTTTTCTCTCTAGGGTAATTCTGCTTCTCTCTCTAGGTGAGAAGAGGCGTTGGCACTACCCCTTCTGCGCTTCTTCTTCCTCCTGGTGGGCAGACCAAGGAGGAGAGGGTTCCACAGATCGGACGAGGCGACGACTGCTTCTCTCTAGTAAGAAGAACCCTATGATCACTCAAGTCAATTTTCTCTCTCTAGGGTGATTCTACTTCTCTCTCTAGGGTGAGAAGAGGCAGCGGTGGCTACCCCTTTTGCGCTTCTTCTTCCTCTTGGTCGGCAAGACCTAGACCAAGGAGGAGAGGGTTTTGCAGATCGGTGAGCAGCGGTTGTTTCTCTCTAGCGAGAAGAACCTCTGCATCATGAGAGCAGAGGAGGAGAGGGTTCACTCCCTCCTCGCCGCTCTCTCTTTGCTGCACGTGAGAGCCTTCTCCTGTTCTGCATCATGCGGCTATTGGGCGGACGGCGTACCTTGAGTGTTGCCTACTATAAGATCTTGGGCTTAGGGTGATTGAGCGGAGGAGACAAGGCAGCGGCTACTAGGTGGTCTCCCCTGGCAAGAGCCTGCTTGCGATGACGGCATCCTTCTGAACAGAAGAGGTCTGCTATTATTTGACAAGGGGGCGATGATCAGAGCAATTCCCCTGTTCTGCTCGATTAGGGCAGATCTGCACTTTGCCCTTTTTGAGTTGGGGCAGCACAACTTGAGGATGGCTGGTGATGGTGGCAGCAGGGTAGACCCAAAGATGAGGCTTCCTTCTCAAGTTGCTTCTTCTTCCCTACAAGATGGTCCTTCGATGACGTAGCATAGAGGTAGGTCACGCTCTAGATCGCGGCCTCCTACTCTCATTTCTAAAGATCCTCGACCTTGGACAAGCCTCTTGAGGCTCAAGTTGGAAGCTTTGGATCTTAGCTTGGATTTCTTTACTCCGAACCCAGTGATCGGAAGATTGTTGTGTATAAGATTGTTGATTTTGAGAGATTAAGACATGGTCCATGGCACTTGTTGGTTATGTGGTCAGACTTAAGACATCCTATTTCCCGTTATCCTCATTCATCAAGACTCGATGGGGAGCATCAACATTTGATCTTCATATGCTGGAGAACGATTTCTTTGTATGCAAACTCTATTCTGAAGAGGATTTGCAATGGATTCTTGAAGGGTTTTGGACCATTTGTGACCATCCAATGATACTACGACACTAGTCCCCTAATGTCCGTTTGGAGTTAGACAACCTCCAATCTATTCCCTTATGGGTTTCCTTTCATGATCTTCCCCTACATCTTTAGAGTCGATATTTTATTGCTAAGTTATGTAGTACCTTGGAGCAGTCATTGTATATTAACAAGGCAACAACAATACATACGAGATTAGCTTTTCGAGCATGTGTTATGGTTTCTTCCGATGGAGATCTTCCCGATGAGATTTATTATAGGGATCTTGAGGGGACCACTCATAAGTTGCATGTTTCATATTCTTGGAAGCCACAGCAGTGTAAGATTTGTCACTCTTTCGGTCATGCACATGAAGCTTGTCAGCAAACCCAAAAAACGATCACTCAAGTTTACCGACAACGTTAGATAACTCATCATGGAGTTGATGTTGCTATGACTACTGATGAACAAGGTGCATCTCCCGAAGTAATAGCACTGATGATGATGAAAGAGCATTCAGACTCTCTTGGGCAACAACACAGACAGAAGGATACATCAGGAACTCTAATTCTTCCTATTATAGCCCCTTCCACAATAGCAATTTCCCAGGGTACCCAAGAACAAGAGGCAAAGTTGGGAACTTCATCTCTTCTTATATCAATAGGAGACTACTGCAACATGGATCCCACGTCCCACTCATCGTACTAACCAGGATATTGTGTCTCAACCAGTCGCTACAAACCTCGCCAACTAGGACATTCAACCTTAACAGGTGCCTCAACCTTCAACAGACACTACCAACCTAGATTTCTTGAGTACTTCAAAATTTAAGTATTTGCAAGCTGTGGATGAAGTGGATAAAAATAGAAATAAAGGTTTAAAAGATAAGGATATTATATAAGAGGAAATTGCAAAACACAAGGATAAGAAGAAGGATGGTACTATTAAGTCACACATACTTTCGTCTATCTAGGAAGAGTCCCTTATTTCCTTTCATACCTGTTTTTATTTCTGATGAAGATACTTTGTTGGAATGTTCGTGGACTGAATAAACTTGAGAAATGTCGGAAGCTTAATAGAATAATCAAGTCTACTACTTGTGATATTGTTATTCTTGTGAAAATAAAAATTAAACCATCTCGGGTTTGTGTTTAAAGAAATTTAATATGGCTAGAGGTAGAACTTCTTACCAACGATACTTGTGATACTTATGGTATAATATGGGTATTATGGCATTTGAACTCTATTAGTACTTGCTTTATTTTTGCTACAGAATAATTCATCCACCTTAAGGCCGATGATAAAAAAAATGGTTGTCAATTCCATATTCTTTGGTATATATGTTTGCAATAGTATGCAGCAAAGAAACATTTTATGAACTGATTTGATTAACATTGCAAATGGCTGTCTTACAATGCCTTGGATTGTTCTTGGTGACTTCAATACTATTCGATACACACATGAAAAGTAGGGGTAAACCACTTTGAGAGCAAGCTTCAAGGTTTTAATGATTACATAGATATTGCTATATTGATTGATATGAAATCTGTAAGCGATTGGCTTTCATGGAGTAATCAAGGTGCTGCCCACAGAAAAATTATGGCTTGACTCGATAGGTATCTGATTAATCGAGAATGGTTAACAATTTATGCTGATTCACTTCTAGAGTATGGTGCTTAGTTGTTCTTCGATCACTCTTCAATGTTTGTACATGCAGATAAAGTAATACCTAGAGGTAAGAAACCATTCAGATTCTTTAATATGTGAAGTACTCATTCTCATATTCTCAAGATTCTCAGATCGCTTGGAATGTTAATGTGCATGGATCTCCCCTTACATCTTATGCCAAAAGCTAAAAGCATGTAAAGTAGCACTTAAGGAGTGGAATACATTTACCTTTGGTAATATTACCATCCGGTCCAATTAAGCAAAAAGGAACTAATAGCGATGCAACATGAGCTACATCTTAAGCCCCTTGATGAGAACCTTATTTGCAAAGTGGCAAAAGCTAGGTATCAATTTATGCAGGCCTTAAAGTAGGAGGAAAGTTTTACAAAAGCAGAAGTCTCGGACATTGGCTTACTGCAGGGGATTCAATATGAAATTTTTCTATCTTTGTCATTACTACAAGAAGGGCTATTAATTGCATCAGGAAATGTAAAGACAAAGACGATAATCTTATTGAGAATTTGGATGTAGTTAGAGCACACACTGAATTATTTTTTTATTCTTTACTCAATCAAGAGGAGCAACCTAATAATATTCATGTGGTACTTACTAGAAATCTTGATTCAAATATCATCACGATCCTCAATGCCCGAATTACAAATGAAGAAATTATGAGAATTGTCTTTAAATCACGAAGCATAAAAGCCACAGCGGATGGATTTCAACTGAATTTTACCAATATGCATGGTCTATCATTGGTAATGATGTGATTAAAGCTTGTCAATATTTTTTCTCTTCAACCGTATTCTTAAAGCGATAAATTGCACCTTAATTTCTTTGGTTCCTAAGAATATAGGGGCTGATTCACTTGAGAACTATCGGCCTATTTCATTATGTAACTTTATTTACAAGATCATATCCAAGTTGCTTACAGATCGAATGCAAAAGATTATGCACAAGATCATTAGTCCTTCTCAGGCTACTTTTATTCAAGGGAGAAGTATACATCATAATGTTCTTCTTGCTAACGACCTGGTTAAGGATCTGCAGTCCAAATCAAGAGGGACAAAAATCTGTTTTAAAGCTGACTTATAAAAAGCATTTGATTCAGTTAATCAACACTTTATCTACAAGATGCTCCTCAGTATGAACTTCCCTCAACAATGGGTTAATTGGATTCAATGCTGTTTGGAAACTCCAAAATTTTTAGTTCTCTTCAATGGTTCACCTATTGGCTTTTTTGGGAGCACGAATGGCATCCGACAAGGTGATCCACTTTCTCCTTATCTTTTTACAATTGTAATGGAAGGACTCAACTGTATGTTGGAAGAGGCAGTCTCTAAGGGCAGCATTAAGGTACCCCATGTTGGTTCTATTCATATATCCCACATAACCTTTGCAGATAATCTTATTATATTTCTTTACAATAACTCTATTTTAGTGAGAAATCTATCTACTATTTTGAACGACTTTGGTCTGGTTTTTGGATTTCAGCTAAATCATATAAAAAGTAAAGTCTATATGGGTCCATACATTGAAGATAAAGATTTTATTACATAAATTTTGGGGGATAGCAAGGGAAGTATGCTAGTTCCTTATCTAGGTCTCCCACTCATATCCACTAGCATTCACAAAACCCACTGTTAGCCTATCCTGCAAAAAATAAAAAATAGAATTTTCTTCTGAAAAACTAGACTTCTTTTCAAATCAGGACGACTTGAACTCATCCGATCTGTGTTATTCTATTACTCTATTTATTAGTCTAATGCATTTCTTTTGCCTGTTGGACTTCTTCAGGATATAGAACAATTATTGAAGAACTTCTTCTGGAATGGCACGAATGGTAAGGCAATGCATATGGTAAATTAGGATAGCATTTGAAGACCAAAAGATGAAGGAGGGTTGAATTTGACAAATCTAAGAGATAAGAATAAAGCTTGTTTGGTACAGAAATTATAGGATCTTTTACAAAACAAATCCTTATAGTCGTAATGGGTTTCTACTAGGTACATATCCAAGGAATCAATCTGGGAAGTTTCTACAAAATGTATCATTCTACTACTTGGAAAGGAATTTTGAAGGTAAGGAATTGGCTAATCAAACACATTTCTTATGACATCTCTTCTGGGACCAGCATTAATATGTGGTATGATCCTTGGGTGAATAGGAAAAGTATATTCCAATTGTATGGTGAGAGAGTACGAAGAGATCTTGGAGCTCCTAAAGATTGGAAGGTTTTTGAATTTATTTCTAACGGTGCTTGGTGTCTTCCCAATCCTACTTCTCCTGACATGCTATCACTTTGGCTGATCATTACAGCTCTTCCACTCATGAACAATGCTTCAGATATGCTTATTTGGCTTCATGACAATGGAAAATTTAGTGCAACATCTGCATGGAATCAAATCAGACAAAGAAACCATTAGTGGATCCCAAGCAACTGGACATGGGATAGACCGGGCTCACAGAGACATTCCTTATGCACAAGATAGGCCCTTCTTGCCAAACTACCTACAATAGACAATATGAAGCGAAGAGTTATCTATCTTGTTAACCGTGCTCTCTTTGTATGCAACAGGAAGAAAGTATTGATCATCTTTATTTTGCTTGTGATTACACTAATTGGGTATTGAAGGAGATTCTAAAGAGATTTGAACTCAATAGGCTACCAATGACAAACTTGCATCGGGGAATTAGAAACACTCAAGTAAACATTCTTAAGAAAAGGGCCTCTTAACTAGCAAAGGTTTCTTTCATATATGCTATTTGGTGGATTTAGAAGGAGAGGTATAGTAGAATCTTTGAGGGCCACAAAATATATAATGCTCATCTTCTACTAGAGATTCTTAGTGACACAAGATCATGTATAGAGCAAGATCTAAAAATGAAGTATTTAACAAGCCGAGAAAAAGAGACTCTTATCAGATTCAATTTTACCATTCGTTAATGCTTTTCGGAATGATGTTGCGGTATTATGTGATACAATAATGTGATATATTCACAGATTGTCCAAGACTAGTCTGATATTATATTTTTTTATTTTTTTAGTAAGTAAATATAATTATATTTGGTATGAAGTTTGTACAAAGTAACTTTGTCTACACAAGCCGTAGACTATAGCTTGAGATCTCTTAGAGCAGTCTAGGAGAATGCACCCCACCTCAGAATGGTGAAATGGTCTCACTCCACCAGACTCATCTCTAAGAGAAGTTAAACAGAAAAGTAGTGATGACTACACATGTCATGACTACACATGTTATAGACTCTGACGCTTTACTATAGTCAACAAATAGCAAAATGCAATAACCAACCATTCCTAGACAACCTATGAATACATCACATTATTGAATAATACAAGCACATAATACAGCAACCTCATTTTAGAAAGCATTAACGAATTAATAAATTGAATCTGATAAAGATCTATTTTTCTCTACTTGTTAAATACTTCATTTCAGATCTGCTCTATAGATGATCTTGAGTCGCTAAGTATCTCGAGCAAAGGTGATCATTGTGTGTGTTATGGCCCTCAAAGATTCGCACACCTCTCCCTCCAAATCCACCAAATAGTACATCCAAGGTAATATTTGCTAGTTGTGTAAGAAGCCCTTTTCTTGAGAAGCTTTGCTACAGTTGTTCTAGTTCTTGATGCAAGTTTGGCATTAGTAGCCTATATAGTTCAAATCTTTTCGAAATCTCCATCCATAAGCAAGTAGTATAGTCGCAAGCAAAATAGAGATGATCAATATATTCTTCTTGTTGCATACAAAGAGAGCATTGATTAATAAGATATATACCTTTTCGTTTCATATTGTCCATTGTATGTAGTTTGGCAAGAAGGGCCTGCCATGTGCATAAGGAATGTTTCTGCGAGCCCGGTGTATCCCATGTCCAACTACTTGGGATCTACTTATTGTTTCTTTGTCTGATTTGATTCCATGCAGATGTAGCACTAAATTTTTCATTGTCATGTAGCCAATTAAGCATATCTGAAGAGTTGTTCCTGATTGAAAGTGCTTTGTAATAGTCAAAAGTGAAAACATATCGGGAGAAATAGGATTAGGAAGACACCAGTGCCGTTAACAATAAACTTAGAAACCTTCCAATCTTTAGGGGCCCCAAGATCTCTTCATACTCTATCACCATAATTGAAATATACTCTTCCCATTCACCCAAGGAACATACCACATATTAATTCTGGTCCGAAGGGATTGCATAAGAAATGTGTTTGATCAACCAATTTCTTGCTTTCAAAATTCCTTTCAAGCAGAATGATATATTTTTGTTGAAACATCCCAGATTGATTCCTTAGATAGGTGCCTAGCAGAAACCCATTATGACAATAAGGATTTGTTTTGCAAAAGATCCCATAATTTCTGTACCAAACAAGCTTTATTCCAATCTCTCAGATTTCGTAGATTCAGCCCTCTCTCATGTTTCGGTCTGTAGATGCTATCCCAATTTATCATATGCATTGCCTTACCATCCGTACCATTCCAAAACAAGTTATTCAATAGCTGTTCAATATCTTGAAGAAGTCCAACATGTAGAAGAAATGTATTAGACCAATAAATAGAGTAAGAGAACAGCACAGATCGGATGAGTTCAAGTAGTCCTGCTTTGGAAATGAGTCTAGTTTTCCAAGAGAAAATTTTATTCTTTATTTTTTGTAGGATAGGCTGACAATGGGTTTTGTGAATGCCAGTGGATATGAGTGGGAGACCTAGATAAGGAACTAGCAGACTTCCCTCGCTAACCCCCAAAGTTTGTATAATAAAGTCTTTATCTTCAATGCAAGGACCCATATAGACTTTACTTTTTGCATGATTTAGCTAAAGGCTAGAAACCAAACCAAAATCTTTCAGAATAGTAGCCAAATTCCGCACTAAAGTAGTATCATTACGAAGAAATATAATAAGATCATCTGCAAATGTTATGTTGGATATATGCATAGAACCAGCATGGGGTACCTTAATGATGTCATCAAAGACTACCTTTTCTAACATACAGCTAAGTCCTTCATGACAATTGTAAAAGGATATGAAGAAAGCGGATCTCCTTGTCGGATGCCAATCGTACTCCCAAAGAAGCCAATGGGTGAACCATTGAAGAGAATAAAAAATTTTGAAGTTTCCAAGCAGCACTGAATTCAATTAACCTATTGTTGAAGGATTTCATACTGAGGAGTATCTTGTAGAGAAAGTGTCTATTAATGGAATCAAATACTTTTCGTAAGTCCACTTTAAAATATATTTTCATTCCTCTTAATTTAGAGTGCAGATCCTTGACCAAGTCATTAGTAAGAACATCGTGATGTATATTTTTCCTTTTAATGAAAGCAGCCTGAGTAGGACTAATGATCTTATGCATAATCATTTGCATTCGATCTGTAAGCAACTTGGAGATGATCTTGTAAATAAAGTTACATAATGAAATGGGCCTGTAGTGCTCTAGTGAGTGAATCAACCCCTACATTCTTAGGAACTAAAGAAATAAAAGTACAATTTATCACTTTAAGAATATGACTTGATGAGAAAAATCTAAGCTTTAATCATGTCATTTCCAATGATCGCCATACAATTTGATAAAATTCAATTGGAAATCCATCCGGACTAGGGCTTTTGTGCTTGGTGATTTAAAGACAACTCTTACAATTTTTCATGTAATTGGTGCATTGAGAATCGTAATGTCATCCGAATCAAGCTTTCTAGTAGGCTCCACATGAACATTATTAGGTTGCTCTGTTTGATTGAGTAAATAATAAAAAAATTATTCAGTGTGTGTTTTAACCTCATCCAAACTTTCAATAAGTATACCATCTTGATCTTTATATTTCCTGATGCAGTTAATAGCCCTTCTAGTAGCAATCTGTATAGAAAAACTTTGTATTGGAATCCCCTAGAGTAAGCCAATGCTATCAAGACTTCTGTTTTGCAAAACTTTCTTCTTGCTTTATGACCAACATGAATTTATACCTAGCTTCTGCCATAATACCCATATTCTACCATAAGTGTCACAAGTATCGTTGGTAAGAAGTTTTGCCTCTGACCATATTAAATTTCTTTGAACACAAACCCGAGATGGTTTAATTTTTGTTTGCATAAGAATAACAATATCATAAGCTGATTTGATTGTTCTATTAAGCTCGACATTTTGATAGAACCCTACAGAAATTCTATGAAGATTGATCTTTGAGGGAGATCAACTCTTGGAATGCTATAGGGGTTCCACCCTCCAAGTAGCCTGATGGCTGCAATTGTAGATTGATATTTCTTATTCCAAAGAGGTGGAGGCTATAAGTTTATATAGAGCTCCAAACCCTAGCCCTACGGTTGCTTCCTAAGTGAACTACCCAATTTACCCTCACCTTTAGCCGACCGACCCAATAACAAGGGGGGTGGTGGTAGCTAAGAGGCCCAATAGCCCAAATATAAATCATAGTCTCTCTTCTTTATAGGATAGAGATGGCTAGGTGGGATTTATTACACTTGCAGGGTTTTTTATTAGTTGCTACTTGTTTGAGTAGGACCCAACCCTACTAGGGTCCTATCAAGCCCGCCCTCTTTCAATCAGCCTTGTCCTCAAGGTTGAGGTTCTATGAATTCAGGGAACTGGGTCTTCAACTCCTCATATGATTCCCATGTGGCGTCTTCGGTTGTAAATTATTCCAATGCACTAGTACTTCAGTAGAAGGACGTTGGCGACGCATGATGATTCTATGGTCGAGAATGACTTGCGGCTGGGCTTGTATATATTCATCATTAGTAGTATTAGGCAGTTGAATCTGGGGTGACTCGTGTTCTCGCAACTTGGGCTTCAAGCATGACACGTGGAAGACAGGGTGAATTTTGGCATCCTCGGGTAATTTAAGTCTATACGCCAGGCTCCAATACGCTCTGCGATCTAATAGGGCCCATAAAAACGTGAGATAGCTTCATGGAGGCTTGTGTTGATGGATAGTTGTTTGTATGGTTGTTTGTATGGTTATAGGCGAACCATCATGTTGATCATAATTCTATTAAAGACCCTTTAACTATTCATGGAGGACCAATGACAAGAGCTAAAGCTAAGAGGATGAAAAAAGCTTTAACTGGTTTATTGGAAAACATTTGGAAGGATCAAGCTAGTCAAGACTCAGTCAAGGTTCAATAGTTGCAAGAAGAGCCTAAAATGGTCAACATGATCATGAAGAGAGAAAGACAAATTTAAAGACCTCATATTGAAGAATAAAAGTTCATTCAGCTATGTTTATCAAAATTCATGAATTAGGAATATGAATGTTATTTAATGCATTTATTTCCTTTGTACTATCCTCATACTATATAAATGAGGCTGACTCTCAATGTAAGATAGACAATTTAGGGAAGTATAACAATTCTTCAACACCGGTGAGTGTTTTGTTTTTAAGTTCTTGTATGAACTTTAGAACTTATCAGGCTTTCTGCTTATGGCGTTCAAACCCAAATCTTTGCTTTTCTTTTGACTTATCAAACTTGTTAGTTTGTGACATCTTAAAGGAATTCAAAGTGCTATTCTAATTATTTAATTAATTTTCTATCGATAAGTGATAGAACCCTAGAGGAATTCTATGGAGATTGATCTTTGAGGGGGATCAACCCTTGGAACACTATAGGGGTTCCACCCTACAAGTAGCCTGGTGGCTGTAATTGTAGATTGGTCTTTCTTATTCCAAAGAGGTGGAGGCTACAAGCTTATATAGAGCTCCAAACCCTAGCCCTAGTTTCCTAAGTGAACTACCCAATTTGCCCTCAACCTTAGCGGGTCGGCCTAGTAACAAGGGGGCGACGGCTAAGAAGCCCAAAGACCCAAATATAAACACTAGCCTCTCTTCTTTATAGGATAGAGGTGGCTAGGTGGGGTTTATTACATTCTCACAGGATTTTTATTAGCTGCTACATGGTTGAGTAGGACCTTACCCTGCTAGGGTCCTATCAAGCCCGCCACCCTCTTCAAATCAGCCTTGTCCTCAAGGCTGGGGTTCCATGAACTCAGGGAACCGGGACTTCAGCTCCTTATATGATTCCCATGTGACATTTTTGAGTGGTAAATTAGTCCAATGTACTAGTACTTCAGTAGAGGGACGTCGACGACGCATCACGACTCTATGGTCGAGGATGGCTTGTGGTTGGGCTTGAATATTTCCATCATCAGTGGTGTTGGGTAGTTGGATGCAGGGTGTCTCGTGTTCTCCCAACTTGGGCTTCAAGCATGACACGTGGAAGACAGGATGAATTTTGGCATCTTCAGTTAATTTAAGTCTGTACGCCATAGCTCCAATACGCTGTATGATCTGATAGGGCCCATAAAAACATGGAGGTAGCTTCATGGAGGCTCGTGTGTTGATGGATAGTTGGTTGTATGGTTGTAGGCGAAGATAAACCCTCTCCTACTAAAAATTCTCTTTCACTTCTTGTCGCTTCATTTTAGCTTGAGCGGTAGAGAAATTATCCTTTAGCAATTATAGGAGTTTGTCCTGTCAATTAAATCTTGGTCGACCTGATCTACCTTAGTCGAGCCAATTACATACTTTGGAATCATAGGGGCCGGCCGACCATATAATGCTTCATATGGGGTACATTTTGTAGATGAATGATATGTAGTATTGTACCACCATTCGGCCCAGGGGAGCCATTTCATCCACTCCTTTGGTCGATCACTAGCGAAACACCAAAGGTATGTCCCTAAACATCTGAACACCACTTCTGTTTGGCTATCAGTTTGTGGATGATATGCAGTGCTCATCTTGAGTTTAGTGCCCTATAACTGAAATAACTCGGTCCAAAATTTACTAGTGAAGACCCTATCAAGATCACTTACGATGGACCTTGGCATCCCATGTAGTTTGACAATATTTTCTATGAAAATCTGAGCAATACTAACAGTAGTGTAGGGATTTCACACAGCACAAAAATGAGCATATTTCGTAAGTCGATCAACCACCACAAGGATTGTGCTTTTACCTTTGGAAGAAGGTAGCCCTTCGATGAAGTCCATGGAGATGTCAGTCCACACCGAGTCTGGTATGGGTAGTGGTTGTAGTTTCCACTGGACTCACCTATTTCACCTTTTTCTGTTGACATACATCACATTGTGCTACGTATTCAGAAATAATTTTTTTCATCCCTTTCTAATAAAAGTTTTGCTTCACTCTTTTGTAGGTTCTTAGAAATTTGGAGTGTCATGCTAAAGGTGTGGAGTGCATTTCATGCAGAATGACTTTAATGCAAGGGGAGTTTGGTATAAGCACAATACGACCTTTATAGCGTAGATCCCTCGAATCCCAAGTATAGTGAGCTATTGCGCTTGGATCCTCCTCCAATTTTTTGATGATGTTGCTGGATTATGGATTCTGGATTCTTCTTCCATTCCTCCCCCTCTGGTTGCTACTGGAGATGCATAAGAAAGCCACCATTTATCTTGTGTAAAACTTTCTCCATTCGTTGGGTTGAAACGGTGGTTACGTTGCTTCCGTGCTTCCCGCGTAGGGTGATGACCTGTTTACCTTTGCAATAGAATTTCATAATCAATTTGGAAAAGTTCCAAGAGACATCACCTAGTATCGTCAGCCATTCTATGCCCAGCATAGCCTCATAATTATCAATTGGTAGGAGGAAAAAGTCGGCAACAATTTCTTGGCCCTGTAGTAATAGTTTCACCTGTGGGTATCTTTGGTCGCATTTTAGGATTCGGCCATCGACAACCTTTATGTCGAACTTGCTGTAACCTTCGATATAGAGCACCATCCGAGCAGCAATCTTACTATTTAAAAAATTTTTAGTACTGCCTATATCGATGAGAACGGTTATTGGTTGTTGTTTGAGCAGGCCTCCAACTTTCATCATTTGCGGATTTGAGTAGCCGGCTAGTGCATGTACCATAAAGTCGGTTGATTGTGGCTCTTCTTCCACATCTTCATTCTCATGTTCAAGACTCTCTTCTGGCTGTTCACTGATCTCTTCTTCCACTAGTTCAATCATAAGAAGTCTCCCTTTTTTACAGTGATGCTCGCGGCTCCACGGCTCGTCACAATGCCAACATAACCCCTTGGCAGATCGGTCTCGAAGCTCTTCTCTTGTCAACCTTTTTGGTGCAGGAGCTTGACTGATAGTAGGGGGGGCTGAGGGATTCGATATTTTTGGTTGGGGAATGACCCTAGTCCTCTGGGCTTCGTGGTTTAATCGCTCCTCCTGAAGTCGTGCGAAAGAGATGGCTGCCATAAGCGTGTACGATTGTCGTGCTTTAACTTCTCCCTGGATCTCCAACTTTAAGCCCTCAATAAATGTCCCCAATAACTATTTTTTAGACCAATCATGAGTTTGATTAGATAACCTTTCAAACCTGGTTTGATACTCCTGGATGGTGGAGGTTTGTCGGATCTTTGCTAGTTGTCAAAGTCGATGTTCTGCGTAATCGGTTGGTCGAAGCGGATCAGCGATCCTTCTTTGAATTATCGCCATGAGAGGACCCTATGAGTGTATTCAAACTAATGAAACCATTATATAGCATCCCCTTCAAGATGTATAGCTGCAATTTCTACCATAGATGCGTCCATGTGATTTTGTGATACTGAAAATATCGCTCTGCGCGCGAGATCCAACCAATCGGGTCTCCTTCTTCCCATCTAGGGAAGTCCACCCTCATGCGTGGATAGTAGGGATCAGTCATAGAGCCTCCCTTCTCTTGAGAGTCATCTCTTCGG
This sequence comes from Musa troglodytarum, assembly GCA_023547065.1. Classification (NCBI taxonomy): domain Eukaryota; kingdom Viridiplantae; phylum Streptophyta; class Magnoliopsida; order Zingiberales; family Musaceae; genus Musa; species Musa troglodytarum. Next base: position 22,439,150 of record CP097506.1, on the reverse strand, counting down.
TTAGAGCTCTCTCCTTGATGAGATTTCTTTGGGCTCGGTGTTCGACCCAAACTGAGTTCGGCAAAGAGAGCCCGAATCTTATCCTCCATTCGCGTCTTGAAGGCATCAAATTTAGTATTTATCGCCTCCTCGGATGCCATAGTATATGCCTCCAGATCTGTAATATTAAGATCTCTCTTTTGTTGCCGGGTTAAAGGCATGAATTGTTTGAGGGGAGTGGTGGCCGAAAGGGTTTGTGGAGTGGTGGATGTAGGCTGCGGTTTAGGCTTGTTTTGTGGCTATTTTGGGTGCTATTTGGGGCTGCGATTTGATGGAGTTTTGGGCTGAGATGGTAGTGGATAAAGGTTAGGGAAGAGGGTTTTAGATCTGTGGTAGATCGCAGCAAAGATTTGACAAAAATCAGTGGCAATTGCTACCTATGTGCGCTGCCTCGTAAGAGCAGAATTATCGTCAAAGAAATAGTGATTTCTCGATGAAATTTCTAGCGAAAACTCAGGGATTTGAGGAGGGGGTTTGTGGTAGAATCTTAGTTTAGATAGCAATAAGGATAACAAATTGGATCAAGAAATTTTGGTAGCAAAGTAGTAAAGAAATCGGTGCAAGTTGCGATAGTAGAATTCTCGTCGAAAAATTTCAGCGGTTTGCGACGAGATTGCAGCAACAAATGAATTTTTTTGATGAATTCCACAATAGATCAATCATGGATGGGAGCCTAAGATGATTTATGAGGTGCACAGAAAATTTCGTTCAAAAGGATAACAATTAGATCGATTAAAGCGGTAACAGCGGCTGAAATTTTCTGCAGCGATCCTTCATTCATAAAGATGGTAATTTTTGCGGCGCAAAGGAATTCACAGGCAAAGTTGATAGAAAAACTTCTTTTTGATATTTTAGATGAAAAATTGCAGCAGCAAAAGGTATTGGTGGTAGAAAAATACCAGATCCCTGATGTAATTAGGGGTGGCGACTATAGATTGATTTGATCTACGTTAAGAGATGACGGTGGAGACAACGACGTCAAGAGCAATTGTGGGAATTGCTTGGCTAATGGTGGGCGGCAGGGATGGCAGCAAAAGCAGTAAGATCGCTGCTCTGATACTAGATGATAGAACCCAAGAGGAATTCTATGGAGATTGATCTTTGAGGGGGATCAACCCTTGGAGCGCTATAGGGGTTCCACCCTCCAAGTAGCCTCATGGCTGCAATTGTAGATTGATCTTTCTTATTCCAAAGAGGTGGAGGCTACAAGCATATAGAGCTCCAAACCCTAGCCCTAGGGTGCTTCCTAAGTGAACTACCCAATTTGCCCTCAACCTTAGCGGGCTGGCCCAGTAACAAGGGGGCGACGGCTAAGAAGCCCAAAGACCCAAATATAAACCCTAGCCTCTCTTCTTTATAGGATAGAGGTGGCTAGGTGGGGTTTATTATATTCTCACAGGGTTTTTATTAGCTGCTACATGGTTGAGTAGGACCTTACCCTGCTAGGGTCCTATCAATAAGTGATTAGAATAGTTTCCCTTACTTCATTCTTGAATGATCTGTCTTGTTTTCAATTCGTTGGAGGATGTCAATTTGCATTCCATATGTATCATAGCTCTTTAGCTATCGGGTGTATAGTTGCTAAGTTGATGATTTCCATCATTTGATATCGAGCTTCAAGTTTGAGGTTTGCTTATCCATTTATGACACAGAGTGCCTAACTTGCTATAATCTACTCATGTTGATCGTGCTAAAGCTATGATAAATTTTCAGCCCACAATATTGCCTCAGTCTTCCACTCAGCACATTCAACTATGACAGCTCATGAGTATCTTCTTTACACTACGTTAAGGCTGGTTCAATGCACTTTCCTTCATAACTAAGAAATATATTAATGAAGGTAGTTAACAGCTGTAAAGTATTTATCTCAAAATTCCTTATGCATGAAGGGTTGTTTCATACATAACTATTTATTTTAGTATTTTGGGTTAGAGGAGGTTTTTAGAAACTGAAGATATTAGCTGAAACTCTCTTGGAGTGCTCTAGAAAACTCTGTATCTCTTGGATGCGTCCTAGAGTGGTGAGTCTCTTTGTTTAGTTCTGTATTCTCATTTCATTTTCTCTGGGGTGGTGAAGTTTTCTGTATCCCTATATGATTTTGAACCTGGTGGTGAACTATTTTACGATTGTGTTTAAGTATTTTCATGAGATTATTCTTTTTCTGTTCGAAAGAACTTTTATTCCTGCACATACTGCTATTCTCTTGACTTTTCTTCTCTTAAAACTCATTCCGTATCGCCCCATCGTATCATTTCTTGCGCTATTACTATTTGTTCTTCATTTTTTCCCCTCACTTTATCGTCAAAAAAAGAAAGACAGCAGAAAGTTAAAAAAAAAGAGAGAGAAAATCAAAAGTAAAAAAAGGGAGAGAAAATCAAAGATCAAAGAAAAAAAAAAGAGAGGAGAAGGTCAAAGGTAAAAAAAAGAAAGAAAGAAAGAAAGAGATCAAAATTTTTAAAAAATTATGAATTTAGGGACTTCGTGCAAATTACAGAATTCTATCTTCATTATTTTTAATTCTTGTTTCAGGTTTAGAATTTTTTTTTTCATTCCAGAAAATTTTCTTTATTTATTTGATACTTAAACTCTAATATTTGCTTATTATTGAAGTGTCTTACGTACCTTTAAATTGGCTTACATTTTTTTGCTTTTTTGTCCAATTTTAATACCCTTGAATTGTCACAATCCGAATTGTTTGTTTAAGTTTTTTTTAGTTAATCTAAGAACTCAAAGAACAAAACAAGAGAGTTAAAAGGCAAGAGTGGTGAGATCAATATCGAGAAAAGACAAACATTGTGTGAAAATACGAGTGGAGTAAATCAAATCTTGAGTGAAACACATGAGGGAGTGTTGGTGAGGCTATTCCAACTTTGTTTTTGAGGTTGTAAATATGTCTAAAGAAAAAGAAGTGAGTTCTTCATCAAATGATCTTTTGCTTCAAGCAATGCAATAACAATTTGAACGTATGTTCAAAGTGATAGGAGATGTAAGAGATCATCTAGAAAGGCATGATGATGCAATTAATAGATTGGAAGGTGAACCACGACACAGGAGACAACCAGCATTCGTCCACGATGAATCTAATGGTGGAGATGACATCGACAATGACCAAGTCACTCTAATTGGTCAAGATGTTAATCCTAGGAGACAAAGCGGGAGAGAATGTTTTGATGGTGTGAGACAAAAACATAGGCAGCATCAAAATGAAAATTCCTTCTTTTCAAGGAAAGAATAATCCGGATACTTATTTGGAATGGGAATGAAAAGTAGAGTTGATCTTTGAATGTCACAACTACTCCAAAGAAAAAGATAAAATTAGCGCTATTGAATTTTGTGATTATGCTATAATTTAGTGGGATCAATAGACAGGCGCAGAAATGATGAAAGGCTCAAAGAGACTTGGTTGGAGATGAAACAAATCATGAGGAGGAGATTCATCCCAAGTCATTACTATCGAGATTTGCATCAACGGCTGTAAACTTTGGCACAAGGTTCCATGGGTGTTGATAAATATCATAAGAAGATGGAGATAACCATGATAAGGGCTAATGTGGAGGAAGACAGTGAGGCTACTATGGCTCAATTCCTGAGTGGATTAAATAAGAATATTACTGATCTTGTAGAGTTGCAACATTATGTGGAGATTGAGGATATGATGAATATGGCCATGAAGATTGAGAGGCAACTCAAAAAAAGGCACAATGTATGATTCAAAACCTTATTCGGGTTCTTCTTCTTCTTGAAAACTGAATTGGAGTAAAAAGGATGATATACCCATTGTTAAGCCTAAAATTGATGGAATTAAAGGCAAAAATGAATTAGGCAGCAAGGGTAAAGGTGAGAATCAACCTAATCAAAGTAGAGGTATTAAGTGTTTTAAGTGCCTTGGGCATGGACATGTAGCACGTGAATGTCCTAATAAAAGAGTTATGATCATAAGGGATGAGATTATGGAATCGAAAAGTGAAAGAGAGGATGATGATGACATTCCAGAGGATGCTAGTGATGTAGAGTATGCTAAAGGTGAAATTTTAGTTATTCAACTCACACTTAGTTTGCAAAGTAAAAATGATGAACATGGTGAACAACGTGAAAATCTGTTTCATACTCATTGTTTGATTGCTAACAAATTATGTAATGTGATTGTTGATAGCGGAAGTTGTACAAATGTGGCAAGTACCTTGCTCGTGGAGAAACTAAAATTGCCTACTATCAAACATCCAAAACTTTACAAGTTGCAATGGTTGAATGATAATGGTGTAGTAAAGATAAATTGGCAAGTGTTAGTTCCTTTTTCAATTAGTAGATATAAGGATAAAGTTTGGTGTGATGTGGTACCTATGTATGCGGGTCATATGTTATTAGGGAGACCATGACAATATGATCGTAGGGTAATACATGATGGGTTCAAGAACCATTATTCCTTGATCATGGATGAATAGAAATATCGCTTGGACCTTTGCCTCGAAGACAATTCTTGAAGACCAGATGCGGATAAAACAATAATATGAGGAGCTTGAGTCTTTATTAATCCAAACTTTGGGGAGGGAGCAAGAAAGAGAAAAAAAAGAAAAGGATGAGATGAGTGATAAAAATGAGAGTATTCGGAAACAAAAGGGGAGAGAAAACAAGGAAGGCTTGAGTAAAAGAAAAATGAGTGTTTATGTCAAAATAAGTGATGTGAACAAAGCCTTAACTATGAGGCAGACCTTAGTTGTACTCATGTATATAAGGATATTTTGATTTTTCTAATAAAATTGATAGTTTGCCTTGTTGAATCTCGGATTTTGATGATAAAATCAATTGGTAAAATATTTGTTCTAATCTATATTGTCAAAGATAAGTGTGCAGGATTAACTATGATGGGTTAGAAACATAAAGTGATTTGCCGAGGTCAAGTCCGTCGGGTGTTCAAGAGTTCATCGGAAGTTCGAAGGATCGTCGGAAGTGTTGCCAGAACCAACCAAGATCGAATCAGGGACTTGCCGATGTTTTCGGAAGTTCATCACAAAGATCATCGAAGGTTCGCACGAAACTTTGCCGAGAAGGTTTAGAAGCTTGACAAAGACTCGTTGAGCGTGCCATACAAGCCGGGAGCATGCTGGGAATCCGTTGGAAGAAATCGAGGAAGTATCGGAGGCGAAGTCTCATCGTAAAGCTCGTCGAATAAGACTTGAAGAATGTTCGGTTTAAATCACTATTAATTATGTTTTAATTTCATAGTTGGCATGTACTTAGGCAAGGATTTTCAAATTAATCCTGCTCTAAATTGGTAGAACCAGCGGACCTTCTTGGGCTTTTTGGGCCTTGAACAAGGCCCATTCATCTTTGAATGTGGGCTGTGAGCACCGCTTGGCAGCCATGTGCTGGGCGGTGCTACCAGGCAGTGTAGTACCGCGGGATTATCTGATGGTAGTACCGCTCAAGCTGATTTTTAAATTTGGAGCCCAAATTTGAAACCATTTTGGATCTATAAATACCCCCCTTTTCTCAGTTGAAAGGGCACCCTTTTGAGAGTTAGAATCTTGAGTTTAAGTCTTTAAATAGTCTTGAAAAGCCTTGTCTCTTGCTAAGTGTTCACCTCCTTCTTCTTCTTGAGAAATCTTGTAAGAGTGTGAACCTCTTGTAAAGAGTTGTAAAAAGGGGTATTTGGTCCTTCCCCTTCAAAGGATTTGCTAGTGGAAGTGCGGAGCCTCATCGTGAAGGCTTCAAGAGTGGATGTAGGTCATTTGACCGAACCACTATACATCATTGTGTTCATGAATGTGTGAGTGTTTACATTTCTGAATCATTTTATTACTTAGCTGCAAATTGCTTAGTTCCTTGCTATTTCCTTTACTCAAGCAACTTCTTACAAGTTCTCTTTCATCGAATCGAAATCTTCCTATGAACTTGTCTTTTTGTAAAATCGATCTCAAAACTACGTTTTTAATCCGCTACACTAATTCACCCCCCCCCCTCTTAGTGCCTTTTCAATCCTAACATGCCTAGTGTTATTATTGAACTTTTGCAAGAAAATGAGGATATCTTTCCCGGAGAAGTTCCCAATGGTTTGCCACCAATTAGAGGAATTGAGCATCAAATTGATTTCATTCCAGGTGTAAGTGTACCAAATAGGCCAGCATATAGATGCAACCCAAAAGAGACCAAGGAAATCCAAAAGCAAGTCAGTGAGCTTATGGAAAAGGGGTATGTGCGAGAAAGCATGAGTCCATGTGCAGTTCCTGTTCTTTTGGTGCCTAAGAAGGATGGATCTTGGAGAATGTGTGTTGATTGCAGAGCCATCAACAAAATCACCGCAAAGTATCGACATCTTTTTCCTAGGCTAAATGACATGTTAGATGAATTGCATGGTTCTTGTCTATTTTTAAAAATTGATTTGAAATCTGGATATCCTCAAATAAGAATACATGAGGGTGATGAATGGAAAACCGCTTTCAAAACTAAACATGATTTAAGTTTATATGAATGGTTAGTTTTTCTTGTAAGTAAATGTAATTATATTTAGTATAAAATTTGTACAAAATAGCATTGTCTACACAAGCCATAGACTATATGAGATCTCTTAGAGCAATCTAGAAGAATACACCCCACCTCGAGAAAGGTGGAATGGTCTCACTCCACTAGACTCATCTTCAGAAGTTAAACAAAAAAGTAGCTATGACTACACATGTTGTAGACTATGACGCTTTACTATAGTCAACAAATAGCAAAATGCAATAACCAACCATTCTGGATGACACATACATCACATTATTGAAGCATAGAATCACACAATACATCAAACTCATTCCAGAAAGATCTCTTTTTCTCTACTTGTTAAATGCTTCATTTCCAGATCCTACTCCATACATGATCTTGAGTCACTAAGTATCTCGAGCAAAAGGTGAGCATTGTGTGTGTTGTGGCCCTCAAAGATTCTGCTACACCTCTCCCTCCAAATCCACCAAATAGCACATCTGAAGGTAATCTTTGCTAGGTGTGTAAGAAGCCCTTTTCTTGAGAAGCTTTGTTGGAACTATTCTAATTCTTGATGCAAATTTGGCATTGGTAGCCTATGTAGTTCAAATCTCTTCAGAATCTCCTCCCATATCCAATTAGTGTAGTAAGTAAAATAAAGATGATCAATATTTTTTCCTATTGCATACAAAGAGAGCATCGGTTAACAAGATATATACCTTTTCGCTTCATATTATCCATTGTAGGTAGTTTAGCAAGAAGGGCCTGCTATGTGCATAAGGAATATATCTGTGAGCTTGGTCTGTCCCATGTCCAACTACTTGGGATCCATTTGTTGCTTCTTTGTCTGATCTGATTCCTTTTCGCTTCATATATGAATGGTTAGTGATGCCTTTTGGCCTAACTAACGCACTTAGCACTTTTATGAGATTGATTAATCATATTTTGCGTGCTTACATTGGAAAGTTTATAGTGGTTTATTTTGATGATATACTTGTGTATAGCGAAAGTTTAGATGAGCTGCGAGGTGAGAAGAGGCGTTGGTTGGAGCGGATGGCAGCAGCGCCCTCTGAGCGATCGATGAAGGGAGATGAGGCTGCTTGGCGGCATCCCTAGTTCTGCAGCCCTCTTCTGCACGGAGAGGGCTGTCTTGCCTGAGGGCAGCTCTTTGGCGATGCTACGATTGGGCAGCGGTCGCTGTGACCAGGAATGGGGGCTTCGGGCGGGCGGTGAGCATTCCTATCCTTGGCATCTACGAAGGGTGTGCTCCCTTCCTCGCCTCTCTCTGCTGCTTCAGCTGTGGCTGGCGGCTTCTCCCTAGGGTGAGGGATGCTACTGCTAGGCGGCTGCGAATAAAGGAGAGGGTTTACGCCCTTGCTTCCCTGTGGCTAGCCGGAGGCGGCGGCGTTGTGTAGAAAGGGGCGATGGCTGCCTCTCCCTGGGGCTACCTCTCTACCATTCCGTATGCAGACAAACAGCTTCTACTGCACTCCCCAACCTCTGCATCGCCCCCTCCTAGGGTGACTAAACAAAGGAGGAGGGAGTGAAGGAAGATTCGATGGTTCTTCCCTAGGCTATGATCTGAACTCCCTTGCTCTTGTCCAATAGAGTGGGGGCTGAGAATAGAGCAACCTCTTCTAGCGCTGCAGGGACAAGCGATGGTCCTTGGGGCTGGTGACGCTGGCAGCAAGGTCGCTTCGATGAGGCTCCCTACCTCTCAAGCTCCTCCGCTGTCTTCCTCCCGTCAAGGTGCTCCATCGACGACGCAGCATAGAGGCAGGTCGCGTTCTAGATCACGGCCTCCTGCTCTCATATCTAACGATCCTCAACCTTGGACAAGCCTCTTCAAGGCTTCGGTTGGAAGTTCAGATCTTAGCTTGGATTTCTTTACTCCAGAAATCCAAGCTGATCAGAAGATTGCTGTGTATAAGGCTGATGATTCTGAAGAGCTGATTGAGAGATGGTCCATGGCGCTTGTTGGTTATGTGGTTGGTCTCAAGACATCCTATTTTCCATTATCCTCATTCATCAAGACACGATGGGGAACATCGACATTCGATCTTCATATGTTGGAGAATGATTTTTGTATGCAAACTCTATTAAGTGGATTTGCAATGGATTCTTGAAGGGTTTTGAACCATTTATGGCCATCCGTTGATACTACGGTCTTTGGTGCTCTAATGTCCGTTTGGAGTTAGACAGCCTCCAGTCTATTCCCTTATAGGTTTCCTTTTATGGTCTTCACCTGCATCTTTGGAGTTGACATTTTATTGCTAAGTTATGCAGTACCTTAGGACAGCCATTGTATATTGATAAGGCAACAACAGCGCAGACGAGATTGGCTTTTGCACGAGCATGTGTTATGATTTTTTCTGATGGGGATCTTCCTGATGAGATTTATTATAGGGATCTTGAGGGGACCACTCGTAAAGTGCATGTTTCATATTCTTGGAAGCCACAACGGTGTAAGATTTGTCACTCTTTCGGTCATGCACATGGAGCTTGTCAGCAAACTCAAAAAATCACTCAGGTTTACCGACAACGTCAGGCAACTCATCATGGAGTTGATGCTGCTATGACTACTGATGAACAAGGTGCGTCTCCTGAAGCAGTAGCATCGATGATGATGAAAGAGCATTCTGACTCGCTTGGGCAACAACACGGACAAAAGGATATATCAGGAACTTTAACTCTTCCTATTATAGCCCCTTCCACAATAGCAATTTCCCAAGGTACCCAAGAACAAGAGGCGATGTTGGGAGTTTCATCTCTTCCTACATCGATAGGAACTACCGTAACGGGGATCCCACGTCCCACTTATTGTGCTAACTAGGATATTGTATCTCAACTAGTCCCTACAAATCTCGTGAGCCAAGACATTTAGCCTCAATAGGTGCCTCAAACTTCTGCTAACCTGGATCTCTTGGGTACTTCAAAATTTAAGCATTTACAAGCTGTGGATGAAGTGGATAAAAATAGAAATAAAGGCTTAAAAGGTAAGGATATTATGCGGGAGGAAATTGCAAAACCCAAGGATAAGAAGAAGGATGGTACTGTTAAGTCGCACATACTTCCGTCTACCTAGGAAGAGTCCTTTATTTCCTTTCCTACCTATTTTTTGATGAAGATACTTTGTTGGAATATTCGTGGACTGAATAAACTTGAGAAATGTCGGGAGCTTAATAGAACAATCAAGTCTATTGCTTGTGATATTATTATTCTCATGAAAATAAAAATTAAACCATCTTGGGTTTGTGTTCAAAGAAATTTAATATGGCCAGAGGCAGAACTTCTTACTAATGATACTTGTGACACTTATGGTAGAATATGAGTATTATGGCACCCGAACTTTGTTATTGCTTACTTTATTTCTACTACAGAACAATTCATCCACCTTAAGGCCGAGGATAAAAAGAATGGTTGTCAATTCCAAATTACTAGTATATATACTTCTAACGATTATCACGAGGAAGAAAGCGTTCCATAGACTAATCGATTAACATTGCAAATGGTTGTCTTACGATTGCCTTGGATTATTCTTGGTGACTTCAATACTGTTCGGTACACACGTGAAAAAGTGGGGGGTAAACCACTTTCCGAGCAAGCTTCAAGGTTTTAATGATTATATAGATATTACTGCATTAATTGATATGAAATCTATAGGGGATTGGCTTTTATGGAGTAATCAAGATACTACCCATAGGAAAATAATGGCTCGACTCGATAGGTGTGACACAGGAGTGCCTAACTTGCTATAATCTAGTCATGTTGATCTTGCTGAAGCTATGATAAATTTTCAGCCCACAATGTTGCCTCAGTCTTCCACTCAGCACATTCAACTATGACAGCTCATGAGCATCTTCTTTACACTAAGTCAAGGCTGGTTCAATGCACTTTCCAACGAAATATTGCTTTTGATCGTATAAAGTTTCTGAACTTATTTAGATTACCGAAAATTATCATACTTAACCGCTGCACTAATTCACCCCCCACCCCTCTTAGTGCTGCTCCCGATCCCAATAATTGGTATCAGAGCCATGTTATTTCTCTTTCAGATTCACACCTGCAAGAAATGGCTCTTCACGGCTTTCAAGAGGGTTTTTCGATTGTTTGTCCTCCATTCTTTAATGGATCAAACTACACTTATTGGAAAACTCAAATGAGAGTTTTCTTGCTTTCTATGAATTTGGATTTATAGAGCATCATTGAAAATGGATTTTAACTTCCCTCTAAACCGACGAACGAATGGTCAGATTTAGAGAGAAAATATTTTTCTTTAAATGCAAAGGCTGTGAATGCCTTATTTTACGCTTTAGATAAAAAGAGTTCAATTGGATTTCTACGTGTGAAACGGCTTTTGATATTTGGTGGACACTTGAAATTACGCGTGAGGGAACTAGTAGAGTCAAAGACTCAAAAGTAAACCTCTTATTGCATAATTTGAGCTCTTCCGAATGACACCAAGTGAGTCTATTGGTGATATGTACACCCGTTTCATGGATGTCATCAATAGCTGGAAAAGTCTTGGTAAATATTTTTTAAATTTTGAACTCACTAATAAGATCTTAAGATCCCTTCCAAAGCCGATTGTAAGAAGGAGAAATAAGGGAAGTAAAGTGAAGATGGTTTACATAAATGTAAATAACAATAATAGAAATGCAAACCAGAATTTTTATAGTGGTTCGTGTAATACGACCTACGTCCACTCCTGATTCCTCTTCTCTTGAGGCCACCGACTTTCCACTAGGTGTCTTCCTTCCAACGAGCAAAGATAAGCTCCCTTACAGTGCTCTCCTTTTGACGAGCTTAGGAGATAACTCTTACAAGGCCTCTCAACCCTCTCTACGGCTAGATCACACTTCAGAATTAGAGGAAAGATTTTGACACTATTACAACAGAGTTTTTCCTTTTTCTTTCTCAGTTTTTGTGCATTTATCAACCATGAATGAGAGGGATATTTATAGGCTCCATGGTAATTCAAATTTAGAGCTCAAATTTGAATCATCTTGGTTTTTCTGAGTATGAGCGGTACTATCGCTAGTGCTGGGCGGTACCATCGCCTAACACACTAACATGGTCAGTGTATTGGGTGGTACCACACCGCCGAGGCAGCGGTGCCATCGCCCAAAACACCTAGGATTTTGGTCCCTGGGCGGTGCCACCGCCGGGGTTTGGTGGTGTCACCGCTACACTATTCCTGCACTATTCCAACACTATTCTAGCAAGGCTGAATGGGCCCTAACTTCGGCCTAAATCAGTCCAAATAAGGCCCAGTTGGCCCCTACAAGGGTTAAATAAGATTATTACCTAATCCTTACCCTAATTACGCACTAACTACTAAATTGAAACATAATTCTAAGCAAATTAACAACCGACAATGTCAAGTCTTCTTCCAATGAGCTTTCTAATGAACTTCTGGCAGACTTCCGATGCACCCTCGAATTTCTTCCGACGGACTCCCAGTAGGCTCCTGGACTTGTGGCAAGTTTAACAAATCTTGGGCAAGCTTCTGAACCTTCTTAGTGAGCTCGACGAACCTCCGACGAACTTTTCAATGAACTTTCAAAACCTTCGGCAAGTCCCCGATTCTTTCTTGCTTGATTCCGATAGCATTTTCGACGATCCTTTGGACTTCCGATGGACTCTTAAACTCCCTGTTAGGATTGGATAGGCACTAAGAGGGGGGGGGGGTGAATTAGTGCAGCAGATTAAAACCGTAAGTTTGAAACCGATTTTGGTAAAATAGTTAGATCGTATGAAAACTTCGATCCGACGAAAAATGACTTGGTTGAAGTAGCTTGAATAAGGGTAATGAAAAACTAAATGGTTTGCAGCCAAGTAAAAGTATGAAACAGAAATTTAAACACTCACACATTCAAGAACGCGTGGATGTATAGTGGTTCGATCAAAGTGACCTACATCCACTTCTGAAGCCTTCTCCGATGAGGCTCCCAATTGCCACTAGCAAATCCTTTTGAAGGGGAAGGACCAAACACCCCTCTTACAACCCTTTTATTTTTTAAAAAGAAAGAAGGAGGTGAACATAAGCTATTGAAAACAAGACTTTTGCAAGACTTTAGCTCAATTTCTAACTCTCAAAAAAGGGTGCCCTTTTAGCTGAAAAAGGGGGGATATTTATAGATCCAAAGTGGATTCAAATTTGGGCTCTAAATTTAAAATCAAATTGGAGTTCCTGGTGCTGGCAGTGCTATTGCCTATCAGGGGCGGTGCTATTGCTTGTCAGTCGTCAGACTGATAGTGCGCAGGCGGTACTACCGCCTCTGCGCACTGTAGCTGGGTGGTACTATCGCCCAACATTTGGCTGCCAGGCAGTTCTACCGCCTGGCCCATTCAACAATGCTAAATGAGCCTTGTTCAAGGTCTAAAAAGGCCTAGCAAGAGCCTAGTTGACCCCTACCAGATTTGAGCAAGATTAATTCGAAATCCTTGCCCTAAGTACATGCCAACTACAAAATTAAAACATAATTAACAGTGATTTAAACCGATATTCTTCAAGTCTTATTCTGGTGAGCTTTACGATGAGACTTCGGCGGTCTTCCGATACTTCCCTCGAATTTCTTCCGGCAGATTCCCAGCATGCTCCGGCTTGTATGGCGCGCTCAACGAGTCTTCGGCAAACTTCCGAACCTTCTTGGCAATCTCCGCGAACCTTCGACGATCTTTGCCGTGAACTTCTGAAAACTTCGGTAAGTCCCTGATTCGATCTCGGTTGGTTCCGGCAACACTTTCGGCGATTCTTGGACTTCCGATGAACTCTTGAACACCAGCGGACTTGACCTCGGCAAATCGCTTTATGTTTCTAACCCATCGTAGTTAATCCTGCACACTTATCTTTGATAATATAGATTAGAATAAATATTTCACCAATTGATTTTATCATCAAAATCTGAGATTCAACAATCTCCCCCTTTTTGATGATGATAATCAATTGATGATGGAGTTACTCTTAACTCCCCCTATCTATATGTCATATCATTAAAAGGTAAAAGCACTTGAATTCAATCTTTTGAATTCAAGCCAAATCCGATAGATTTCATTTAACATAAAGCTTAATCAACAAGCTTAGGCATAAATACGAAAAATAATATATTTTAAACAATGTCAAGGTATTTACACCTATAATAACCAAAAATATTAATTCAACCATGATAAGGATCAAGTGATATCCAAGAGAGTGTTTCAATATCAAGACATGAAATCAAATGAAAAAGTAGCTTATCTCAAGATTAAGCATTTGCAATGCGATACAATTGATTCATATTTCACTTTAAGCATTTTACTCCAACATAGCAACAATTACTCCATCATAGCAATTTATATTTTTCTCCCCCTTTGTCATCAACAAAAATAATAGAGGTGGAGAAACCATTCATTACTTCGTAGAAGAAAAGAAAAAAACCTCATTTAGCAAGCCATGAGAGGGAGAATACAAAAGTCGATCAATTATTGAGCCATGGAGAGAGCATGAAACCATTCGAGGAAGGTATCAAGTCATAAAATAATATGAAAGTGTCATCCAAAAATTACGATCGAACCGAAAAAAAAGTTCATTCAAAAGCTGAGTAGATGAAATGAAAGTAACATCACACAACATCATCCATAGTAGTCATAAGCATAATAGGACAAGTGTTTAAAAAGAAAACAACAGCTACTCCGGAGGGGGAATACCAAAATGCCTATATAAGTGATCTATTTTGCGGTTCATTTGTTGCACTTCCTTCAAAATTTCAGCTTATTATGATGTGATTTAATTTAAGGCAAGCATGATCGGATCTTGATATATGGAAGCAGGAGGCGACTCGAGATAGTCTTTGGATCAACGAGACTAGGTGGAGGAGATTCATTTTCCCTAAAAATTGGTGTTTCAGGTTGCTCTACCGGTGGGGGAACTATATCAACCCTTCTAGGTTGCCTAATCCATATGCCATCTCTAAAGGTGCATCTAAGTCACTGAGACTTCTATTAATTGTGTTATATCTATCAACTTGCATTATTTCCTTGTCGGGCGACACACAAGTGTTATGGGCAAAAATAAATCTAGTGATCAACCCGTCATATGACAACATTGAGTCTCTAGAGAAAATTTCTATCATGTGTTGTCTAATCAAATAACCCAAGCAGTTGTTTTGTCTAGTCATGATCCAATACATCGTACTTAGTTCTAACATACTCATTTCATCAGGGTGAAACTGCTTCGGAAGTAGAATGCTTATAATTATGTGATGAAGTAATTTCGAATTAAAAGGTAATAAGTACTCGCAGCTTTTAGGTATGATGCCTAGGTTAGGATTAGCAAAGATCATTTCTAAGGCTTCGGAGTGGGTTGCTCCGATTGCATCTATATCCCATTGCCCTCTAAAATAACATCCTCTATTCTTTTCTTCAATTCCAAGTAGCTCACATATGGTACGATCAGAAATCTGAATTGTGGTTCATAACACATAGGTAGTCAAAATATCATCTTCAATAATCATGTTAGCATAAAATAGCTTAACCAACCTAGGGTAGATTGGTTCATTAATTTGCAAGATAGGTAGAGCATTTAGATTAGTAAACAATCTAATAGGTTCTAGGTTTTCTAGTTCACCTAGATCAACATGTTTACCCTTATGTATAGCTTTACAATCAAAATTTGGGTATCTTAAGGCTACCTCATTAGATCTAAAAAGGGTTGGGTCAAATGAATCTCCTTCCAACCTTTTTCTTTTGCCTCTTGTTGATTTCTTAGGAGCCATATCTATTCATGATGAAGAAACAAAAGGAAACAATAAGGAAAAGACGAGCAAATGTGAGTAGAAGAGAAAATTTTAGATTTTACCTTGTTTGTATTTCCTAGGGTGGTGAGGAGCTTGGATCAAGAAAATGCCTTTGATAGCCCTTTAGAAGGAGGAAGAAATGGAGAGGAGAGAGTTTGGAGAAGCTTAGGAGGAAGAGGGATGAAAGGGAGATGTTTTCGATGGGTTCTACCACCGACCCTAACACCCCCTTTAATATGGGGGTGTTCAGGCGGTACTACTGCCAACCAGGTGGTGCTACCACCTGGGAGCCGAGTACCCAGGCGGTGCTATCGTCGGTTTTGGCGGTGCTACCACTGGCCCAAATTGAAAAAAAAAATTGTTTTCAAGTGTTGAAAGGAGATGAGATGTAATCATAGATCACTCTTTGAGATATAGAATTAAAACAAGGGAGGCAAATCCGCGAGAGCCGAGTTTTCATAAAATCCACGAAAGCTGAAAGAAAATATATATAATGCTGCTCATTCATAAGGACAATTTAACATGCCTATTTCCCTCCTAATGAAGTCAAATTATTCTTCATTTAAAGGTTTCGTAAAGATGTCCGCTAATTAATGTTTGTAACGATAAATTCAAGAGTGACATCGTTCGTTGACATGATCTCGTATACAGTGATGTCTCATGTCAATGTGTTTAGTTCTAGAGTGTTGAATAGGATTTTTGGTTAGACAAATAGCACTTGTATTATCACATTTTATAGGAATGTTATTTAAATGAATTCCATAATCTTCTAGTGTATTTTTCATCCAAATGACTTGAGCACAACATGCACTTGCGGCTATGTATTCGGCTTCCGCCATAGATAGTGCAACCGAATTTTGTTTCTTAGAAGTCTAAGAAACAAGTGCATATCCTAAAAATTGGCATGTTCCGGATGTGTTCTTTCTATCTATTCTACATCCACCAAAATTCGCATTTGTATAGGCTTTCAAATCAAAGTTATCAGATTTTGGATACCATAATCCTAGATTATGAGTACCTTTAAGATATCTAAGAATTCTTTTAACGGCTTTAAGGTGAGACAACTTAGGGTTAGCTTGAAATCTCACATAAAGTCCTACACTAAACATGATATCTGGTCTAGTTGTGGTAAGATAAAGCAAGCTACGTATCATCCCCCTATATGTCTTTTGATCAAAATTTTCTCCACCTTCATCCAAGTCTAACTTGGTGGAAGTACTCATTGGAGTGTGGATGGCTTTTGAACTATCCATATTAAATCATTCTAACAATTCTAATGTATATTTGGATTGATTAAGGAATATGTCATTACTAAGTTGTTTAATTTGTAATCCAAGAAAGAAGGTTAATTCTCTCATTAGATTCATCTCAAATTCATGACTTATACACTTGGCAAAAGATTCACATAGTGATTCATCCGAAGAACCAAAAATAATGTCATCAACATAAATTTGAACAATAAGAAAATTATTTTCAAAATGTTTGATAAACAATGTAGTATCAACCTTGCCTTTTGTAAAATTATTAGAAATAAGAAAGGAGCTAAGCCTTTCATACCAAGCTCTAGGATCTTGGTTTAGTCCATAGAGAGCCTTAGTTAATTTAAGCACATGATTAGGAAGAAGAGAATTTTCGAATCCAGATGGTTGTTCAACATATACTTCTTCGGAAATAAAGCCATTTAAAAAAGTACTTTTGACATCCATTTGAAATAGTTTAAAATCATTACTACTAGCATAGGCAAGGAGTATCCTGATGGCTTCTAATCTTGCTACAGGAGCGAAGGTCTCTTCATAATCAATACCTTCTTCTTGGTTGAAACCTTTGGCCACTAATCTAGCCTTGTTTCTAACCACAATATATTCATCTTGCTTGTTTCTAAAGACCCATTTAGTACTAATAACTAAATGGTCATTAGGTCTAAGAACAAGCTTCCATACCTCATTCCTCTCAAATTGATTTAACTCTTATTGCATTGCAATGACCCAAGAATCATCTTTCAAGGCATCATCAATGCATTTTGGTTCAACTTGAGAAAGAAAAGCGGCATGGGCACAAAAATTTTTAAATGAAGAACGAGTTTGAACCCCTTTAGATGTATCTCCTATAATTAACTCGTTGGGATGGGCATCTATATACTTCCATTCCTTGGGTAAGGAAATTTGGGAAGAAGATGCATCCAAGTTGTCATTTTAAGGAGAGGGTTCATTCAAATTCAAATCATTAAAACCAAGATCATCATCAAAATCTTTTTTCTTAGATTCAAAAAATTTATTAAAAACCACATGAATAGATTCTTCTATAACTAAAGTTCTTTTGTTGAAAACCCGAAAAGCTTTAGAAATAGAAGAGTAACCAAGGAAGATGCCTTCATCGGATTTAGCATCGAATTTTCCTAAGGCATCCTTTTCATTTAAAATAAAACATTTACAACCAAAAACTTTAAAGTAAGAGACATTGGGTTTTTTATTATTCCATATTTCATATGGAGTCTTAGATAGGGATGGTCTTATTAGAACTCTATTCATAACATAGCAAGCCGTGTTTACGGCTTCGACCCAAAAATATTTTGGTAAATTATATTTATTTAACATGGTTCTAGCCATTTCTTACAAATTTTTATTTTTTCTTTCCACTGCTCCATTTTATTGAGGATTCCTTGGAGTAGAAAAATTATGGTTATATCTGTTGATTTCACAAAAATTTTGGAAGTCATGATTTTGAAATTCACCACCATGATCACTCTAAATTGATGAAATCATGAAACCTTTTTCATTTTGAGTAAGTTTACAAAATTTTGAGAAACATTTGAAACAATCACTTTTGTGAGTCAAGAAATAGGTCCAAGTATATCTACTATTGTCATCCACAATTACAAAGGTGTATTTGCTACCTCCTAAGCTTCTTATGTCTATTGGTCTAAATAAGTCCAAATGGATCAATTGCAATGGTCTAGTGGTGCTAATTTGATTTTTTGGTTTTAAGCTAGTTTTTATTTGTTTTGCTAGTTGACATGCATCACATACTTTGTCCTTGGCAAACTTCATATTAGGAATTCCTCGTACTAATTCTCTAGATGAAATTTTAGAAATTAGTTTCATGCTTGCATGGCCTAATCTCCTATGCCTAAGCTAAGCATCATCATTCAAAACCAAAAAACACATTTCATTACTTAATTCATTAATATTTATGGTGTAGACATTGTTTTGTTTTAAAGCAATCATGGATATGTCATTGTTTGGTTTTTCAATGATGCAAACATTAGATTGAAATCTAACAATATAACATTTATCGTATAATTGACTAATTCTTATAAGATTATTATTTAAACCATTAACTAGCAACACATCATCAATTGAAAATTTTGATTTGTTACCTATGGTTCCCTTGCCAATGATTTTACCCTTGTTGTTATCTCCGGTGACATACCCTTCTTCTTTGCTAGTGAGTATAGAGAAATGAGATTGATCTCCGGTCATGTGCCTTGAGCATCCACTATCAAGATACCATCTCTTACTCCTAGTTTGAGTTTGTCTACAAAAGAGGATGGTTTTTAGGTACCCATTTGATTTTGGGTGCCTCACAAATTGATCTATTTATTTTGTAATTCAACATTTAATTGTTTATGGTTCCTTTAGGAACTCAAATCAATTTATGTGGACTAATTTTTTTGAATGGACATTTGTAGACAACATGTCTAGTTTTACCACAAAAATTACATTTCAAATGGGGTGATACATGCAATGTGGGTCCTTTAATGAAGGTGGTGGGATTTCGGTGAGATCTACTCACAAATCCGATTCCATTTCTATTTTCGACGTGACCCTTGTTAGCAAAGATCATGTCTAAGCCCTTACTATTGACCTTAAACTTGTTTAGGGTCTCTTTGAGTAGCAAATTTTCATTTTTTATTGCTTCTAAGTATTCACTCTTAGAGCATAGGGGTAGAGAAGGAGTTTGGAGACTATTGAACTTATTTTGCAATAAAGCATGCTCTTTCTTTAGAAAATTAAACTTCTTACTAATAGTTCTACATTCATCAAATAACTCTTGAAAAGCGATAGAAAGCTCATCGAAAGATAATTCTTCATTAAATAACTCACTAACCTCTTCTCCTAAGGCCATTAGCACGAAGTTAGCCTCCTCTTTGTTGCTTCTTCTTCAACCTCGAGTCACTTGAATCATCCCATGTAGCCTTCAATGCCTTCTTCTTCTTGGGTTGCTTCTTCTTGGCTTGGGGGCATTCATATTTGAAGTGTCCCGGCTTCTTGCATTCATAGCAAATAACTTAGTCCTTTTTATATTCAAGTTTATTTTTTGTGTCATTTTTAAATTTGTTCTTTCTTATAAATTTCTTAAACTTTCGAGTTAAAAATGCAATGTCATTGTCACTATTCTCATCACTTGATGTTCCTTTCAAGTGGTCTTCTTGTGTTCTAAGTGCCATATCCTTCCTGTTCTTTGGAAGGGGGTTCTCAAGCTCTTCATGAGCATGACACGTCCATCTCGTAGGTCATTAGAGGCCCAATAAGTTCTTCAAGGGAAAAGTCTTAAGGTCTTTGGCCTCTTGTATGGTCGTAACTTTTGGATCCCAACTCTTTGGAAGGGATCTTAAAATCTTAGTTTCAAGTTCCAAATTTGAAAAACCTTTACCAAGTGCCTTAAGTCCATTGATGACATCCGTAAAGCGGGTGTACATGTCTCCAATGGACTCACTTGGTTTCATTCGAAAAAGTTCGTAAGAATGCACAAAAATATTGATTTTGGACTCTTTCACTCGGCTAGTGCCTTCATGAGTGATCTCAAGAGTATGCCAAATATCAAAAGCCGATTTACAAATTAATACGTGATTAAATTCGTTTTTATCTAATGCACAAAACAAAGCATTCATAGCCTTTGCGTTTAAAGCAAAAACCTTCTTCTCCTATTCATTCCAATCGCTCATCGGAAGAGAAGATTTTTGAAAACCATTCTCAATGATATTCCAAAGCTCAAAATATATAGAAATAAGAAAGATCCTCATAGGAGTCTTCCAATACGTATAATCTGACTTATTGAACATAGGCAGACGTGTAATGGAATGACCCTCTTGCATACCGGAATAGGTCATCTCTCTTGGGTTTTAGAGCAAATATAACAGTGAACCTACTCTGATACCAATTGTTAGGATCGGATAGGCACTAAGAGGGGGAGGGGTGAATTAGTGCAGTGGATTAAAACCGTAAGTTTGAAACCGATTTCGATAAAATAGTTAGTTCGTATGAAAACTTCGATCGAACGAAAAATGACTTGGTTGAAGTAGCTTGAATAAGGGTAATGAAAAACTAAATGGTTTACAGCCAAGTAAAAGTATGAAATAGAAATTTAAACACTCACACATTCAAGAACGCGAGGATGTATAGTGGTTCGGTCAAAGTGACCTACATCCACTTCCGAAGCCTTCTCCGATGAGGCTCCCAATTGCTACTAGCAAATCCTTTTGAAGGAAGGACCAAACACCCCTCTTACAACCCTTTTACAAGAAGTTCACACTCTTATAGATTTTTTAAAGAGAAAGAAGGAGGTGAACATAAGCTATTGAAAACAAGACTTTTGCAAGACTTTAGCTCAATTTCTAACTCTAAAAAAGGGTGCCCTTTCAGCTGAGAAAAGGAGGGTATTTATAGATCCAAAGTAGATTCAAATTTGGGCTCCAAATTTGAAATCAAATTGGAGTTCCCGGTACTGGCGGTGCTACCACTTGTCAGGGGCGGTGCTACCGCCTGTCAGTCGTCAGACTGATAATGCATAGGCGGTGCTACCGCATGTCAGTCGTCAAACTGATAGTGCACAGGCGGTGCTACCGCCTGTGCCAAGAGGTGCTACCGCCTGTGCTAAGCGGTGCTACCACCTCTGCGCACTGTAGCTGGGCGGTACTACCGCCTAGTATTCGGCTGCCAGGCAATTCTACCGCCTAGCCCATTCAGCAATGTTGAATGGGCCTTGTTCAAGGCCCAAAAAGGCCCAGTAAGAGCCCGGTTGGCCCCTACTAGATTTGAGCAGGATTAATTTAAAATCCTTGCCCTAAGTACGTACCAACTATGAAATTAAAACATAATTAACAGTGATTTAAACCGATATTCTTCAAGTCTTATTCTGACGAGCTTTACGATGAGACTACGACGGTCTTCCGATACTTCCCTTGGATTTCTTCCGACGGATTCCCAGCATGCTCCCGGCTTGTATGGCGCGGTCAATGAGTCTTCGGCAAGCTTCCAAACCTTCTCGGCAATCTCTACGAACCTTCGACGATCTTTGCTGCAAACTTTTGAAAACTTCGGTAAGTCCTTGATTCGATCTCAGTTGGTTCTAGTAACACTTCCGATGATCCTTCGGACTTCCAATGAACTCTTGAACACCCGACGAACTTGACCTTGGCAAATCGCTTTATGTATCTAACCCATCGTAGTTAATCTTGCACACTTATCTTTGACAATATAGATTAGAACAAATATTTCACCAATTGATTTCATCATCAAAATCCAAGATTCAACACTCCCAACAACTTGACTCCAGTAATTTGCTTTATGTCTTCAAGCTATCGTACTTAATCCTACACACATAAGCTAAAACTCTACTTCGATTTAAACAGTTATTACAATGCGAATTGACATTTTGTTGCCTAGCACATCATTGGTTAGCGCTTCGTCTGGTTCTTCGGAACATCGTCCTCTCTTGCGGTTTGTTGCTCAATCGATGGTTGACCTCTACAACCCTGATATCCTTGATGTAACCCACTCTTCTTGGCTCGATGCCCGACGTCCAAAGCCTTCTACCGATTGTCGACTTGAACTCCGACACAACGTCCAATATCCTAACGTGATTTCCTTCGGCGCAACATCAATTCCTCCTGTGTCAACTATCTAATCTTGATCGAGTAGACCTGTATCACTCAAAATGTAGTTAGACCACAAAACATAATCAATTAGTTTCATCATCAAAATCCGAGATTCAACAACTAGAACCATACTAAACATGATCTTGATTCATCATTTAAGTATGATACACGATACCAAGCATTCATCATGATATCAAACTTTTAGGCATGATAACAAAATTTATCATTTCAAACATTCATTTTGATGCCATTTCAAGCATTTAAACTTGATGCCAAGCATATATCAATTTCTCCCCCTTTGTCATCAATAAAAAAGGAAATGGGCAAATATCATTACACCAAACATGCAAGATAGTTTTACACCATTGTGATAGCAACGTTTGTTTCTGTATATCAACAAGCCAGCAAAATCTTTACAAGATAGTGACTTTTGTTTTTAGATGCAAAACTTTTGTTTTTAGATGTGCAAACTAACACTACTCATGCTAGCACTTTTCTTTAGCTTTGAAGTAGGCAAGCTAGCAAAGATGAAATTAAGCAAAAATTTTCACAAGATAGCAACTTTTGCTAGTACTTCTCTTTGGATGTATAAAGTTCATCTTGAGATGTACAAGCAGTTTTTAGTATCTCCCTTTGTCATAATAAGAGAAGAAAAAGGAGAAGAGAGGAATTCATCATAATAGAGATCAAGCTTTATGAATCAAAAATCCATGAATCAAACTTCTACTTTCGTAAATAGAGAGTGAAGGGATTCATCACATAAAAGAAATGTGAATATTTAAGATTTATGAATTAAATCCCTCTTTGGTAGGTAGAAAGAAGAAGGGTTCATAGTAAATGATCATCGCACAAAAATCATGTATACCAAAAAGTCCATAAATAAACCTTCTTCTTTCGTAAGTATGGGGGGAGGTTAAGGAAAAGCTCATCCAATGATGGAGCAAGTGTATCAAAAATCCATAAATGATATAAGAAGATAGAAAATGAACTCAATAAAAGCTCTGTTTTCGAAAATCAAAAAATTTGAAAAAAATGTATATAAGAAACTCATGCATTCAGAAGATTTAGCATGCCTAATTAAATCACATAGTGTCACAATCATCATAATATTAAGAAGTGCATCATAATATTGATAAAATATATAATGTCATAGAGTACACTAAGATACGATGTACAACATAAGGAGTACAAAATGAGTTCTTCCTCCACAATAGGAAGAAAGAAGAAATATACATGCTATTCATCTAGTGGTAAACAAAAATGTCTAAATAAAGTATTGAGTTGATGATGAATTTGCTATATTTCAGTTAAGATTTGATCTTGATATAGTTCAATTTGATCTAGTCGAGTCACTATAGGATCAGTAAATAATGAGAGTGCTGGATCTGTCAGTGGTGCTGCCTCAAAGGGACCAATAGGAGGAGATTGATTTCTCCTATATACAAGTGTTTTAGGTTTTGGTTCAAGTGGGGGAGGATCAATTCTCCTAGGTAGTATAGTCCAAATGTCATTTCTTATTATACATCTTAATCATCCTAAAAAGTTTCTATTGATAACATTAAATCTATCTAGCTTTATAGTTTCCTCGTGGAATCACAATATTGTGTGCACGTATTAGTTTAGTGATTAAACCACCATATGGAAGCATCATATCCTTTGTTGATAATTCAATTATGTTCTGTCATATTAAGTATCCAAAATAGTTATCATGTCCTGCCATAATCCAATACATCGTTTCTAATTTCATTTGACTAACTTCATCATGATAGTGTTGTTTTAGAAGTAAAATACTTATTATGATGTGATGAAGCACTTTTGTATTAAAGGGCAACAAATGTTCATAACTCTTTGGGATGATAGACAAATTTGGATTTCTAAAAATAATACCTAAGGCTTCGGAGTACGTGATTCCAACTGAATCTGTGTCTCATTGTCCTCTAAAATTCCTATAAGGTTACAAATTACACTATCTGTAATGAGTATGTGATGGCCTAAGGGGTATGATAAAATTCCAGAGTCACCATTTGATGCATAAAATGTAGAGATATCAAGTATGAAGCCAAAATCTTTCAAACTTTTCAGAATTAAGATGAAATCAGAGATCAATGTTATTATCAAATGGGGTTAGTGCTGGCACTAAAAGGGGGGGGGGGGTGAATTAGTGTAGTAGTTAATAACGAAAAATTTTGGTGATTTAAAACAATTTAAGAAACTTCATACATTAAAAACTTTGTTTCAATTAAAACCGATTTCGATTAAGACATAATTAACTTAAGAGCATTTTAAGATGAAGAAAGATAGTAAGCAAGTAGAGCAGTGAAGTGAAGATAGTTTGTAGTAAAGTAAATTACAAGAATATAAATGCATATCGATTTATAGTGGTTTAGTCATACGACCTACGTCCACTCCTCGATTCCTCTTCACTTGAGGCCACCGGCTTTTCCACTAGTTGTCTTCCTTCCAATGGGTGAAGATGAAACTCTCTTTTACAAACTCTATTTACAAAGCTTCCCTCAATACCTCTCTTAAGAACACTTCTAAACTTTCAGAGGAGAGATTTCTACTATAAATGATAGAGTTTTTCCTTAGTTTTCATGCACAATTCTTGCTGTCCCAAGCAAGAACATCTGGTGTATTTATAGACCCCAAGAGGATTCAAATTTGGAGCCCAAATTTAAATCACCCTAGATTTCCAGGGTACTAGCGGTACCACTGCTTGTTGTTGAATCTCGGATTTTGATGATGAAGTCAATTGATGAAATATTTGTTCTAATCTACTTTGTCGAGATAAGTGTGCAGGAACAACTACGATCGGAAGAAAACATAAAGCGATTTACCGAGGTCAAGTTCATCGGGGGTTCAAGAGTTCATCGGAAGTCCGAGAGATTTTCGGAAGTGTTGCCGGAACCATCCAAGAACAGGAAGGATATGGCACATAGAACACAAGAAGACCACTTGAAAGGAACATCAAGTGATGAGGATAGTGACAATGACATTGCACTTTTAACTCGAAAGTTTAAGAAATTTATAAGAAAGAACAAATTTAAAATGACACAAAAAATAAATTTGAACACAAAAAGGACCAAGCTATTTGCTATGAATGCAAGAAGCTGGGACACTTCAAGAATGAATGCCCTCAAGCCAAGAAGAAGTAATTCAAGAAGAAAAAAGCTTTGAAGGCCACGTGGGATGATTCAAGTGACTCGATGTTGAAGAAGCTAGCAACAAAGAGGAGGCCAACTTCGCACTAATGGCATTAGGAGAAGAGGTTCGTGAGTTTTTTAATGAAGAGTTATCTTTCGATGAACTTTCTATTGCTTTTCATGAGTTATTTGATGAATGTAGAACTATTAGTAAGAAGTTCAATTTGCTTAAGAAAGAGCATGCTTTATTACAAAATAAGTTCAATAGTCTTTAAACCCCTTCTCTACCCTCATGCTCTAAGTGTGAACACTTAGATGTAACAAAAAGGGAGAACTTGTTACTCAAAGAGACCCTAAACAAGTTTAAGGTCGGTAGCTAGGGCTTGGACATGATCATTGCTAACAAGGGTCACGTTGGAAATAAAAGTGGAATCGGATTTATGAGTGGTTCTCACCAAAATCCCACCACCTTCATTAAAGGTCCTACATTGCATATATCACCTTATTTGAAATGTAATTTTTGTGGTAAAATGGGACATGTTGCTTACAAATGTCTATTCAAGAAAATTAGTCCACAAAAATTAATATGGGTTCCTAAAGGAACCATAAACAATTCAATGTTAAATTATAAATTAAGTAGATCAATTTTAAGGAACCCAAAATCAAATGGGTACCTAAAAACCATCCTCTTTTGTAGATAAACTCACAAGCTAGGAGCAAGAAATGGTATCTTGATAGTGGATGCTCAAGGCACATGACCGAGATCCATCTCATTTCTCTATGCTCACTAGCAAAGAAGAAGGGTATGTCACCTTCAGAGACAACAACAAGGGTAAAATCATTGGCAAGGGAACCATAGGTAACAAATCAAGTTTTTCAATTGATGATGTGTTGCTAGTTGATGGTTTAAAACATAATCTTTTAAGCATTAGTCAATTATGCGATAAAGGTTATGTTGTTAGATTTGAATCTAATGTTTGTATCATTGAAAAATCAAACAATGACATATCCATGATTGCTTTAAAACAAAACAATGTTTACACCATAAATATTGATGAATTAAGTAATGAAAATGTGTTTTTCGATTTTGAATGATGATGCTTGGCTTTGGCATAGGAGATTAGGCCATGCAAACATGAAACTAATTTCTAAGATTTCATCTAGAGAGTTAGTAAGAGGAATCCCAAACATGAAATTCGTTAAGGACAAGGTATGTGATGTATGTCAACTAGGAAAACAAATAAAAACTAGTTTCAAATCAAAAAATCAAATTAGCACCACTAGACCATTGCAATTGATCCAATTAGACTTATTTGGACCAATTGACATAACAAGCCTAGGAGGTAGCAAATATGCCTTTGTAATTGTGGATGACTATAGTAGATACACTTGGACCTATTTCTTGGCTCACAAAAGTGATTGTTTCAAATGTTTCTCTAAATTTTGTAAACTCACTCAAAATGAAAAGGTTTTATGATTTCATCAATTCAAGTGATCATGGAGGTGAATTTCAAAATCATGATTTCTAAAATTTCTGTGAAATAAACAGATATAATCATAACTTCTCTACTCCAAGAAATCCACAACAAAATGGAGTAGTGGAAAGGAAAATAGAAGTTTACAAGAAATGGCTAGAACCATGTTAAATGAATATAATTTACCAAAATATTTTAATAAGCCGTGAATACGGCTTGCTATGTTATGAATAGAGTTTTAGTGAGACCATCCCTATCTAAAACTCCATATGAATTATGGAATGATAAAAACCCAATGTTTCTTATTTTAAAGTTTTTGGTTGTAAATGCTTTATTTTAAATGAAAAGGATGCCTTAGGAAAATTCGATGCAAAATCCAATGAAGGCATATTTCTTGGTTATTCTTCCGTTTCTAAGGCTTTTCGTGTTTTCAACAAAAGAACCTTAGTTATAGAAGAATCTATTCATGTGGTTTTTAATGAAATTTTTGAATTTAAGAAGAAAGATTTTGATGATGATTTTGGTCTTGATAATTTGAATTTGAATGAACCCTCTCCTCAAAATGACAACTTGCATCTTCTTCCCAAACTTCCTTACCCAAGGAATGGAAGTATGTAGATGCTCACCCCAAGGAGTTAATTATAGGAGATGCATCGAAGGGGTTCAAACTCGCTCTTCTTTCAAAGATTTTTGTGCCCATGCCGCTTTTCTTTCTCAAGTTGAACCAAAATGCATTGTTGATGCCTTAAAAGATGATTCTTGGATTATCGCAATGCAAGAAGAATTGAATCAATTTAAGAGGAATGAGGTATGGAAGCTTGTTCCTAGACCTAATGACCACTTAGTTATTGGTACTAAGTGGGTTTTTAGAAACAAGCAAGATAAATACGGTATTGTGGTTAGAAACAAGGCTAGACTAGTGGCCAAAGGTTTCAACCAAGAAGAAGGTATCGATTACGAAGAGACCTTCACTCCGGTGGCAAGATTAGAAGCCATTAGGATGCTCCTTGCCTATGCTAATAGTAATGATTTCAAATTATTTCAAATGGATGTCAAAAGTGCATTCTTAAATGGTTTTATTTCCAAAGAAGTGTATGTCGAACAACCACCCGGATTTGAAAACTCTCTTTTTCCTAACCATGTGTTTAAGCTAACTAAGGCTCTATATGTTCTAAAACAAGCCCCTAGGGCTTGGTATGAGAGGCTTAGTTCTTTTTTAATTTCAAATGATTTCACTAAATGCAAGGTTGATACTACATTGTTTATTAAACATTTTGAAAAATTTTTTCTTATTGTTCAAATTTATGTTAATGATATTATTTTTGGTTCTTGTAGTAAATCGCTATGTGAATCATTTGCTAAGAATATAAGTGATGAATTTGAGATGAGCCTAATGGGAGAACTAAATTTCTTTTAGGACTACAAATTAAGCAACTAAGTGATGGTATATTTCTAAATCAATCAAAGTACACATTGGAATTATTAAAACGATTTAACATAGATGGATCAAAAGATATTAGCACTCCTATGAGCACCTCCACTAAATTAGATATGGATGGAAATGGAGAAAGTTTTGATCTAAAAACTTATAGGGGTATGATAGGTAGCGCTTTATCTCACTACAAACTGCACTCGACATCATATTTAGTGTAGGGCTATGTGCAAGATTCCAAGCTAATCCTAAGCTATCTCACTTCAAAGCTGTTAAGAGAATCCTTAGATATCTTAAAGGGACTCCTAATCTTGGATTATGGTATCCAAAGTCCGATAAATTTGATTTAAGAGCTTATGCAGATGCGAATTTTGGTGGATGTAAAATAGATAGAAAAAGCACATCCGGAACATGCCAATTTCTAGGACATGCACTTGTTTCTTGGACTTCCAAGAAATAAAATTCGGTTGCACTATCTACGACAGAAACCAAATATATAGCTGCAAGTGCATGCTGTGCACAGGTTATCTGGATGAAACATACACTAGAAGACTATGGAATTTACTTAAAAAATATTCCTATAAAATGTGATAACACGAGTGCTATCTGTCTAACTAAAAATCTAATTCAACACTCTCGAACTAAGCACATTGATATTAGGCATCATTTTATACGTGATCATGTAAGTAGTAAAGATGTCACCCTTGAATTTGTTGATACAAATCATCAATTAGCAGACATTTTTACAAAACCTTTAAATGAAGAACAATTTGATTTTATTAGAAGGAATTAGGCATGTTAAATTGTCCTAATAAGTGAGCTTTATTATATGATATCTTTCCTTGAAATTTGGTTTTCATCGATTTGATTCCAAATCTTTTGGTTTTATCTTTCCTCTTGGATTTTTTCATCGAATTCTTTTTGACTTCATCCCATCCCTAAAAACAAATTCAAAAAAAATATTAAAAAAATGGGATTTTTGTGCTACCGGCGGTAGCACCGCCAGATCCGACGGTGGCACCGCCTGGGTAGTCAGCCCCAGGCGGTAGAACCGCCTGCTGGGGCGGTAGTACCGCCCGAACACCCCTTATATAAGGGGTGAGTTAGGGCCGGCGGTAGAACCGCCCCCTAACCCGAGAGCTCTCTTCCTCACCTCTCTACACCCCTCTAAAAACTTCCCAAGCATCATTCCTTCCCTCTAGAAGCCTAAGAAGGGGATCTTTCCTTGATTCAAGCTCCCTACCTCTCAAAGGAACAATCTAAGATAAAAAAAAATTGAAATTTTTCTCCTCTTTTTCTTGTCTAGTTTAATTCCTTCTTTTCAATTGATTATTGATCTATCCTCAATAGAAATGGCTCCTAATAGATCATCAAGAGACAAAGGAAAAAGGGTGGAGGTAGATTCATTTGACCAATCTTTGTTCAAATCAAAAGAAGCTTCCCTTAGATTTTCTGAACTTGGTTGTAGAACCATTCATAAAGGAAAATATGTTGATTTGAATCAATTAGGGAATCTAGAACCCATCATGTGATTTACGGACTTAGAGGCCTTACCCATTTTGCAAGTTGTTGAACCTATTTATCCACGCTTGATTAAATTATTTTATGCTAATTTAAGCGTGAATGATGATGGCTTATCAACTTATCTTCTTGGAAATGAGATCCAAATATTTGATAGTACTATATGCTCATTAATTGGAATTATTGAGAAAAAGTTAGGATGTTATTTTAGAGGGAAATGGGACATGGACACAATCGGAGCCACCCACTCTGAAGCCTTAGAAATCGTGTTTGCAAATCCAAACTTAGGCATAATCCCTAAGAGTTGTGAACATTTGTTACCTTTTAACTCTAAAATTTTACATCACATTCTTGTAAGCATTATCATTCCTAAACAGTTTCATCATGATGAGCCTGGGCCACCGAATTAGCTACCATATATTGGATCATGACCAAACAGAATTTTTGTTTTGGATACCTAATCCGGTAGCACATGATAGAAGTCTTTTCTAAAGGATCAATGTTACCATATGGAGGATTAATAACTAAACTATTGCATGCCCATAATATTTGCATTCCACCTGATGAAGAAGTAATACAAGTGGACAGATTTAACATCATTGACGTGAAACTACTTAGGCGACTAAGGTGTACATTCGAGCATGGAATACGGGTTAGACAACCTAGGAGAAGTGATATACCTCCCCCACCAGTAGTGCATCCCGAAACACCAGTCTTTAGGGGAAGTGAATCTCCTCCTCCTGATCCTTTTGATGCAGCTCCATCAGTGCCAGCTTCAGCTCCACCTTCTGACGATCCGATCATGAGAGAGTTAAATGAAGTAAAATTACAGCAAATTGAAATTTTGAAGGAAATGCAAAAGATGAACCAAAAGATAGATCACATGTATAGGCACTTTGGCATTCCTCCTGAGGAGTAGTTTGTTGTACTTTCTTTTTGAATGTTGTAAACTTGTGTACAACTTTGACATCTATGCAGCTTTGATATATATGTTGTATTATCTTCACTACATCTTCTTGGGCACTATGGAATGATATTCGGATTTCTGAATGATTTCCTTTTCCACATTTGTGATATTTTTCGGACATCCTTTATTGTTACATATATTTGGATGCGCACTCATAATATGAATCCCTCTTTTCCTTTTTGTTGATGACAAAGGGGGAGAAATAATATGTGAATACAATTGCCATACGTTGAAAGTTATATGCACTTCCTTTGCTTTACAAGTTATTGCAAGTTATATGCTTAAAATGCTTATTTAGGTTCTTGATATCATGTTTTTATTGTGTATACTTCATTGATATCATTTGATATCTATTTGACATCTTAATGATGAATGTCCATACATCGACTTTATCATCATTAAGTAAATCATGAAGTTTTTCTTTCATATGTTAAACTTATTGTGTTGAATTCAAATATTGAATTCAAGCAATTTTTTATTATCTATGGCATATAGATAGAGGGAGTTAAGAGTAACTCCATCATCAATTGAATTGTCATCATCAAAAAGGGGGAGATTGTTGAATCTCGGATTTTGATGATGAAGTCAATTGGTAAAATATTTGTTCTAATCTACTTTGTCGAGATAAGTGTGCAGGAACAACTACGATGGGAAGAAAACATAAAGCGATTTACCGAGGTCAAGTTTGTCGGGGGTTCAAGAGTTCATCGGAAGTCCGAGAGATCGTCGGAAGTGTTGCCGGAACCATCCAAGTTCGAATGGGGACTTGCCAAGTTTTGAAAGTTCATCGCAAAGATCATCGAAGGTTCGCGGAACTTACCAGGGAAGATTGAAGCTAACCAAGACTCATTGAGCTCACCATACAATCTGGGAGTATGCTGGGAGTCCGCTGGAAGCAATCCGAGGGAAGCATCGGAAGCTTGCCGAATCTCACCGTAAAGCTCGGAAGTTGACTTGAAGAGTGTCGGGTCAAATCACCTTGAGTTATATTTTTAAATTCGTAGTTTGCACATGAGTAGAGCAAGGATTTAGAAAAAAAATCCTACCTAAATTCAATGGGGGCCAACCGGGCCTCTACTAGGCCGAGCTAGGCCTTAAACAGGTCCCATTTAGCCTTGGCTGAATGGGCTGGTTGAACCGCCACCGGAGCACCGATCGCCATCAGAGCCCAGCCATCGTAGGCTCGCTATAGCCAGCGATAGCACTGCCTGGCTGGGGCGGTGGTACCGCCCATGTGTGTTAGTCAGCAGACTGACACAGGCGGTGGCACCGCCTCTAACACCACCAGAATCGGGAACTCCAATTTGACTTCAAAGTTGGAGCCCAAATTTGAATCTACTTTGGATCTATAAATACCCTCCCTTTCTCAGCTGAAAGAGTACCCTTTTTGAGAGTTAAAATCTTGAGTTAAAGTCTTTGATTAGTCTTGAAAAGTCTTGTCTCTTGCTAAGTGTTCACCTCCTCCTTGTTCTTGAGAAATCTTGTAAGAGTGTGAACCTCTTGTAAAGGGTTGTAAAAAGGGTATTTGGTTCTTCCCCTTCAAAGGATTTGCTAGTGGAAGAGCGAAACCTCATCGTGAAGGTTTCTAGAGTGGATGTAGGTCATTTGACCGAACCACTATACATCATTGTGTTCATGAATGTGTGAGTGTTTAGATTTTTGAACCATTTCATTACTTAGCTGCAAGTTGTTTAGTTCCTTGTTATTTCCTTTACTCAAGCAATTACTTTCAAGTTCTCTTTCATCAAATCAAAATCTTCCTACGAACTTGTGTTTTTGTAAAATCGGTTTCAAAAGTACGATTTTAATCCGCTGCACTAATTCACCCCCCCTCTTAGTGCCTTTTAGATCCTAACACTTGTCACTAGCGGTACCACTGCCAGTCTGGCTCTGACACTGGGTGGTACCACCGCTTAGTCTAGTGGTGCTACCGCTTGACACACTGACATGGTTAGTGTATGTACTAAGTGGTACCGTCGCCCAGCCAACGGTGCCACCGCCTATGTGTTCTGCCAGTGGTTGGTACCATCACCCGATAACCTGCGGCACTGGACCTAGGTGGTGCCACCACCCCGCCAGTGGTGCCATTGCCAGACAGGGTCCAGCACTTTTGGTTGCTTAAACACGACCCAAACTAGTCTAATATTGGGCCCAATTGACCCCTACCAGGGTTAAAGGATTAATACTTAATCCTAACCCTAATTATGTGCAAACTATGAAATTAAAGACATTTCCTAAGCTAATACAAAGTTTGGAAAGTCAAGACTTCTTTCAGCGAGCTTTCGGTGGTCTTCCAACGAACCCTCGGACACCATTCTACAGACTCCCGGCAAGCTCCTGGTCTTTACGATGATCTTGACAAGTTTTGACAAGCTTCTTTGGCAAGCTCCGATCTTTCTCAACGAGCTCCACAAACTTCCAACGAATCTTTCCAGCGTAATTTCCAAAACCCTTCAAGCTCTCTACTCATTCTTGGCTAGTTCCAGTAGCACTCCCGACGAATATTCGGACTTTTGTTGAACTCTCGAACTCCCAATGATTCCATCACACTTGACTCCAACACTTTGTTTTGCTTTATGACTTCATCATTATCGTAGTTAATCCTACGTACTAAGTAAATCTTAACCCTACATCGATCTAGATAATTATTACATGAATTAATATCCTGTTGCCTGGTATATCATTGGTCGGCACTTCATCTAGTTCTTCGGTGCACCGTCCTCTCTTGTGGCCTGTTGCCCAATCGGCGGTTGATCTCCGTAACCCTGATATCCTTGGTGCAAAACCACTCTTCTCGATGCCTCAAGCATCGATGCCGATTGATGCTCGATGCCTGTAGCATTCTGCCGATTGTCAACTGGACCTGCGCCACGATGCCCAATATACTAATGTGATTTCCTCCGGCACAACGCTAATTCATCCTATATCAACTATCTAATCATGATCGATAGTAGACCGGCGTCACTTAAAACACAGTTAGACAATAAAATACTATCAATTAGTTTAATCACCAAAATTCGAAACTCAATAGTCTCCCCCTTTTTGATGATGACAACTAATTGATGGCTAACGGAGTTAACTTTAACTCCCCGGAGTTAACTTTAACTCCCCGGAGTTTACACAAACTCTCCCTATCAATATGCCATTGATAGAACACTTGGATTATGCCCCCCATCAATATGCCATTGATAGAACACTTGGATTATGCCAAATTCAAGCAACATGTATCATAAATCATGTCAATAAAAACATCATGCAAATATGTAAAATATTCAATCAACATTTTATTGCATGAAGTCATCAATCTACTTCTCCCCCTATGTCATCAATAAAAAGGAGAAGTAGCATCATAGCTAATTTAAAAGATATGCAAGTTTTATAATCATATTAGCTATCAATTTAGATGTTGAACATACATCACTTTAAAACATTCAATTATAATAAGTTTTTAAGGATATATAATCATGGCAATTTAACACTTGCTTCTTGTGCAAGGTTACACTTTGTTTCTCTTTGCAAGGTAGCAATATTTGTGATGTTTGATATAGTAAGTTCCTTCATTACAATGATCGAGTTAGCAAATTTTTCATTCAAGTGTGCAAGCTAGCAATAAACTTTCTCCCCCTTTGTTTTTGTCAAAAAGAAGGGAAGAGTACAATTCTTTTCCCTTTACATGAATGCTTTGATCATGACAAAATAACAAATTTGCATCATGAATTTTCAACATATCAAGTCATGAATTCAAGGGAGTCATAAATAAATCATGATATGAGGAAAATTGATGATAAGTAAGCAAGCAATAATGATAAGCAAGCTAGCATACTTTACGATACGCAAGCTAGCTCCTTTTCAATTCTTCTCTTTTGCAACTAAGTTTCGCCTTTGTAAGCTATCAATTTTTTGTTTGCAATGAGCTAGTAATTTTTATAAAATTTATAATATTTTAAACATACAAGCTCATGAGTTTAAAAATAAACAAAATTCATCTTGCTTATTTCTAAATACCCATTTAGTACCTATAACTAAATGGTCACTTGGTCTAGGAACAAGCTTCCATATCTCATTCCTCTCAAATTAGTTCAATTCCTCTTACATTGTGATAACCCAAGAATCATCTTTCAAGGCTTCGTCAATGCACTTAGGTTCAATTTGAGAGAGGAAAGCAGTGTAAGCACAAAAATTCTTAAAAGAAGAATAAGTTTGAACCCCTTTTGATGTGTCTCCTATAATTAGCTCCTTTGAATTGGCATCTATATACTTCCATTCCTTAGGCAAGGAAATTTGGGAAAAAGATGCATCCAAGTTGCCATTTTGAGGAGAGGGTTCACTCAAATTCAAACCATTAAAACCAAGATCATCATCAAAATCTTTTTTCTTAAATTTGAAAACTTCATTAAAAACTACATGAATAGACTCTTCTATAATAAAGGTTCTTTTCTTAAAAATATGAAAAGCTTTAGAAATGGAGGAGTAACCAAGAAAGATGCCTTCATCAGATTTAGCATCAAATTTTCTTTGGGCATCCTTTTCATTTAAGATAAAGCATTTACAATCGAAAACATTAAAATAGAAAACATTTGGTTTTTTGTTATTTCATAATTCATAAGGGGTCTTGGACAGAGATGGTCTTATTAGAACCCTATTCATGACATAGCAATGTAGGGAAATCGGGAGATTCAACATCTCATGCATAGCGAAAAATAAAAACAAGATCGGATTTTCCATAGTTATGTATTTGACTGTCGTGCAACGATTGTTAGGATCAAAAAGGCACTAAGAGGGGGGGGTGAATTAGTGTAGCGGATTAAAAATGTAACTTTGAAGCCGATTTCGTATAAAGACAAGTTCGTAGGAAGATTTCGATTCGATGAAAGAGAACTTGTAAGAAGTTGCTTGAGTAAATGAAGCAGCATGGAACTAAACAATTTGCAGCTAAGTAATGAAATGATTCAGAAATGTAAACACTCACACATTCATGAACACAATGATGTATAGTGGTTCGGTCAAATAACCTACATCCACTCTTGAAGCCTTCCCGATGAGGCTCCGCACTTCCACTAGCAATCCTTTAAAGGGGAAGGACCAATACCCCCTTTTTACAACCCTTTATAAGAAGTTCACACTCTTACAAGATTTCTCAAGAAGAAGAAGGAGGTGAACACTTAGCAAGAACAAGACTTTTCAAGACTTTTCAAAGACTTAAAACCAAGATTCTAACTCTCAAAAAGGGTGCCCTTTCAATGAGAAAGGGGGTATTTATAGATCCAAAATGGATTCAAAATTAGGCTCCAAATTTGAAATCAAACCGGTGCTTTTGCAGCAAAGCAGTGCTACACCAGCACATCGATCTGACCGACAGATCATAGCGGGTGCTCTTGCATGGAGCAGGCGGTACTACCGCCGTTGAGCAACACAGCCGGGCGGTACTACCGCTCCAGGCTGGGCAGTAGCACTGCCCAGCACACAGCTGCCAGGTAGTGCGATCACCGCACAAAGTGGTTCTATCACCGCTCATTCGCTTTTTGAATGGGCCTTGTTCAAGGCCCAAAGCCCGAAGGGCCCGGTTGGCCCTTACCAATTTAGAGCAAGATTAATTCGAAATATTTATCCTAAGTACGTGCTAACTACGAAATTAAAATATAATTAACAGTGATTTAAATCGACTTTCTTTAAGTCTTTTTTCGGTGAGCTTTTCGACGAGACTTCGGCGGTCCTCCGATATTTCCCTCGGATTTCTTCCGACGGGTTCCCAACATGCTCCCGGCTTGTATGTCATGCTCAACGAGTCTTCGACAAGCTTCCGAACCTTCTCGGTAAAGTTTTGCGAACCTTCAACGATCTTTGCGATGAACTTCCGAAAACTTCGGCAAGTCCCTGATTCGATCTTGATTGGTTCCGGCAACACTTCCGACGATCCTTCGGACTTCCGATGAACTCTTGAACCCTGGACGGACTTGACCTCGACAAATCACTTTATGTTTCTGACCCATCGTAGTTAATCCTGCACACTTATCTTTGATAACATAGATTAGAACAAATATTTCACCAATTGATTTTATCATCAAAATCCGAGATTCAACAATCTCCCCCTTTTTGATGATGACAATCAATTGATGATGGAGTTAAACTCAACTCCCCCTATCTATATGCCATATAATTAGAAGGTAAAAAGGCAATTGAATTCAATCTTTTGAATTTAAGCCAAATCATATAGATATCATTCAGCATAAAGCTTAAAAGACAAGCTTAGGCATAAATACTAAAAACAATGTACTTTAAACAATGTCAAAGTATTTACACTTATAAAAATCAAAAAAATTAATTCAAACATGATAAAGATCAAGTGATATCCAAAAGTGTGTTTTAATATAAAGACATGATATCAAACGAAAGAGTAACTTATCTCAAGAATAAGAGTTCTTAAGCATTTATAATGCGATACAATTGATTCATATTTCGCTTTAAGCATATTATTTCAACATAACAACAATTACTCCATCGTAGCAAGTTATATTTTTTATTTTTCTCCCCCTTTGTCATCAATAAAAATAAGGAAGGTAAAGAAATCACTCATTGGGATCAAATAAGCCATGGAGAGAGCAAGAAACCATTCAAAAAGTGTCATCCATAGTAGTCACAAGAAGAAGGGTATCAAGTCAAAATTATGATCAAATAGAATTAAGAACGTTCATTCAAAAGTTGAGTAGATGAAAGTAACAACACACCACATCATCCAAAGTAGTCATAAACATAACAGGACAAGTGTTTTAAAACAGAGAACAATAGCTACTCCGGAGGAGGAACTCCAAGATGCCTATACAAGTGATCTATTTTGCGGTTCATTTGTTGCATTTCCTTCAGAAGTTCAGTTTGCTGTGATGAGATTTGATGTAAGGCAAGCATGATCAGATCGTCAGTAGATGGAGCAGGAGCTGGCTCAAACGGTGCTGGATGAACGAGACTAGGTGGAGGAGATTCATTTCTCCTAAAAATTGGTGTTTCAGGTTGCTCTTCTGGTGGAGGAACTATATCAACTCTTCTAGATTGCCTAATCCATATGCCATCTCTAAAGGTGCATCTAAGTCGCTTCAGGAGACTTCTATAAAATATGTTATATCTATCAGTCTTTAATACTTCCTCGTCGGGTGACACACAAATGTTATGGGCAAAAATGAATCTAGTGATCAACCCACCATATGACAACATCAAGTCTCTAGAGAAAATTTCTATCATCCGTTGTCTAATCAAATAACCAAAGTAGTTGTTTTGCCTAGTCATAATCCAATACATTGTACTTAGCTCTAACATACTCATCTCATCAGGATGAAACTGCTTCGGAAGTACTTATTATAATGTGATGAAGTAATTTTGAGTTAAAAGGTAATAAATGCTCGTAGCTTTTAGGGATGATGCCTAAGTTAGGATTTGCAAAAATCATTTCTAAAGCTTCGGAGTAGGTAGCTCCGATTGCATCCATATCCCATTGCCCTCTAAAGTAACATCCTCTATTTTTTTCTTCAATTCCTAGTAACTCACATATGATACGATCAGAAATTTGAATTGTGGTTCCTAACACATAGGTGGACAAAACATCATCTTCAATAATCATGTTGGCCTAGGATAGATTGGTTCATCAATTTGCAAGATGGGTAGAGCATTTAGATTAGCAAACCATCTAATAGGTTCTAGGTTACCTAGTTCATCTAGATTAACATATTTACCCTTATGAATGGTTTTACAATCAAACTTTGGGTATCCTAAGGCTACCTCACTAGATCTAAAAAGGGTTGGGTCAAATGAATCTCCTTCCAACCTTTTCCCTTTGCCTCTTGTTGATTTCTTAGGAGCCATGTCTATATCCATTCATGATGAACAAACAAAAAGAAATAATAAAGAAAAGACAAGCAATTATAAGTAGAAGAGAAGGCTTAGAGTAGAGGAGCTTGGATCACAAAACTGAAACACTAAGGAAGAAGAAAGGTTCAGCTATTACCTTGTTTGTGTTTTCTAGAGAGGTGAGGAACTTGGATCACAAAACTGCCTTTGATTGCCCTTTAGGAGGATGAAGAATGGAGAGGAGAGGTTTTAGAGTGGCTTAGGTGGAAGAGGAGTGAAGGGGAAGAGATTTTGGTCGGTTCTACCGTCGACCCTAACACCCCTTTAATATGGGGGTGTTCGGGCGATACTACCACCAACCAGGCAGTGCTATCGCCTGGGAGCAGAGTACCCAGGTGGTACTACCGCCGGTTCAGGCGGTGCTACCGCTGGCCCAAAATTTTTTTTTTTAATTATTCAGAATTTTGTTTTCAGAGATTTTAAGGATGGGATGATATCAAAAGGAAATCCGAAATTTCAAAAGAAAGTTCGAGAGGAAGTTAAATCAATGAAAACCGAAATTTCAAAGAAAAATCTCATATAATAATGCTCAATTAGTTGGACAATTTAACATGCCTAATTCCTTCTAATAAAATCAAATTGTTCCTCATTTAATGGTTTTGTAAAAATATCTGCTAATTGATGTTTTGTATAGATAAATTCAAGAGTGACATCGCTATTGTTAACATGATCTCGTATAAAGTGATGTCTTATGTCAATGTGTTTAGTTCTAGAGTGTTGAATAGGATTTTTTATAAGACAAATGACACTTGTATTATCACATTTTATAGGAATGTTATTTAAATAAATTCTATAATTCTAATGTATTTTTCATCCAAATAACTTGAGCTCAACATGCACTTGCGGCTATGTATTCGGCTTCCGCTGTAGATATTGCAACCGAATTTTATTTCTTGGAAGTCCAAGAAACAAGTGCATGTCCTAAAAATTGGCATGTTCCAGATGTGCTCTTTCTATCTATTCTACATCCACCAAAATCCGCATCTGCATAGGCTATCAAATTAAAGTCATGATTTTGGATACCATAATCCTAGATTATGAGTACCTTTAAGATATCTAAAAATTCTTTTAATGGCTTTAAGGTGAGACAACTTAGGATTAGCTTGAAATCTCGCATAAAGTCCCACACTAAACATGATATCTGGCCTAGTTGCAGTAAGATAAAGCATGCTACCTATCATGCCCCTATATGTCTTTTGATCAAAATTTTCTCCACCTTCATCCAAGTCTAACTTGGTGGAAGTACTCATTGGAGTGTGGATGGCTTTTGAGCTGTCCATATTAAATCGTTTTAACAATTCTAATGTATATTTAGATTGATTAAGGAATATGTCATTACTAAGTTGTTTAATTTGTAATCCAAGAAAGAAGGTTAATCTGTCCCATTAGACTCATCTCAAATTCATGACTCATACACTTGGCAAAAGATTCACATAGTGATTCATCCAAGAACCAGAAATAATATCAACAACATAAATTTGAATAATAAGAAAATTATTTTTAAAATGTTTAATAAACAATGTAGTATTAACCTTGCCTTTAGTGAAATCATTTGAAATTAAAAAAGAACTAAGCCTCTCATACCAAGCCCTAAGGGCTTGTTTTAGACCATATAAAGCCTTAGTTAGCTTAAACACATGGTTAGGGAGAAGAGAATTTTCAAATCCGGGTGGTTGTTCGACATACACTTCTTCAGAAATAAAACTATTTAAGAATGCACTTTTGACATCCATTTGAAATAATTTGAAATCATTACTACTAGTATAGGTAAGGAGCATCCTAATGGCTTCTAATCTTACCACCGGAGTGAAGGTTTCTTCGTAATCGATACCTTCTTCTTGGTTCAAACCTTTGGCCACTAGTCTAGCCTTGTTTCTAACCACGATACCATATTCATCTTACTTGTTTAGAGACCCACTTAGTACCAATAACTAAGTGGTCATTAGGTCTAGGAACAAGCTTCCATACCTCATTCCTCTCAAATTGATTCAATTCTTCTTGCATTGCGATAACCCAAGAATCATCTTTCAAGGCATCATCAATGCATTTTGGTTCAATTTGAGAAAGAAAAGCGGCATGGGCATAAAAATCTTTGAAAGAAGAGCGAGTTTGAACCCCTTTCGATGCATCTCCTATAATTAACTCCTTGGGATGAGCATCTACATACTTCCATTCCTTGGGTAAGAAAGTTTGGGAAGAAGATGCATCCAAGTTGTCATTTTGAGGAGAGGGTTCATTCAAATTCAAATTATCAAAGCTAAAATCATCATCAAAATCCTTTTCCTTAAATTCGAAAATTTCATTAAAAACCACATGAATAGATTCTTCTATAACTAAGGTTCTTTTGTTGAAAACATGAAAAGCCTTAGAAATGGAAGAATAACCAAGAAATATGCCTTCATTGGATTTTGCATCAAATTTTCCTAAGGCATCCTTTTCATTTAAAATAAAGCATTTACAACCAAAAACTTTAAAATAAGAAACATTGGGTTTTTTATCATTCCATAATTCATATGGAGTTTTAGATAGGGATGGTCTCACTAGAACTCTATTCATAATATAGCAAGCTGTATTCACGGCTTCAACCCAAAAATATTTTGATAAATTATATTCATTTAACATGGTTCTAGCCATTTCTTGTAAACTTCTATTTTTCCTTTCCACTACTCCATTTTGTTATGGATTTCTTGGAGTAGAAGTTATGATCATATCCGTTTATTTCACAAAATTTTGGAAGTCATGATTTTGAAATTCACCTCCATGATCACTTCAAATTGATGAAATCATAAAACCTTTTTCATTTTGAGTGAGTTTACAAAATTTAGAGAAACATTTGAAACAATCACTTTTATGAGTCAAGAAATAGGTCCAAGTGTATCTACTATAGTCATCCATAATTACAAAGGCATATTTGCTACCTCCTAGTCTTGTTATGTCAATTGGTCCAAATAAGTCCAAATGGATCAATTGCAATGGTCTAGTGGTGCTAATTTGATTTTTTGATTTGAAACTAGTCTTTATTTATTTTCCTAGTTGACATGCATCACATACCTTGTCCTTAACAAATTTCATATTTGGGAAGCCTCTTACTAATTCTCTAGATGAAATCTTAGAAATTAGTTTCATGCTTGCATGGCCTAATCTCCTATGCCAAAGCCAAGCATCTTCATTCAAAACTGAAAAACACATTTCATTACATAATTCATTAATATTTATGGTGTAGACATTGTTTTGTTTTAAAGCAATCATGGATATGTTATTATTTGGTTGTTCAATGATGCAAACATTAGATTCAAATCTAACAACATAGCCTTTATCGCACAATTGACTGATGCTTAAAAGATTATGTTTTAAACCATCAACTAACAAGACATCATCAATTAAAAAACTTGATTTGTTACCAATGGTTCCTTTGCCAATGATTTTACCCTTGTTGTTGTCTCCGAAGGGGACATACCCTTCTTCTTTGCTAGAGAGCATAGAGAAATGAGATGGATCTCCGGTCAGGTGCCTTGAGCATCTACTATCAAGATATCATTTCTTGCTCCTAGCTTGTGAGTTTGTCTACAAAAGAGGATGATTTTTAGGTACTCATTTAATTTTGGGTGCCTTAAAAATTGATCTACTTAATTTGTAATTTGGCATTGAGTTGTTTATGGTTCCTTTGGGAACCTATATCAATTTTTGTGGACTAATTTTCTTGAACGGATATTTGTAAGTAGCATGTCCCATTTTACCACAAAAATTATATTTCAAATGGGGTGATACATGCAATGTGGGTCCTTTAATGAAGGTGGTGGGATTTTGATGAGATCCATTCACAAATCCTATTCCACTTCTATTTCTGACGTGACCCTTGTTTGCAAGAATCATGTCCATGCCCTTGCTACCGATCTTGAACTTGTTTAAGGTCTCTTTAAGTAGTAAGTTCTCCCTTTTTATTTCTTCTAAGTGCTCACACTTAGAGTATGGGGGTAGAGAAGGAGTTTGGAGGTTATTGAACTTATTTTGCAATAAAGCATGCTCTTTCTTAAGCAAATTGAACTTCTTACTAATAGTTCTACATTCATCAAATAACTCAGGAAAAGTGATAGAAAGCTCATCGAAAGATAATTCTTCATTAAATAATTCACTAACCTCTTCTCCAAGGGCCATTAGAGTGAAGTTAGCCTCCTCTTTATTGTTTGCCTCTTCGACTTCGGAGTCACTTGAATCATCCCATGTAGCCTTGAATGCTTTCTTCTTCTTGGGTTGCTTCTTCTTGGCTTGAGGGCATTCATGCTTGAAGTGTCCTGGCTTTTTGCATTCATAGCAAATAACTTGGTCCTTTTTGTGTTCAAATTTATTCTTTATGTCATTTTTAAATTTGTTCCTTCTTATAAATTTTTAAACTTTCGAGTCAAAAGTGCAATGTCTTTGTCACTGTCCTCATCACTTGATGTTCCTTCCAAGTGGTCTTCTTGTGTTCTAAGTGCCATATCCTTCCTGTTCTTTGGAAGGGGGTTCTCAAGCTCTTCATGAGCATGGCACGTCATCTCATAGGTCATTAGAGACCCAATAAGTTCTTCAAGCGAAAATATTTTAAGATCCTTGGCCTCTTGAATGGCCGTAACTTTTGGATCCCAACTCTTTGGAAGGGATCTTAAAATTTTAGTTACCAACTCAAAGTTAGAAAAACCTTTACCAAGAGCTTTAAGTCCATTGATGACATTCGTAAAGCGGGTGTACATATCTCCAATGGACTCATTTGGTTTCATCCGAAAAAGTTCATAAGAGTGCACAAGAATGTTGATTTTGGACTCTTTCACTCGGCTAGTGCCTTCATGAATGATTTCAAGAGTGTGCCAAATATCAAATGCCGATTCACAAATAGAAACCTGATTAAACTCATTCTTATCAAGCGCACAAAATAAGACATTCATAGCCTTTGCATTGAGAGCAAAAATCTTTCTTTCTGACTCATTCCACTCACTCATCGGAAGAGAAGATTTTGCAAATCCATTTTCAATAATATTCCAAAGTTCGAAATCCATAGAAATGAGAAAAATCCTCATACGAGTCTTCCAATACGTATAATCCGACCTATTAAACATAGGCAGACGAGTAATGGAGTGACCCTCTTGCATACCGGAGTAGGCCATCTCTCTTGGGTTTTAAACCAATATGAGAGTAAACCTTGCTCTGATACCAATTGTTAGGATCGAAAAGACACTAAGAGGGGGGGGGGTGAATTAGTGCAGTGGATTAAAAATGTAACTTTGAAGCCAATTTCGTATAAAGACAAGTTCGTAGGAAGATTTCGATTCGATGAAAGAGAACTTGTAAGAAGTTGCTTGAGTAAATGAAGCAGTAAGGAACTAAACAATTTGCAGCTAAGTAATGAAATGATTCAGAAATGTAAACACTCACACATTTATGAACACAATGATGTATAGTGGTTCAAATGACCTACATCCACTCTTGAAGCCTTCTCGATGAGGCTCCGCACTTCCACTAGCAATCCTTTGAAGGGGAAGGACCAATACCCCTTTTTACAACCCTTTACAAGAAGTTCACACTCTTACAAGATTTCTCAAGAAGAAGAAGGAGGTGAACACTTAGCAAGAACAAGACTTTTCAAGACTTTTCAAAGACTCAAAACCAAGATTCTAACTCTCAAAAGGGTGCCCTTTCAGCTGAGAAAGGGGGGGTATTTATAGATCCAAAATGGATTCAAAATTGGGTTCCAAATTTGAAATCAAATTTGGAGTTCCTAGGTCTAGGTGGTGGTTAGAGGCGATGCTAGCAGATTATCATGCTACGCTAGAGTGGTACTACACTGAGCAACGATCGGGCAGTACTATCGCTCCAAGCTGGGCGGTAGCACCGCCCAGCACATGGCTGCCAAGCGGTGCTACCGCTTGGCACAGGCGGTTCTACCGCTTAGGCCCATTCAGCAAAGTTCCAGGCCTAAAAAGTCTAGGAAGGGCCCGATTGGCCCCTACCAATTTAGAGCAAGATTAATTCGAAATCTTTGCCCTAAGTATGTGCTAACCATAAAATTAAAACATAATTAATAGTGATTTAAACCGACTTTCTTCTAGTCTTTTTCCAGCGAGCTTTTCGATGAGACTTCGGCGGTCCTCCGATATTTCCCTCGGATTTCTTCCGTCGAGTTCCCAACATGCTCCCGGCTTGTATGTCACGCACAACGAGTCTTCGACAAGCTTCCGAACCTTCTCGGCAAAGTTTTGCGAACCTTCAACGATCTTCGCGACGAACTTCCGAAAATTTCGACAAGTCCCTGATTCGATCTTGATTGGTTC
Source organism: Musa troglodytarum (assembly GCA_023547065.1). Taxonomy (NCBI): domain Eukaryota; kingdom Viridiplantae; phylum Streptophyta; class Magnoliopsida; order Zingiberales; family Musaceae; genus Musa; species Musa troglodytarum. Next base: position 22,394,259 of record CP097506.1, on the reverse strand, counting down.
CGACAACACTTCCGACGATCCTTCGGACTTCCGATGAACTCTTGAACCCTGGACGGACTTGACCTCGGCAAATCACTTTATGTTTTTGACCCATCGTAGTTAATCCTGCACACTTATCTTTGATAACATAGATTAGAACAAATATTTCACCAATTGATTTTATCATCAAAATCCGAGATTCAACAATGATTTGTGTGTAAAAATCGTAAATCCTAAAATTCTACATGTATCAAGTCAGAGGTGTTACTTGGGGAGATCATATATTGCCGAAAATTTTAGATCCGATGAGGATGAATGAGCACTAGCGCATTCTCTCTAGTAGTAATCCATACAGCGAATGTAGCAACGATGCTCCTCGGATCACCGCGGATCTCTCTCCACGCATACACCACAAGGCTGCCAAAGCCAAGAAGGACGAGACGAGACTGAGGAGAATAGAAGGATGACTACCAAGAGCTCTCAGCCTATGAACCAAGAGGTTCCTCCTATTTATAGAAGTGGAGGAAGCTTATCCTTAATAGATCCTGTTCACACTAGATCTCTATCTAGTTGGATCTTATTGGATCTTATCCATAGGAATAATTTGATCTCATCCAATTGGATCTTATCCAATCATTTAATTGGATCTTATCTAATTACCCAATTGGATCTCATCTACAGGATCTAAATTAGGGGCTTCGTAGATATCTCATATCCGCACCTCTACTCGTCGCAACATCCACCTTATGTATGTGACCCTCTAGGCCTGATACCGAGCTAGCTATGAATCGCTCCTATCAGAACTCCTTTTGACTCAGAACACCTTCTGATATAGTAAATTATTATCTCCATAATAATTCACTCGACTCATCGACTATGGACGTACTAGGCCACTACGCCATAGTTCCCAAACGATACAGGGGGATCTAATCCATCGGACCTGTCTATCCTCAATTACCATGTATCTATAGTCTCTCCGCTAGTCATTTGTGCTTTGAAGCCAATCACAAGAGTGATGACACTTGTGACTTGATATGCACTCTTTCTCTTTGCTTATTATTAGACATTTTATCACTTTATCTTGCTTGTTGTATATATTATGATGTCCTTGGATCTATGCAATAAGAATCGGATCGTGATGAGATCACGATAATGAGATGATTCACCTTTAAACATAGACCCTAAATAATCCCAGTCATATGTTACTTGAGAGGGATATCAAGATAACCAGATAGACCAGTGTACTGTATACCCATCCATATGATGGAGGTGGCTGGTCTTATAGCTATTCATATGGGGACACTAAGGGTACAGTGAAAATGCTCATTAGGGAATGAGTTCACTGATTAATCCACCTATGGAATGCTGGATGGTTATTGATACCTCATGTCAGATAGCGATTCCGTAGTCCCAATAGTGTATCTGGTCCTTAGACTTGAGACACTAAGGATGTCTTATATAAGTACTCACTCATTGATACTAGACTTATAAGTTTGGAAAGTTCTAAATCTAGTATAGCCGGTTATTTGGAGTGGTAGCCAATCTTACGAGGGCTATTGAATGTCAATAGAGGATCATCCGCTCTCGGTATCATGAGAGAAATATCCTATGTATTCTTTCTTGAATAAATCCTTGGCCAAGCTTATTCAGATTGAGAGAGAAAGAGTTCTCTAGGAGAATCCGACAAGAGCAAAACTCTAGGAGAGACCATATGGGTCTGAGAGCACCATACCCGGTATAGGGTCTCTGGGATATTAGTTGGATGATGGACTATAAATACATGGTAACTGAGGACAGATAGGTCCAAAGGATTGGATTCCTATGTATCATCTGGGGGCTATGGCGTAGTGGCCTAGTACGTTCGTAGTCGATGAGTTGGGTGAATTATTATAGAGATAATAATTTACAAAGTCAGAAGGAGTTCTGACAAGTACGACTCATGGCCAGCTCGATATTGGGCCTAGAGCATCACACACATATGGTAGGTATTGCGATGAGTAGATGTTCGGATGTGAGATATCCGCTGGAGCCCCTATCTTATTGGATATCCATTAAGCCCCTGAATTATTGGATCCTAAGATGAAATCCAATAATTGCTAATAAGAGACTATTGGGTAGAGACCCACTAATCCAAGAGGCTTGGGCAATTGGATAGAGATCCAATACCCAACAGGGCAAGATCTATTAGGGATTACAAGGGGGCCCCATTAATAGGAGGGAACTAAAGCTTTATAGGTTGGGGGTTTCTTTTTGGTGGCCACCTCCTGTTCTCCTCTCCCCGGAGAGGTGCATCGTCGTAGTCCCTACCGTATAGATACCGCTAAAGAGGAGGACGCATGGCCTTCTTCATCCTCGCTCACAGATCTGTAGGGATTTAGAGATATATGATCTCCCTATGTATTTTCTTTTACACATGCAGTTTTCATGGATTTGTTTTGACGCACCGATCTTCGCACGACGATGGAACCTTTCTATAGAAAATCTGTGGTTTTGTTTTTATTCTTCCACTGCACATGAGATGTTGCCCTAGAGGATTCCCAACACCCTCATCCATCTAATATCCTAGAGATCGTATATTGTGCATGGTAGAGTCGGGCCCATATGGAATCCTATTTGAATCTCGCTCTAGTCGGATTCTCCCGGAGAACTCCTTCTCTCTTAATCCAAACAACCCTGGCCAAGGATTTTGCCTGATCGAGTACACACGGGATATATCTCTCACGATACCGAGAGAAGATGATCCTTTATTGATATGCAATTGCCTTCGAAAGATTGGCTACCATTCCCGAGAACCGGCTATACCAAATCTTGAGCTCTCCAAACCTATAAATCCGGTGTCAAAGAATGGAGTACTCAAACAAGGTATCTTTGGTGCCTCAAGTCTAAGGACCAGACACACTACTGGGACTACAGAATCACTGTCTGACATTAGGTATCATTAACCATACAGTATTCTATAAGCAGATCAATCAGTAAACTCATTCTCTAATGAGCACCTGCATTGTACCTCTAGTGTCCCCACACAAGCGACTATGAGACCAGTCGCCTCCATCATATAGACGAGTATACAACACACCAGTATCCGGTTATCTTGATGTCCTCATCGAGTAACCTATGACCAGGATGATTTAGGATCTATGTTTAAAGGTATATCGGTCTCATTATTGTGATCTCATCATGATTCAATTCCCATTACATAGATCCATGGACATCATAATATTCATCCAGATAATGTGAGAAAATACTAATAATATATGAAAAGAACGATGTAACATGTCACAGGTGCCATCACTCACGTGATTGGCTTGTAGGGCACCTATAACCAATAATCTCCCACTTGACCTAAAGCCAATCACCTACGTGTCTGATCCCCATCAGACTCCTGTGATGCTCAAATATAATCTGAGTCAACGGCTTTGTCAGTGGATCTACAATGTTATCTTCGGATGGAACTCTTTCCATTGCTACATCTTCTCGGGCCACGATCTCTCTGATCAAGTGGAACCTCCTCAGAACGTTTCTACTGAGACCTGGGTTCCCCAGCTTGATCGATCGCCCTGTTATTATCACCCTATATAGGAATCAGCTTCATGTTGTTCGATATGATTCCCAAATCTATGATGAACTTATTCATCTAAACACCCTCTTTTGCTACTTCTACTGCAGTAATATATTCCGCCTATGTGATCGAGTCAGCAGTAGTATCTTGCTTGAAACTTTTCCAGCATACTGCTCCTCCATTCAGGGTGAAGACATGCCCTGAATTTGACTTATTATTATCGACATTGGACTGAAAGCTCGAGTTCGTGTAGCCCTCAATTCTGAGGCTACTGTCTCCATATATCAGTAAAAGATCCTTAGTCCTTCTTAAGTACTTAAGGATACACTTTATTATTTTCTAGTGCTTCAAGCATGGATCTACCTGATACCTGCTCGTGACACTCAGAGTATGCACTATATCAGGCCTGATACATAGCATAGCATACATGATAGACCCTCTCATTGAGGCATATGGTATTCTATCCATATATGCCCTTTCTTTAGGAGTCTTTGGGGATATACTCTAAGAAAGTGATATTCTATGTCTCACAGGTATGAGACCTCTCTTGGAATTTTTTATGCCAAACCTTTTGACAATGGTATCTCTGTATTTGGATTGGGACAAGCCAAGCATCCTCTTGGATCTATCTCTATCGATCTGAATCCCCAGAATATAGGATGCTTCCCCTAAGTTCTTCATGGAGAAGTGTCTAGATAGCCAAGCTTTTACTGTGGAGAGCATTCCTACATCATTCCCAATGATTAAGATGTCATCCACATATAGCACCAAGAAGGTGATAGCACTCCCACTTATCTTCATACACACAAGGCTCATCTTCATTCTTAACGAAGTCATAAGATCTGATCACCTCATCAAATCTTATGTTCCAACTTTGGGAAGCTTGCTTTAGTCCATAAATGGACTTAAGCAATCTGCACACCTTATCTGGATTGTGCTTGGACATGAACCCCTCAGGTTGTATCATATACACTTTCTCTTCGAGGTTGCCATTGAGAAATATAGTTTTCACGTCCATCTGTGAGATCTCATAGTTATAATGTGCTACAACAGCCAATAGAATTCGAATGGATTTTAGCATAGCTACGGGTGCAAAAGTTTCGTCATAGTCAACACCTTGCTTTTGACGATACCCCTTAGCCACTAGCCTCGCCTTATAGGTCTCCACCTTTCCATTTACCCTGATCTTCTTCTTGAAGATCCATTTGCAACCAATAGGCAATGATACCCTTAGGTGCATTAACAAGGTTCCAAACCTTGTTGGAGTATATGGATTTTATCTCAGAATTCATGGCTTCTTGCTACTTCCCGGAGTTAATACTCATAAAAGCATCCTCGTAGGTTTGAGGATCAATGTCCTAAATGTCCTCTCCACTAATATGTCTCACATATCTTTCAGGAGGGTGTGACACTCTACCAGTCCTACGCAAAATTGAAACTTGTATGTTAGGTACCTGAATGGACTCGATCTCTGGAATGGTGCCTGAGCTAGGTTCTCCAACCTCGCTCAATTCTATCATGCTCCCACTGTTTCCGCCAAGAATGTGTTCCTTCTCAAGAAACACTGCTCTCTTGGCAACAAAGACCTTTTGGTCCTTAGGGTGATAGAAATAATAACCATAAGTTTCCTTGGGGTATCCCATGAACTTGCACTGTTTCTTGGATTCCAACTTATTGGGGTCGTGTCTTTTAACATGGGTAGGGCAGCCCCAAATCTTAATAACCTTAAGATCGAGCTTCTTCCCTCTCCATATCTCATATGGTGTAGACACTACTGATCTAGATGGAACTCTATTCAGAAGGTAAATTATGGTCTATAGGGCATATCCCCAAAATGAGATAGGTAGGTCAACGAAACTCATCATGGACTACACCATATCTAATAGTGTGTGATTCCTCCTTTCTGATATACCATTGAGCTGTGGTGTATAAGGAGGTGTCCATTGGGACAGAATCCCATGGTTCTTGAGGAACTGGGTGAATTCTATACTCAAGTATTCTCCTCCTCGATCTGATCAAAGAGTTTTAATACTCTTTCCAATCTAGTTCTCTACTTCATTCTTATACTCCCTGAATTTCTCGAAGGCTTCAGACTTATACTTCATCAAGTACACATATCCATACCTAGAGAAATCATCAATGAAAGTAATGAAGTAGGAATAATCACCTATGGCATGAGTTGACATAGGACCACATACGTCACTATGTATGAGTTCTAGTAACTCAATGGCTCTCTCTCCAGTTCCACTAAATGGAGAGTTGGTCAATTTTTCACAAGGCAAGGCTCATAAGTTGTATATGACTCATAGTCAAATGGATCTAAGTTTCTATTTTTCAACAACTTTTGAATCCTTCCCTCATGGATATGACCTAGCCTACAATGCCACAAATCTACATTGTTCATCTTTTCTCGCTTTCCTCTTGGCCATGCTTACATTCATGATGTGTGAAGCAGATTTAGCATAAACAAACTATTATGCAATGTCCCTCTAGTAATGATCTTATCATTCTTACTAATTGAACAACAATTATTCTCAAAATGTATTTTATAACCATTTAATGTCAAACATGAAATGGAAATAATATTTTTGATAATAGAGGGAACAAAATAACATACATCTAATGTAATAATAGCTCCATCGTAGGTGTAGAGTGACCTCACGATAGCAGTAGAACTCTTGCTCCATTGCCCATTTTGAGGTCCATCTCACCTTTTGCCAATCTCCTATGCCTTGTCAGAACCTATAATGAATTGCAGATATGATAAGCACTACCGGTATCTAATACCCATATATTATCATAAGAATCTGATACATGGAGACTGATTATGAAAGTACCTAAAGCTTTTCCAAGCTTTTATTTCATTTTCTGCAAGATACGCCTTGCAGTTCCTCTTCCAATGCCCATCTTGACCGCAGTGGAAGCACTGGCCTTTGTCCTTTGCTCAGTCAATTTTGACAACCTTTGCCTTACCCCACTTGCCCTTGCCCTTACCCTTCTTAAGGGTCTTCCCAACCTTCCTTTTCCTTTTGGTCTCACCAACATAGAGAACTAATTTTTCTTTCTTGATAGTGCTCGCCTCCTCAACATATTGAGGAGCTTAGGGAGAGATACCTCAAGTTTATTAATATTGAAATTCATGATGAATTGAGAAAAGGAATTTGGTAGGGACTGAAGTATAAGATCAACATACAGGTTATCATCTAGGACCATTCCTAGACTTGTGAGTTTTTCAATCCACTCTATCATCTTCAGGACATGGTTTTGAACTGGTGTCCCCTCAATCATTCTTGCTAGTCATATGTGCCCTACAAGCCAATCACATGAGTGATAGCACTTGTGACTTGATATGCACTTTTCTCTTTGCTTATTATTAGGCGTTTTATCACTTTATCTTGCGTGTTGCATATATTGTGATGTCCTTGGATCTCGTAATGGGAATCGGATCGTGATGAGATCACGATAATGAGATCGATTTACCTTTAAACACAGACCCTGAATTATCCTGGTCATAGGTTACTCGAGAAGGACATCGAGATAACCGGATAGACTAGTGTGCTGTATACCCGTCCATATGATGGAGGTAGCTGGTCTCATAGCTACTCGTGTGGGGATACTAAGGGTACAGTGTAGGTGCTCATTGGGGAATGAGTTCACTGATTGATCCGCCTATGGAATGTTGGATGGTCATTGATACCTCACGTCAGACAGCGATTCCGTAGTCCCAATAGTGTATTTGGTCCTTAGACTTGAGATACCAAGGATGTCCTATATGAGTACTCCACTCTTTGATACCGGACTTATAGGTTTGGAAAGTTCAGATCTAGTACAACCGGTTATTGAGAGTGGTAGCCAACCTTACGAGGGCTATTGAGTGTCAATAGAGGATCATCCACTCTCGGTATCATAAGAGGAATATCCCATGTGTTCTTGCTCGAACAAATCCTTGGCCAAGGTTATTCGGATTGAGAGAGAAAGAGTTCTCTGGGAGAATCCGACAAGAGCAAGACTCGAGGAGAGACCGTATGGGCCTGACAACACCATGCCCGGTATAGGGTCTCTAGGATATTGGATGGATGAGGGACTATAGATATATGGTAACTGAGGACAGATAGGTCCAAAGGATTGGATTCCCCTGTATCATCTGGGGGCCACGGTGTAGTGACCTAGTACGTCCGTAATCGATGAGTTAGGTGAATTATTATAGAGATAATAATTCACTAAGTTAGAAAGAGTTCTGACAAGTATGACTCACGGTCAGCTCGATATTGGGCCTAGAGGGTCACACACATATGGTAGGTGTTGACAAATAGAGGTTCGGATATAAGATATCCGCTAACCTCTATCTTATTGGATATCCATTAAACCCCCGAATTATTGAATCCTGAGATGAGATCCAATAATTGCTAATAAGAGATTATTGGGTAGAGACCCACTAATCCAAGAGGCTTGGGTAATTGGATGGAGATCCAATACCCAATAGGGCAAAAGATCCATTAGAGTTTTTAGGGGGCCTTTATAAATAGGAGGGAACCAAAGCTCTATAGGCTGAGGGTTTCTTTTGGTAGCCACCTCCTGTCCTCTCCCCAGAGAGAGAGGTGTATCGTCGTAATCCCTATCGTGTGGATACCGCTAGAGAGGAGGACGCTTGACCTCCTTCATCCTCTCCCACAAATCTGTAGGAATTCAGGGATATACGATCTCCCTAGGTATCTTCTTTTACACATGCAGTTTTGTAGATTTGTTTTAGATGCACCGATCTTCACACGACGATGAAAACTTTCTATAGGAAATCTAGGGTTTTGTTTTCTGTTCTTCCGCTGCACATGTGATGTCGCTCCCTTGAAGGATTTCCCAACAATCATGGCACAGAAGATACTCTTGGATATCTCATATCGCTGAGTTCTTCCCTATTCCTTAAACAGTTTATAGAGGTGCAGTAGTATGGAATGAGCATCCATGTTTTCATGTTGTCTCTATAACTCAGGAGTCATAGAGGCTAACATGTAACACTAGGCGAGTAGAATCATCTATATACTTTGCATATTGGGCAAACTCTTCTTGAGGAGCTTCTGCCTCAGGTTGGGGTATGACCAAATCTAAGACATATGTGATTTTCTCCGTTGTAAGAACTATTCTTAGGTTGCAGAGCCAATCCATATAATTTGGACCAGTGAGGCGGTTGGCATCAAGTATGCCATGTAGAGGGTTTGATGACGACATGTTTCTGATAAACAAGAGATATAGCATAAGTAAATAATACGTAGATTTTACAAAAATAAATAAATAAGATATGGACTTCTATCTTGACATGCTCCCACTAATTTTTCTAGTGAGTCACATGACACCCTCATGCACGTGAAATGGAAGTCTCTGGCAGACTTCTAGTGGGGATCGAGATCCAATCGGTATCTTAGTACAACCTCGAGGGACTCGACCAATCACACTAAGCCCAAAAGGTAGACAACTCTTGCCAATCACAACTCCTTATGATTCCCATCATATTTGGCCTCCGAACCACCATAGCCTCGAGGGACTCGACCAACCATGATGTCCAATTAAGTCATCACCATCGTTACAAGATGAGTCTGATTCGGTGATATGCCCTCGAGGGACTCGACCAAGCATACCATGTCCTCAGGTCACCGGTGACATCTCTATGTCGAAGACAAGATAGCGAGACATGAAATAGGTGAGCCTCGAGGGACTCGACCAACTCAGCCTATGTTGGGAATTGGTTCATACCCCTAACAATGGAAGGACACGTGGGTCAATCTTATTGCCTCACGCTTACTGACTTAATATTATCATAGGAGGGGTTTTAGGTTCGGTCTCGTGATATGACATATCACACACATACATATTTAATATATTTTTATCGTATACAAATATATATATACTTATCTAGTAGGTGTATAGTATTCATATGTACAAGCACACTAGATGATCATGGACTTCAACCTAATATAATTAGGCCTGAGCTAGTAGGCCTAATCACTTACATCAGGATCTATATGCATATCAGTGCATCTCTATGCATAATGATCATCCATCTCGTCATCGTCGGATCTACTAGCACCTCGACACATCTCCATGCGTCGTGATCATCTGAATCAGCCTTAGGGGTCCCCTACCACCTCCAGGCTTCTACCGCGCCTCTAGGATAATTACAACATAATTACAAGCACGCATGCCTACAATCAATGAAAAATGAAGGCTCGTAGGCCCTAATAATCACATACACACATCACAAAGTCCATAATCATCTTCTCACATCACATCACATCACATGTATATATCATGTAGGATTACTAGATAAATAATAATAGTTACTTAAACCTTTTAAATAACTAAATTTTGAAATCAGGGACATGTAAGAAATTTTCTAAATTCTAAGGGGTATTTTGGTCATTCTATCATAAAGGACAAATTTGAAATTTTAAAAATTTCGAGGGGCAAAACTATCTTTTGGTCCAAAAACCCTAATCCCCTCCCTTTCTTGCTACTGCATTGCTGCCGCTGCCGGCAGGGTGGTGGCGATGACATGCGCACAGGGGGCGCGCCGCCCATGCCTACGGACGGCTCGCCCGTGAGTGGTGTGCTCGAGGGTGGCACTGCTGCGGGTAGACACTACCCCCACACGTGGCTATGGCGGCTCGCCCATAGGGGGCGCCACCTATGCCTACGGGCATGTGTGTCCGCTGGTGGTGCCACTGTTGGAAGATGCTGCGCCGACGTGGCGTGACTGCCGCCACGGGGCGCCGCAGCCTGTAGGCGACCTGCCTCTGGGTCCCCTTTGCCTACAACCACCACTACTGCGACCAGGCCACCGATGGTAACCAAGGCTGCAAGTAGCCCTGTGAATGTAATAATAGTTGCTGCCATTTTCTGCTTTTGCGTCTACGAATTGGGCATCAAAAGCGCATCCAAAATACAACACATGCAGTTTATAAGCCAATCATCGCACGAAGAACCTGGCTCTAATATCACTATAGGGAAATCAGGAGATTCAGCATCTCATGCGCAGTGGAAAACAAAAATAAGATCGGATTTTCCATAGTTACGTACTTGGCCGTCATGCGACGATTGGTGCGTAAAAATCGTAAATCTAAAAATTTAGCATGTATCATGTCTAAGGCGTTAGGTGGGGAGATCGTATATCCCTAAAAATTCTAGATTTGTTGTAGAAGATGAAGGAGAACTAGTGTACTACTCTCTAGCGGTAATCCACACAGCGAATGCAGCAACGATACTCCTTAGATCACCGTAGGATCTCTCTCCACATGCACCACTAGGCTGCTGGAGCCGAGGATGAGAGGAGACTAAGGAGAATAGGAGGATAACTACAAAGAGCTCTCAGCCTATGAATCAAGAAGTTCCTCCTATTTATAGAGGTGGAGGAAGCTCATCCTTAACAGATGCTGTTCACACTAGATCTCTATCCAGTTGGATCTCATTGGATCTTATCCACAGGATCCAATTTGATCTCATCCAATTGGATCTTATCCAATCATTTAATTGGATCTTATCCAATTACCCAATTGGATCTCATCTATAGGATCTAAACTAGGGGCTTCACAGATATCTCATATTTGCACCTCTACTCGTCGCAATATCCACCTTATGTGTGTGATCCTCTAGGCCCGATACCGAGTTGGTCGTGAGTCACTCTCGTCAGAACTCCTTCTGACTCAGAATACCTTCTGATATAGTGAATTATTATCTTCATAATAATTCACTCGACTCATCGACTATGGACGTACTAGGCCACTACACTACATAGTCCCTAGACAAGACAGGGGATCTAATCCATCGCACTTGTCTGTCCTTAGTTACATGTATCTATAGTCCCTCATCTATCTAATATCCTAGAGACCATATATTAGACATGGTAGAGTGAGGCCCATATGGAATCTTGTTCGAGTCTCGCTCTAATCGGATTCTCCCGGAGAACTCATTCTCACTCAATCCGAACGACTCTAGCCAAAGATTTTGCTTGAGCAAGCACACGCGGGATATATCTCCCACGATACTGAGAGTGAATAATCCTCTATTGACACGCAATTACCTTCGTAAGATTGGCTACCATTCCCGATAACCGGCTATACCAGATTTGGAGCTCTCCAAACCTGTAAGTCATGCTAGTCATATGTGCCCTGCAAGCCAATCATACGAGTGATGGCATTTGTGACTTGATATGCACTCTTTCTCTTTGCTTATTATTAGATATTTTATCACTTTATCTTGCGTGTTGCATATATTATTATATCCTTGGATCTATGCAATGGAATCGGATCATGATGAGATCACGATAATGAGACCGATTCACCTTTAAACACAAACCCTAAATAATCCTGGTCATAGGTTACTCGAGAGGGATATTGAGATAACCGGATAGACTAGTGTGCTGTATACCTGTCCATATGATGGAGGTGGTTGGTCTCATAGCTACTCATATGGGGACACTGAGTGTATAGTGCAGGTGCTCATTGGGGAATGCGTTCACCGATTGATCCACTAACGGAATGTTGGATTGTTATTGATACCTCATGTCAGATAGCGATTCTGTAGTCCCAATAGTATATCAAGTCCTTAGACTTGAGATATCAAGGATGTCCTGTATGAGTACTCCACTCTTTGATACTAGACTTATAGGTTCGGAAAGTTCCAAATCTAGTAAAGCCGGTTATTAGGAGTGATAGCTAACCTTATGAGGGCTATTGAGTGTCAATAGAGGATCATCCGCTCTCAGTATCATGAGAGGAATATTCTATGTATTCTTGAACAAATCCTTAGCCAAGGTTATTCAGATTAAGAGAGAAAGAGTTCTACGAGAGAATCCGACAAGAGCAAGACTCGAGGAGAGACCGTATGGGCCTGATAGCACCATGCCCGATATAGGGTCTCTGGGATATTAGTTGGATGAGAGACTAAAGATATATGGTAACTGAGGACAGATATGTCCAAAAGATTAGATTCCCCTATATTGTCTTGGGGCGCAGCATAGTGGCCTAGTATGTCTGCAGTCGATGAGTTGGGTGAATTTTTATAGAGATAATAATTCATTAAGTCAGAAGGAGTTCTGACAAAAATGACTACGGCCAGCTCGATATTGGGCCTAGAGGGTTACACACATATGGTAGGTGTTGTGAGAAGTAGAGGTTCGGATATGAGATATCCGCTGAAGCCCCTATCTTATTGGATATCCATTAAGCTCCTGAATTATTGGATCCTAAGATGAGATCCAATAATTGCTAATAAGAGATTATTGGGTAGAGACCCACTAATCCAAGAGGCTTGGGTAATTAGATGGAGATTCAATACCCAATAGGGTAAGATCCATTAGGGTTTATAGGGGCCTCTATAAATAGGAGGGAACCAAATCTGTATAGGTTGGGAGTTCGTTTTGGTGGCCACCACCTATTCTCCTCTCCCTAGAGAGGTGCATCATCATAGTCCCTACCGCGTGGATATCGCTAGAGAGGAGGATGCTTGACCTCCTTCATCATTCCTACAGATCTGTATGGATTCAAGGATATACGATCTCCCTAGGTACTTTCTTTTACACATGCAATTTTTGCAGATTTATTTTTGATGCATCGATCTTCACACGACGATGGAACCTTTCATGGATATCTAAGGTTTTTTATTTTCTATTCTTCCACTGCACATGAGATGTCACCCCCTATGGATTTTCCAATAGTGGTATCAAAGCCACGTTGTTCATGCAAAGATCAGATTTTAACTGTGTGTGTTATGTTTTGTCGTCAAAATCATTAGCACAAAAGGCGAGGAAGGGCAGCAACTATTGGTACCCTTGCTACGCTCGCATAGTGGCGAAGAGGCTTCTTGCAGCCTTGCTGCCTGCATTGGCGGTGGCGACAGCTGCGGGCATAGGGCTTGTAGGCCGGTAGCCGTCAGCCCACCACAACTACAGCCCTTGTGGGGTAGCTTGTCTGTAAGGGCGGGCGATGCCGAGGCAACACTGCCTGCGGTAGCCTACGGGCATTGTCGCGCAAGTAGAAGAGCCCGCAGGGGTGGCGCGTGCCAGTTGTGATGGGGGCATAAAGCCCGCAAGGGCACGTGCCCGTAAGGGCGGCCCAGTAGGAGGCGGCGCTCGCCGCGCAGTGGTCGCCGCCGGAAGGGTGGCTGCGACCACATCGCAGCAAAGTAGGGAGAGGAATTAGGATTATCTGGGCAAAAGATAGTTTTACCCTTAGGAATTTCAAAAATTGTAATTTTATCTTTTTTGACCGAATGACCGAAATACCTCCAGAATTCTAAAATTTCCTATATATCCTTATTTTTTAAAAAATATTAGTTAATTAAAATATCTAATTAACTATTATTATTTATCTAGTAGTCCTATAAAATAACATATACATGTGATGTATGATGTGGACAAATGATCATGGACCTGTGATGTGATGTATGTACATATGATTATTATTATTGGGCCTGTGAGCCTATATTTTTATCATTTATTGTTGGGTCTACGTGCTTGTAATTATGCTATAATTACATGAAGAGGCATAGTGGGAGTGTGAAAATGATAGCGGGACCCACGAGGTCGAGACGAATGATCCGACGTATGGAGATGCGTTGACATGCCGACGGAACCGACAAAGCGAGATGGACGATCACAGGGCATGGAGATGCGTCGATGCACACATAGATCTTGATGTGAGTGATTGAGCTCGCCTTGATCATATTAGGATGTGGTCCATGATTATCTGGTATGATTGCTCATGTGATGCGTGATTGATTATATATCTACTAGATATATATATTTGCATGCGATGCAGATATATATATTAAATATGTATGTGCGTGACATATTATGTTAGGAGACCAAATCAAAACCCTCTCTATTAATAATATTAAGTCAATAAACGTGAGATAATTAGATTGACCCACATGGCCTTCCATCGTTATAGGTAGGAACCAATTCCCGATATAGGTTAAGTTGGTCGAGTCCCTCGAGACTCACCTATATCATGTTTCTCTATCTTATCTACAATATAGAGATGTCACTAGTGACCTAAGAACATGATATGCTTGGTCGAGTCCCTCGAGAGTATATCATTGAATCAGACTTATCCTGTAACGATGGTTACGACTTAACTGAACATCATGGTTGGTCGAGTCCCTTGAGCCCATGGTGGTTCAGAGGCTGAACAGGACGGGAATCATAAGGAGTTGTGATTGGCAAGAGTTGCCTACCTTTACGAGCTTAACGTGATTGGTTGAGTCTCTCGAGGTTACGTTAAGACACCGATTGGATCCCGATCCCCACTAGAGATCCACCGAGTCTCCGATTCATATACCGGAGGGTATTGTGTGTCTCGTGAAAAATTAGTGGGAGAACATTAAGATAGAAGTTCTTATCTTAACTGTTTAATTTTTCCAAAGTCTACATGTTATTTATTTCTGCTATATCTTTAATTTCAGAAAAATATCACTTTCAAATCCTTTACGTGGCATACTTGATGCCAACTACCTTACTGGTCCAAATTATATGAATTGGCTTCGTAATATGAGAATCATTCTCACGGCGGAGAAAATCGCAGACGCCCTGATAGAATCCTACTCCCGATGAAGGGGCAAGCGAGGATGAGATTGCTCGTTATGTGAAGTACATAGATGATTCCACTCTTGCTCCATGTTATATGTTAGACTCTATGACTACTGAGTTACAGAGGCAACATGAAAATATGGATGCTAATTCTATACTCTTGTATCTACGCAAACTATTTGGGGAACATGAAAGAACTCAGCGATATGAGATATCAGAGTCTTTTCCGTGCCAGGATGACTGAGGGGACACTGGTTCAAAATCATGCCCTTAAGATGAATAAGTGGATCGAGAAACTCACAAGTCTAGGAATGGTCCTCGAGGATAACCTATATGTGGATTTTGTGCTTCAGCCCTACTAGATTCCTTTTCTCAATTCATAATAAATTTTAATATGAACAAACTTGAGGTGACTCTCCCAGAGCTCCTCAATATATTGAGAGAAGCAAAGAGCACCATCAAGAAAGAGAAGCCGCTTCTATGCCGGTGAGATAAAAAGAAAAGGAAGATCGAGAAGTCCCTTAAGAAGGCAAGGGCAAGGGCAAAATGGGTAAGGCAAAGGTTGCCAAGAAAGACCCAATAAAGGACAAAGGCCAGTGCTTCCACTACAGTAAAGATGGGCACTGGAAAAGGAATTGCAAAGAGTACTTTGTAGAGAGGGCAAAACCGAAGCTTGGAGAAGCTTCAAGTATATTCATGATCAGTCTCCATTTGTCAGAATCTTATGGTAACACATGGGTATTGGATATCGGGAGTGCTTATCATATCTGTAATTCATTACAGGTTTTGGCAGTACCTAGGAGATTGAATAGAAGTGAGATGGACCTTAACATGAGCAATGGAGCAAAGGTTGTTATAGTGGTCATAAAGGTCACCTTACATCTACCTGATGGAGCTATTATTGCATTAGATGCATACTATTATGTTCCTTCTATTATCAAAAATATTATTTTCATTTAATGTTTGACAGTTAGTAGATATAAATTAGTTTTTGAGAATAATAGTTGTTCAATAATATTAGATGATGAGATCATCACGAGAGGAACATTGCATAATAGTTTATTTATGCTAGATACAGCTCTACATATCATGAGTGTAAGTAAGTCTAAGAGGAAATGAGAAGAGGTAAACAAAGTATATCTATGGCATTATAGGCTATGTCACATTCCATGAGGGAAGAATTCAAAAGTTGCTAAAGAATGGATATTTAAATCCATTTGACTATGAGTCATATGCGATTTGTGAACCTTGCCTTCGTGGAAAGATGACCAACTCTCCATTTAGTGCTAGAGAGAAAGCCATTGAGTTACTAGAACTCATACATAGTGATGTATGTGGTCCCATGTTGACTCATGCCATAGGTGGTTACTCCTACTTCATTACTTTCATTGATGATTTCTCAAGATACGAACATGTGTACTTGAGGAAGTACAAGTCTGAAGCTTTTAAGAAATTCAGGGAATATAAAAATAAAGTGGAGAACCAAACAAGAAAGAGTATTAAAACCCTTCGATCAGATCGAGGAGGTGAGTACTTGAGTATAGAGTTCACCCAGTTCTTCAAAGAGTATAGAGTTCACCCAGTACTTGAGTATCCCAATGGACACCTTCTTATACACCACAGCTTAATGGCATATCAAAAAGGAGGAATCATACACTGTTAGACATGGTGCGTTCCATGATGTGTTTCGCCGACCTACCCATCTCATTCTGGGGATATGCCCTAGAGATCGTAGCTTACCTTTTGAACAGAATTCCAACTAAGTCAGTAGTGTCTACTTCATATGAGATATAGAATGAGAAGAAGCCTGATCTTAAGGTTGTTAAGATTTGGGGCTACTCTGCCCACGTCAAGAGACACAACCTTGACAAGTTGGAATCCAGGACTGAATGGTGCAAGTTCATGGGATACCCCAAGGAAACTTATGGGTATTATTTCTATCACCTTGAGGACCAAAAGGTCTTTGTAGCCAACAGAGCAGTCTTCCTTGAGAAGGATCATATTCTTGGTGGAGATAGTGGGAGCATGATAGAGTAGAGCAAGGTTATAGAACCTAGCTCAAGCACCATTCCATAGCTAGAATCTATTCAGATACCTAGCACACAAGTTTCAACTTTACGTAGGTCCAGTAGACTATCTTATTTTTCCGAGAGATGTGGGACATATCAGAAGAGAGGATATTGAGGATCCTCATACCTATGAGTGTTGAATCTCAGATTTTGATGATGAAGTCAATTGGTGAAATATTTGTTCTAATCTACTTTAGATAAGTGTGCAGGAACAACTACGATGGGAAAAAACATAAAGTGATTTACCGAGGTCAAGTCCGTCGGGGTTCAAGAGTTCATAAGTCCGAGAGATTTTCGGAAGTGTTAACCATCCAAGATCGAATCAGAGACTTGCCAAGTTTTCGGAAGTTCATCTCAAAGATCGTCAAGGTTCGCGAACTTACCGAAGATTCTTAGCCGAAGACTCGTTGAGCTCGCCATACAATCTGAGAGTATGCTGGGAGTCCACTGGAAGCAATCCGAAGGAAGCATCGGAAGCCTATCGGAATCTCGTCGTAAAGCTCACCGGAAGTTGATTTGAAGAGTGTCGGATCAAATCACGTTGAGTTATGTTTTTAAGTTTGTAGTTTGCACATGAGTAGAGCAAGTATTTAGAAAAAGAAAATCCTACCTAAAGTTAGTGGGGCCAACCGCCTCATCGCCATGTTGAGGTTAAACAAAGGCCTATTCGGCTTTGTAATGGGCCAAGCTTGAACCGCCACCGGGCGGTGGGACGCTATCGAGCGTAGCACCGCCTCAGTACACAACAGCGATGGAACGCTGGTCAAGGCGGCACCGCCGCCATGCATCGAGCGTAGCACCGCTTGCTTGGGGCGGTGAGCTGTGTCGGGCCAACAGATCGACACAAAGCGGTGGCACCGCTCGACACCTGAACCGAACTCCAAATTTGATTTCAAATTTGGAGCCCAATTTTGAATCCATTTTGGATCTATAAATACCCCCTTTCTCAACTGAAAGGGCACCCTTTTGAGAGTTAGAATCTTAGTCTTGAGCTTTTAAAAAGTCTTGAAAAGTCTTGTTCTTGCTAAGTGTTCACCTCCTTCTTCTTCTTGAGAAATCTTGTAAAAGTGTGAACTTCTTGTAAAGGGTTGTAAAAGGGTATTTGGTCCTTCCCCTTCAAAGGATTTGCTAGTGGAAGAACGGAGCCTCATCGTAAAGGCTTCAAGAGTGGATGTAGGTTATTTGACCGAACCACTATACATCATTGTGTTCATAAATGTGTGAGTGTTTACATTCTTGAATCATTTCATTACTTGGCTGCAAGTTGTTTAGTTCATAGTTATTTCCTTTACATAAGCAATTACTTTCAAGTTCTCTTTCGCCAAATCGAATCTTCCTACAAACTTGTGTTTTGCAAAATCGGTTTCAAAAGTACGATTTTAATCCGCTGCACTAATTCACCCCCCCTTAGTGCCTTTTAGATCCTAACAATAGGTATCAGAGCTAGGTTTGCTCTCATATTGGTTTAAAACCCAAGAGAGATGACCTACTCCAGATGCAAGAGGGTCATTCCATTACTCGTCCGCCTATGTTTAATGGGTGGATTATACGTATTGGAAGACTCAGTATGAGGATTTTTCTCATTTCCATGGACTTTGAACTTTGGAACATTGTTGGAAATGGCTTTGCAAAATCTTCTCATCCGATGAGTGAGTGGAATGAGTTGGAGAGGAAGATTTTTGCTCTCAATGCAAAGGCTATGAATGCCTTATTTTGTGCGCTTGATAAGAATGAGTTTAATCGGGTTTCTATTTGTGAATCGGCATTTGATATTTGGCGCACTCTTGAAATCACTCATGAAGGCACTAGCCGAGTGAAAGACTCCAAAATCAACATTCTTGTGCATTCCTATGAACTTTTTCGGATGAAACTAAATGAGTCCATTGGAGACATGTACACCCGCTTTTACGATGTCATCAATGGACTTAAAGCTCTTGGTAAAGGTTTTTCTAATTTTGAATTGGTAACTAAAATTTTAAGATCCCTTCTAAAAGTTGGGATCCAAAGGTCACGCCATTCAAGAGGCCAAGGATCTTAAAGTATTTTCGCTTGAAGAACTTATTGGATCTCTAATGACTTACGAGATGACGCTACATGCTCATGAAGAGCTTGAGAACCCCTTCCAAAGAACAGGAAGGATATGACACTTAGAACACAAGAAGACCACTTGAAAGGAACATCATGATGAGGACAGTGACAATGACATTGCACTTCTAACTCAAAAGTTTAAGAAATTTATAAGAAAGAACAAATTTAAAATGACACAAAAGCAAATTTGAACACAAAAGGACCAAGTTATTTGCTACGAATGCAAGAAGTCGGGACACTTCAAGAATGAATGCCCTCAAGCCAAGAAGAAGCAATTCAAGAAGAAAAAAGCCTTGAAGGCCACGTGGGATGATTCAAGTGACTCCGAGGTTGAAGAAGCCAGCAACAAAGAGGAGGCAAACTTCACACTAATGGCATTAGGAGAAGAGGTTAGTGAGTTACTTAATGAAGAATTATCTTTCGATGAACTTTCTATGGCTTTTCATGAGTTATTTGATGAATGTAGAACTATTAGTAAGAAGTTCATTTTGCTTAAGAAAGAGCATGCTTTATTACAAAGTAAGTTCAATAGTCTTCAAAACCCTTCTCTACCCCCATGCTCTAAGTGTGAAGACTTAGATGCAACAAAGAGGGAGAACTTGTTACTTAAAGAGACCCTAAACAAGTTTAAGGTCGGTAGCAAGGGCTTGGACATGATTCTTGCTAACAAAGGTCACGTCGGAAATAGAAGTGGAATCAGATTTGTGAGAGGTTCTCACCAAAATCCCACCACCTTCATTAAAGGGCCTACATTGCATGTATCACCCCATTTGAAATGTAATTTTTGTATAAAATGGGACATGTTGCTTACAAATGTCCATTCAAGAAAATTAATCCATAAAAATTGATATGGGTTCCTAAAGGAACCATAAATAATTCAATGATAAATTACAAAGTAAGTAGATCAATTTGTAAGGCACCCAAAATCAAATGGGTACCTAAAAGCCATCCTCTTTTGTAGACAAACTCACAAGCTAGGAGCAATAAATGGTATCTTGATAGTGGATGCTCAAGGCACATGACCGAGATCCATCTCATTTCTCTATGCTCTCTAGCAAAGAAGAAGGATATGTCACCTGAGACAACAACAAGGGTAAAATCATTGGCAAGGGAACCATAGGTAACAAATCGAGTTTTTCAATCTTATCTTTTTAAAGATTATGAGTATTTGATATGTTGTATGATATAGATTCAATTCTAGATATTTGCATTATTGAAAACCCAATAATAACATATCCATGATAACTTTAAAAACAAACAATGTCTACACCATAAATAATGATAAAATGAAATATGAAATATGCTTTTTTGTTTTTTGATGATGCTTGGCTGGATTTAGAGAGATTAGGCCATATGAATGAAACCTAATTCTAAGATTTCATCACAGAGAATTAGTAAGAGGTATCCCAAACATGAAATTTATTATGGATAAGGTATGTGATCAGGAAAACAAATAAAGACTAGTTTCAAATCAAAATCAATCAACTAGACCATTGCAATTGAATTCATTTGGACCATTTGGACGATTCATGCTTGAGGTAGCACATGCCTTTAGTGTAATTGTGATGACTATAGTAGATACACTTGGAACCATGTTAAATGAATATAATTTACCAAAATATTTTTAGGGCGAAGCCGTGAATACCTTGCTATGTTATGAATAGAGTTCTAGTGAGACCATCCTATCTAAAACTCCATATGAATTATGGAATGATAAAAAACCCAATGTTTCTTATTTTAAAGTTTTTGGTTGTAAATGCTTTATTTTAAATGAAAAGGATGCCTTAGGAAAATTCGATGCAAAATCCAATGAAGACATATTTCTTGGTTATTCTTCGGTTTCTAAGGCTTTTCGTGTTTTCAATAAAAGAACCTTAGTTATAGAAGAATCTATTCATGTGGTTTTTAATGAAATTTCTGAATTTAAGAAGAAAGATTTTGATGATGATTTTGGTTTTGATAATTTGAATTTGAATGAACCCTCTCCTCAAAATGACAACTTGGATGCATCTTCTTCCCAAACTTCCTTACCCAAGGAATGGAAGTATATAGATGCTCATCCCAAGGAGTTAATTATAGGAGATGCATCAAAAGGGATTCAAACTCGCTCTTCTTTCAAAGATTTTTGTGCCCATGCCGCTTTTCTTTCTCAAGTTGAACCAAAATGCATTGTTGATGCCCGGAAAGATGATTCTTGGGTTATCGCAATGCAAGAAGAATTGAATCAATTTGAGAGGAATGAGGTATGGCAGCTTGTTCCTAGATCTAATGACCACTTAGTTATTGGTACTAAGTGGGTCTTTAGAAACAAGCAAGATGAATAGCATCGTGGTTAGAAACAAGGCTAGACTAGTGGCCAAAGGTTTCAACCAAGAAGAAGGTATCGACACGTAAGAGACCTTCGCTCCGTGGCAAGATTGGAAGCCATTAGGATGCTCCTTGCCTATGCTAGTAGTAAAGATTTCAAATTATTTCAAATGGATGTCAAAAGTGCATTCTTAAATGGTTTTATTTCCAAGAAGTGTATGTCGAACAAGCACCGGATTTGGAAACTCTCTATTTCTAACCACGTGTTTAAGCTAACTAAGGCTCTATATGGTCTAAAACAAGCCCCTAGGGCTTGGTATATGAGAGGCTTAGTTCTTTTTTAATTTCAAATGATTTCACTAAAGGCAAGGTTGATACTACATTGTTTATTAAACATTTTGAAAATAATTTTCTTATTGTTCAAATTTATGTTGATGATATT
This sequence comes from Musa troglodytarum, assembly GCA_023547065.1. Classification (NCBI taxonomy): domain Eukaryota; kingdom Viridiplantae; phylum Streptophyta; class Magnoliopsida; order Zingiberales; family Musaceae; genus Musa; species Musa troglodytarum. The sequence continues at coordinate 22,372,240 of CP097506.1, read as the reverse complement.
ATTTTTGGTTCTTGTAATAAATCACTATGTGAATTATTTGTTAAAAATATGAATGATGAATTTGAGATGAGCCTAATGGGAGAACTAAATTTCTTTTTAGGACTACAAATCAAGCAACTAAGTGATGGTATATTTCTAAATCAATCAAAATACACATTGGAATTGTTAAAACGATTTAACATGGATGGATCAAAAGATATTAACACTCCTATGAGCACCTCCGCTAAATTAGATATTGATGAAAATGGAGAAAGTTTTGATCAAAAAACTTATAGGGGTATGATAGGTAGCTTGCTTTATCTCACTGCAACCAGACCTGACATCATGTTTAGTGTAGGGCTATGTGTAAGCTAATCCTAAGCTATCTCACTTGAAAGCTATTAAGAGGATTCTTAGATATCTTAAAGGGACTCCCAATCTTGGATTATGGTATCCAAAATCTGATAACTTTGATTTGAAAGCTTATGCAGATGTGGATTTTGGTGGATGTAAAATAGATAGAAAAAGCACATCCAGAACATGCCAATTTCTAGGACATGCACTTGTTTCTTGGACTTCCAAGAAATAAAATTCGCACTATCTACTGAATATATAGCTGCAAGTGCATGTCAGTGTACAGTTATCCGGATGAAAATACACTAGAAGACTATGGAATTTACTTAAAAACATTCCTATAAAATGTGATAACACGAGTGCTATTTGTCTAACTAAAAATCTGATTCAACACTCTAACTAAGCACATTGACATTAGGCATCATTTTATACGTGATCATGTAAGTAGTAGAGATGTCACCCTTGAATTTGTTGATACAAATCATCAATTAGCGAACATTTTTACAAAACCTTTAAATGAGGAACAATTTGATTTTATTAGAAGGGAATTAGGCATGTTAAACTATCCAAATAAGTAAGCTCTATTTGATGATATCTTTCCTTGAAATTATGATTTTCATCGATTTGATTCCATACATTTTGATTTTTCTTCTTGGATTTATTTTCATCAAATTCTTTTTGACTTCATCCCATCTCTAAGAACAAATTCTTTAAAAAAACAAAATAATAAAATGTGGATTTTTGTGCTACCGAGGTAGCATCGCCAGATACGGCGATGGCACTGGTAGTCAACCCTATAAAGTGGAACTAGTGGGTCTAACACCCTTTTATAAGGGGTGAGTTAGTAGAACCGCCCCAACTCGAGAGTTCTCTTCCTCACCTCTCTACACTCCTCTAAACCTCCCAAGCATCATTTCTTCCTCTAGAAGCCTAAGAAGGAGATCTTACTTTGATTCAAGCTCCTACATCTCAAAGAAACAATCTAAGGTAAAAACCGAATTATTTCTCTTTCCTTTTCTTGTCTAGTTTACTTCATTTCTTCAATTGATTATTGATCTATCCTAAATAGAAATGGCTCCTAAAAGAACATCAAGAGACAAAGGAAAAAGGATAGAGGTAGATTCATTTGACCAATCCTTGTTTAAATCACAAGAAGCTTCCCTTAGATTTTTTAAACTTGGTTCTAGACCCATTCATAAAGGAAAAATATATTGATTTAAATCAATTAGGGAGCCTAGAACCTATCATGTGGTTTGCAGACTTAAAGGCCTTACCCATTTTGCAAATTATTGAACCTGTTTATCCACGCTTGGTTAAATTATTCTATGCTAATTTAACCGTGAATGATGATGGATTTGTCAACTTATCTTCTAGGTAATGAGATCCAAATATGTGATAATACTATATGCTCGTTAATTGGAATTGTTGAGAAAGAGTTAGGGTGTTATTTTAGAGGAAAATAGGATATGGACACAATTGGTGCCACCCACTCAAGCTTTAGAAACCGTGTTTGTAAACCCAAATTTAGGTATAATCCCCAAGAGTTGTGAACATTTATTACCTTTTAACTCTAAAATTTTACATCACATTCTTGTAAGCATTGTCATTCCTAAACAGTTTCATCATGATGAGATCAGTTTCATTGAGTTAGGTACCTTATATTGGATCATGACTAGACAACATTTTTGTTTTGGATACCTAATCCGACAAAGACATGATAGAGGTCCTTTCTAAAGGATCAATGTTACCATATGGAGGTTTAGTAACTAAACTATTGCATACCCATAATATTTGCATTCCACCAAATGAAGAAGCAATACAAGTGGACAGATTTAATATCATTGACGTTAAACTACTTAGGCAACTTAGGTGTACATTCGAGCACACAGCGGTGGCACCGCCCCGACAGCAGACCGCTTTTGACACTGTGTAACCGGAACTCCAAATTTTATTTCAAATTTAGAGCCCAATTTGAATCCATTTTGGGATCTATAAATACCCCCTTTCTCAACTGAAAGGGCACCCTTTGAGAGTTAGAATCTTAGCTCTAAGCTTTTGGAAAAGTCTTGAAAAAGTCTTGTTCGCTAAGTGTTCACTCTTCTTCTTCTTGAGAAATCTTGTAAAAGTGTGAACTTCTTGTAAAGGGTTGTAAAGGGGTATTTGGTCCTTCCTTCAAAGGATTTGTTAGTGGAAGAGCCGAGCTCATCGTAGCTACTTCAAGAGCGGATGGTGTCATCTGACCAACCACTATACATCATTGTGTTCATAAATGTGTGAGTGTTTACATTCTCAATCATTTCATTACTTGGCCGTAAGTTGTTTAGTTCATAGTTATTTCCTTTTTTTTTTTTTTTTTTTTTACGTAGCTATTTGACATCTTAATGTCCAACATCGACTTTGTCATTATTAAGTACATCATGAAGTTAAATTTATTGTGTTGAATTCAAAAATTGAATTCAATCAATTTTTTTTATGGCATATAGATAGGGGGAGTTAAGAGATCTCCATCACCAATTGATTGTCATCATTAAAAAGGGGAGATTGTTGAATCTGGATTTTGATGATGAAGTCAATTGGTGAAATATTTGTTCTGAAGGGAGCACTATCACCTTTTTGGTATTATATGTGGATAACATCTTGATCGTTGGGAATGATGTAGGAATGCTCTCTACAGTAAAAGCTTGGCTATCTAAGCACTTCTCCATGAAGGACTTAGGGGAAGCATCCTACGTATTGGGGATACAGATCTATAGAGATAAATCAAAAAGGATGCTTGGCTTATCCCAAGACAGGTATAGAGAAACCATTGTCAAAAGGTTTGGCATGAAAAATTTCAAGAGAGGTCTCATACCAATGAGACATGGAATATCACTTACTAGGAGTATGTCCTCAAAGACTCCTGAAGAAAGGGCACACATGGATAAGATACCATATGCCTCAGCAATAGGATCTATCATGTATGCTATGCTATGTATCAAGTCTGATATAGCGCATGCTCTGAGTGTCACGAAAGGTGCATTAGGCGATCCGTGCTCGAGCACTAAAAATAGTAAAATGTATCCTTAAGTACTTGAGAAGGACTAAGGATCTTTATCGTATATGGAGGCGAGCCTCAGAGTTGAGGGCTAGATGCACTGAGCTTCCAAACGATGTTGATGATAGCAAGTCTAATTCAGGTATGTGCTCACCCCGAATGGAGGAGCAGATGCTAGAAGAGTTTCAAGCAAGACACTCATCACGACTCACACGCCGTGGAATACATTGCTATGGGCAGAGGCAATAAAGGAGGGAGTTTGGATGAAGAAGTTCATCATAGATTTGAGTCATGTCAAATGAGGAGTTGATTCCTTAAATTATAACAAATACGGGCGACATCTAAATAAGGGAACCTGGGACTCATCAGAAGTGTTCTGAGGAGGTTCCAGCTTATTAAAGAGATCGTGGCCTGAAGAGATATAGTAGTGGAAAGAGTTCTATTTGAAGATAACATTGCAGATCCACTGACAAAGACATTGACTCAGATTATCTTTGAGCGTCACAGAGGTCTGATGGGGATCAAACATGTTGGTAATTGACTTTAGGTTAAGTGAAAGATTGCTAGTCATATGTGCCCTATAAGCCAATCACATGAGTGATAGCACTCTTGATATGCACTCTCTCTTTGCTTATTATTAGGCATTTTATCACTTTATCTTACGTGTTCCATATACTGTTATATCCTTGGATTTATGCAATGGGAATCGGATCATGGTAAGATCATGATAATGAGACCGATTCACCTTTAAATATAGACCGTAAATAATCCTAGTCATAGGTTACTCGAGAGGGACATCGAGATAATTGGATAAACTGGTGTGCTATATACCTATCCATATGATGGAGGTCGTTGGTCTCATAGGTACTAGTATGGGGACACTAAAGGTGTTAGGATCTAAAAGGCACTAAGAGGGGGGGGGGGTGAATTAGTGCAGCGGATAAAGCGATTGATTTTTCAGCGATTTAAAACAAGCTTCGGAAACTTCGTACGATGAAAACAACGTTTCGTTTGAAACCGATTTTTGCATTCTAACTTTAAAGCATGCGTACAAAGATAAACATTAAGAGGAGCAAGTAGAGTAAAGGCTTGCAACAAAGTAAAACAGAAATTTAAACACTCACACAATCAAGATGCAGCGATGTATAGTGGTTCGGTCAAAGTGACCTTACATCCACTCAAGCCTTCTCCGATGAGGCTTCCTTCTTCCACTATCAAATCCTTTGAAGGGGAAGGATCAAATACCCCTTTTTACAGCCCTTTACAAGGAGTTCACACTTGTACAAGATTTCTCAAGAAAAGAAGAAGGTGAACACTTAGCAAGAACAAGACTTTTCAACACTCTACAAAAGCTCAAGACTTAAGAATTTTGCTCAAAAGGGTGCCCTTTCAGCTGAGAAAGGGGGGGGGGTATTTATAGATCCAAAGTGGATTCAAAATTGGGCTCCAAATTTGAAATCAATTTGGAGTTCCAATGCTCTGGTCAACAGAGGCGGTGCCACCGCCTATCGGTGGCGGTGCCACCGCCTGCTCAACTGCTAAATGACGCATGTGACGGTGCCACTCGCGCACCGTTGACTAACGCATGCGCAGTGCAGCGTACCACCGCCCAAGCGTGCGCAGCGTTCCACCGCCGTTCGGGGTACAAGGGCGGTGCTACGCCTGCATAAAGCGGTTCCATCGCTGCTCAGGCTGGCCGCATACCAAAGCGATGCCATCGCCTGTGCCGGGATTTGCGGTTCAACCGCCTGCCCCATTCGGACAAAGCCGAATGGGCCTTGTTTAAGTCCTAACTTGGCTCAGTAGAGGCCCGGGTGGCCCCCACTGAATTTAGGCAAGATTTTTTCCTAAATCCTTGCTTTACTCAAGTGCAAACTACGAACCTAAAACATAACTCAATGTGATTTGATCCGACACTCTTCAAGTCAACTTCCGATGAGCTTTACGACGAGATTCCAGCAGCCTTCCGATGCTTCCTTCGGATTGCTTCGGTGGCTCAAAGATACTCCCGGATTGTATGGCGAGCTCAATGAGTCTTCGGCTTGCCAATCTTCCGGTGAGTTCCGCAAACCTTCGATTTATCTTTGAGATGAACTTTCAAAACTTCGGCAAGTTCCTCGATTCGATCTTGGATGGTTCCGGCAACACTTCCGAAAATCTCTGACTTCCGATGAACTCTTGAACCCCGACGGACTTGGACTCTCAGAAATCACTTTATGTTTTCTTCCCATCGTAGTTATTCCTGCACACTTATCTCGACAAAGTAGATTAGAACAAATATTTCACCAATTGACTTCATCATCAAAATCCAAGATTCAACAAAAGGTACAGTGCAGGTGCTCATTGGGGAATGAGTTCACTGATTGATCCGCTTACGGAATGTTGGATGGTTATTGATACATCAAGTCAGACAGCAATTCCGTAATCCCAGTAGTATATCTGGTCCTTAGACTTGAGATGGCAAGGATGTCCTGTATGAGTACTCCACTCTTTGATACCGGACTTATAGGTTTGGAAATCTCCAAATCTAGTACAGCCGGTCATTGGGAGTGGTAGCCAACCTTATGAGGGCTATTGAGTGTCAATAGAGGATCATCCACTCTCGGTATCATGAGAGAAATATCCTATGTATTCTTGCTCGAACAAATACTTAGCCAAGGTTATTTGGATTAAGAAAGAAAGAGTACTCCGGGAGAATCCGATAAGAGCAAGACTCGAGGAGAGACCGTATGGGCCTGACAGCACCATGCCCGATATAGGGTCTATGGGATTTTAGTTGGATGAGCAACTATAGATACATGGTAACTGAGGACAGATAGGTCCAAAGGATTGGATTCCCTTATATCATCTAGGGGCTACGGCATAGTGGCATAGTACGTCCGCAGTTGATGAGTTGGGTGAATTATTATAGAGATAATAATTTACTAAGTCAGAAAGAGTTTTGACAAGAATGACTCACGGCCATCTCGATATTAGGCCTAGAGGGTCACACACATATGGTAGGTGTTGTGACGAGTAAAGGTACAGATATGAGATATCCCCTAGAGCCCCTATCTTATTTGATATCTATTGAGCCCCTGAATTATTAAATCCTAGGATGAGATCCAATAATTGCTAATAAGAGATTATTGGGTAGAGACCCATTAATCCAAGAGGCTTGGGTAATTTGATGGAGATCAAATACCCAACAGGGCAAGATCCATTAGGGTTTATAGGGGGCCTCTATAAATAGGAGGGAACCAAAGCTCTATAGGTTGGGAGTTCCGTTTGGTGGCCACCTCTTGTTCTCCTCTCCTTAGAGAGGTGCATCGTTATAGTCCCTGTCGTGTGGAAACCGCTAGAGAGGAGGACACTTAACCTCCTTTATCCTTCCAACATATCTCTAGGGATTCAGGGATATACGATCTCCCTAGGTACTTTCTTTTACACATGTAGTTTTCATGGATTTATTTTTGACGCACTGATCTTCGCACGATGATACAACCTTTCGTGAAAATCCAAGATTTTTTATTTTTTAGTTCTTCCGCTACGCATGAGATGTCGCCCCCTATGTATTTTCCAACAAGTCTGGCATCAAAGAATGAAGTACTCAAACATGACATCTTTGGTGCCTCAAGTCTAAGGACCAAACACACTACTAGAACTACGGAATCACTGTCTGACATTAGGTATCATTAATCATACTGCATTCTGTAAGCGGATCAATTAGTGAACTCATTCTCCAATGAGCACCTGCACTGTATCTCTAATGTCCCCACATAAACGGCTATGAGACTAGTTGCCTCCATCATATAAACAAGTATACAGCACACTAGTCTATCCAGTTATCTCGATATCCCCATCTAGTAACCTATGACCAAGATGATTTAGGATCTATGTTTAAAGGTATATCGGTCTCATTATCGTGATCTCATCACGATCCGATTCCGATTCCACAGATCCATGGACATCACAATATTCATCCAGATAATATGAGAAAATACCAATAATAATATGCGAAGAGATCAACGTAACATGTCACAGGTGCCATCACTCATGTGATTGGCTTGTAGGGCACCTATAACCAACAAGCAAGCCGTATTAATGGCTTCGGCCTAAAAGTATTTGGGTAAACTATATTCATTTAACATGGTTCTTGCTATTTCTTGTAAATTTTTATTCTTTCTTTCTACTACTCCATTTTGTTGAGGATTTCTTGGAGTAGAGAAGTTGTGGTTATATCCATTAAATTCACAAAAATTTTGGAAGTCATAGTTTTGGAATTCTTCACCATGATCACTCTGAATCGATGAAATCATGAAACCCTTTTCGTTTTGAGTAAGTTTACAAAATTTAGAAAAATATTTAAAACAATCACTTTTGTGAGCCAAAAAATAAGTCTAAGTGTATCTACTATAGTCATCTACAATGAGACAAATGCATATTTGCTACCTCCTAGACTTGTTGTGTCAATTAGTCTAAATAAATCCACATGGATCAATTGTAATTGTCTAGAGGTGCTTATTTGATTCTTTGGTTTGAAGCTAGTTTTTATTTATTTTCTTAGTTGACATGCATTACATACTTTGTCTTTAATGAACTTAACATTGGGAATGCCTCTTACAAGTCCTTTAGATGTGATTTGAGTGATTAGTTTCATGCTTAAATGACCTAATCTCCTATGCCAAAGCTAAGCATCATCATTCAAAACTGAAAAACATATTTCATTCCTAATATCATCAATGTTTATGGTGTAGACATTATTTTCTTTTAGTGTAATCATAGATGTGTTATTATGTGATTTTTTTAATTATGCAAGCATTAGATTCAAATTTCACAATATATCCATTATCACATAATTGACTAATACTCAAAAGATTATGCCTTAAACCATCTACTAATAACACATTATTAATTAAAAATTTTGATTTGTTACCTATAGTTCCCTTGCCAATGATTTTACCCGTGTTGTTGTCTTCGAATGTGACATACCCTTCGTCTTGGCTAATGAGCTTAGAGAATTGAGATGGATCTCCGGTCATATGCCTTGAGCATCCACTATCAAGGTACCATCTCTTGTTCCTAGCTTTTGTGGGTGAATGTGTCTATAAAAAAGGATAGTTTTTAGATATCCATTTTAACTTGGGTGCCTCAAAAATTGATCTACTAAACTTATCATTGTTCATTGAGTTTCTTATCATTCCTTTAGGAACCCATATCAACCTATGAGAGCTAAGTTTCTTATATGGACATTTGTAAGCAACTTGTCCAGATTTGCAACACAAGTTGCATTTCAAATGAGATGATACATGTAGTGTTTGTCCTTTACTGAAGGTGGTTTGAGTTCGGTGAGATCCACTCATGAATCTAATTCCACTTCTTTTTCTGATGTAACCCTTGTTTGTAAGGATCATGTCTAAGCTCTTGCTACCGACCTTAAACTTGTTTAGGATCTCTTTAAGTAGTAAGTTTTCATTTTTAATTACCTCTAAGTGTTCACACTTAGAGCATGGGGGTAAAGAGGGAGTTTGAAGACTATCAAGCTTATCTTATAATAAAGCATGCTTCTTCTTTAATAAATTAAACTTCTTACTAATACTTCTACACTCATCAAACAATTCATAGAAAGCATTCGAAAGTTCATTGAAAGATAAATCTTTATTAAATAACTCACTTACCTCATCTCCTAAAGCCATTAGTGTGAAGTTGGCCTCCTCTCTATTGCTTGCTTCTTCATCTTCGGAGCCACTTGAGTCATCCCACATCACCTTTAGAGCTTTCTTCTTCTTTGGTAGCTTCTTCTTGGCTTGGGGGCATTCACTTTTAAAGTGACCTGGCTTCTTGCATTTGTAAAATATGACTTGGTCCTTCTTTGGTTCAAGTTTATTTTTAGTGTCATTTTTAAATTTATTCTTTCTTATAAATTTTTTGAATTTTTGTGTTAAGAATGCAAGTTCATCATCAAGGTCCTCATCACTTGAAACTTCATTCAAGTAGTCTTCTTATGTTCTCAATACCATATCCTTTCTGTTCTTTTGAAGGGGGTTCTTTAGCTTATCATGAGCATGACATGTCATTTAGTAGGTCATCAAAAACCTAATGAGTTCTTTGAGAGGAAATGTTTTAAGGTCCTTGGCCTCTTGAATGATCGTAACTTTTGGATCCCAACTCTTTGGAAGGGATCTTAAAATTTTAGTTACAAGTTTGAAATTAGAAAAACCTTTATCAAGTACTTTGAGTCCATTAATGACATCCGTGAAACGGGTGTACATGTCTCTGATGAACTCACTTGGTTTCATTCGAAAAAGTTCATAAGAACGCACCAAGAGATTTATTTTGGACTCTTTCACTATGCTAGTGCCTTCATAAGTGATTTCAAGAGTACGCCAAATTTCAAAAGCCGATTCACAAATCGAAACGCTATTAGACTCATTTTTATCAAGTGCACAAAATAAGGCATTCATAGCCTTTGCATTTAAAGCAAAAACCTTCTTCTCCTATTCATTCCATTCGCTCATCGGAAGAGAAGATTTTTGAAATCCATTTTCGATGATATTCCAAAGCTTGAAATCTATGGAAATTAAAAAAATCTTTATACGAGTCTTCCAATAGGTGTAATCTGATCCATTAAACATAGGCAGACGTGTAATGGAATGACCCTCTTGCATGCTAAAATAAGCCATCTCTCTTGGGTTTTAAACTAGATGAGAGTGACCAGTGACCAGGCTCTGATACTAATTATTAGGATCTGAGCAGCACTAAGAGGGGGGGGGGGTGAATTAGTATAGGGGATTAAAACAGTAAATTTGAAGCCGATTTTTGAAATAGTTGGTTCGAACAGAAACTTCGATTCGATGAAAGAGAGTTTAGCTAAAATGGTTCGAGTGAATGCAATCGAGAGTAGGGAGAAGAAGACCAAACAATTTGCAACCAAGTAAAGGTAAGATGCAGATATTAAAAACTCACAACCAAAGTACGTAGTGATGTATAGTGGTTTGGTCAAATGACCTATGTCCACTTCCGAAGCCTCCTCCGATGAGGCTCCCAACTTCCACTATCAAACTTCTTTGAAGGGGAAGGACCAAACACCCCTCTTACAAACTCTTACAAGTGGTTCACACTCTTACAGATTTTTATATGGAAAAAGAGGGAGGTGAACACTCAAGCTATTGAAACAAGATTTTGCTATAGCTTCAACTCATTTTTCAACTTCTCAAAAGGTGCTTTACCAGCTGAGGAAAGAGGGGTATTTATAGACTCAATTGGCTTTAAAAATGGAGCCAAAAAGAGTCACATCCCAGATTTTCGGGTGCTGGTGGTACCACCGCCTAGCACTAGCAGTACCATCGCCTGTTCACTTTGCTCTGTCAGTCTACTGGGTGGTACCATCGCCTAGACTGACGGTACCACCACTTGGCAAAGTCCTCAGGCTCTATGAACTGGCGGTACCATTGCTTGTCAAACGGTACCATAGCTGACCTCGGGTGGTACCACCACCCAAACCATCTAGGAAGTTATTCCCAGGGCGGTGCCACTGCCTTAGTCTAGTGTTGCCACTGCTAGACCTGGTCCAGAACTTTTGTGTGGGCCCTAAATCTGGCCTATTTCAATTTAGACAAAGCCCAGTTGGCCCCTACCAGGGTTAAATAGGATTATTACCTAATCCTTACCCTAATTACATACTAACTATGAAATTTAGACATAATTCTAAGCAAAGACTAAACCAGCAGCTTCGAGTTTTCTTTCGGCGAGCCTTTGGTGAACTTCCGACGAACTTCTGATGCACCCACAGATTTCTTCCGATGGACTTCCAGCAGGCTCCCGGACTTGTGGCAAGTTTGATGAATCTTTGGCAGGCTTCCGAACCTTCTCGGTGAACTCAGTGAACCTCCGACGATCTTTTTGATGAACTTTCGAAACCTTCGTCAAGTCCCCAATTCTTTCTCGGTTGGTTCTGGCAATACTTTCGATGATCCTTCGAACTTCCGGTGGACTCTCAAACTCCTAACAACTTGACTTCGGTAATTTGCTTTATGTCTTTATACTATCGTAGTTAATCCTGCTCACTTATCTCAGTAATATGGTCTAGATCAAATAACTTATCAATTGACTTCATCATCAAAATCCAAGATTCAACACCACTGCCAAATAAGGTGTAACACTTCTGGTTGGGCCTTAAACCCAGCCCAAACTAGTCCAATACCGAGCCCAATTGGCCCTCACCAGGGTTATAGGATTAACACTTAATCCTAACCCTAATTACATGCTAACTATGAAAGTAACGAAATTTTCTAAGCTAATACAAAGTTTGAAAAGTCAAGACTTCTTCCAGCGAACTTCTGGTGGTCTTCTAATGAACCCTCAGACACCATTCTGCAGACTCCTGGCAAGCTCCTGGTCTTCACGACGATCTTGGCGAGTTTCAACGAGCTTCTTCAGCAAGCTCCAATCTTTCTCGGTGAGCTCCACGAACTTCTGATGAACCTTTCTAGCGAACTTTCGAAAACACTTCAACAAGCTCCTACTCATTCTTGGCTAGTTACGCGGACTCGATGAATGTCTGACTTCCGTCGAACTCTCAAACTCCCAACGATTCCATCGCCTTGACTCCAACACTTTGTTTCACATTGTCTTCATCATTATTGTAGTTAATCCTACACCCTAAGTAAATCTTAACCCTACTTCGATCTAGACAATTATTACATGAATCAACATCCTATTGCCCGGTACGTCATTGGTCGGTGCTTCGTCTAGTTCTTCAACATACGGTACTCTCTTGCAACTTGTTGCCCAATTGGCGGTTGACATCCGTGCTAGTCATATGTGCCCTATAAGCCAATCACATGAGTGATGGCACTTGTGACTTAATATGCACTTTATCTCTTTGCTTATTATTAGGTATTTTATCACTTTATCTTGCGTGTTGCATATATTGTGATGTCCTTGGATCTGTGCAATGAGGAATCAGATCGTGATAAGATCACGATAATGAGACTGATTCACCTTTAAACATAGACCCTGAATTATCCTAGTCATAGGTTACTCGAGAAGGACATCAAGATAACTGGATAGACTGGTGTGTTGTATACCCGTCCATATGATGGAGGTAGCTGGTCTCATAGCTACTCATGTGGGAACACTAAGGGTACAGTATAGGTGCTCATTGGGGAATGAGTTCACTGATTGATCCGCCTACGGAATGCTGGATGGTTATTGATATCTGACGTCAGACAGTGATTCCGTAGTCCTAGTAGTGTATCTAGTCCTTAGACTTGAGACACCAAGGATGTCCTGTTTGGAAAGTTCTAGATCTAGTACAACCGGTTATTGGGAGTGGTAGCTAACCTTACAAGGGCTATTAAGTGTCAATAGAGGATCATCCGCTCTCGGTATCATGAGAGGAATATCCCATATGTTCTTGCTCGAACAAATCCTTGGCCAAGGTTATTCGGATTGAGAGAGAAAGAGTTCTTCGGGAGAATCCGACAAGAGCAAGACTCGAGGAGAGACCGTATGGGCCTGACAGCACCATGCCCGGTATAGGGTCTTTGGGATATTGGATGGATGAGGGACTATAGATACATGGTAACTGAGGATAGATAGGTCTAAAGGATTGGATTCCCTTGTATCGTCTGGGGGCCGCGGCGTAGTGGCCTGGTACGTCCGTAGTCGATGAGTTGGGTGAATTATTATAGAGATAATAATTCACTAAGTCAGAAGGAGTTCTGACAAGTATGACTCATGGCCAGCTCGATATTGGGCCTAGAGGGTCACACACATATGGTAGGTATTGCGACGAGTAGAGGTTCGGATATGAGATATTCGCTGAACCCCCTATCTTATTGGATATCCATTAAGCCCCTGAATTATTGGATCTTGAGATGAGATCCAATAATTGCTAATAAGAGATTATTGGGTAGAAACCCACTAATCCAAGAGGCTTGGGTGATTGGATGGAGATCCAATACCCAATAGGGCAAAAAGATCCATTAGGGTTTTCATGGGTAGAAACCCACTGATCCAAGAGGCTTTGGTGATTGGATGGAGATCCAATACCCAATAGGGCAAAAAGATCCGTTAGGTTTTCAAGGGGCCTTTATAAATAGGAGGAAACCAAAACTCTATAGGTTGAGGGTTTCTTTTGGTAGCCACCTCCTATTCTCCTGTCTCTCGAGAGAGAGGTACATCATCGTAATCCCTGTCGTGTGGATACTGCTAGAGAGGAGGACGCTTGACCTCCTTCATCTTTTCTCATAGATTTGCAGGAATTCAGGGATATACGATCTCCCTAGGTACTTTCTTTAACACATGTAGTTTTCACGGATTTGTTTTGATGCACCGATCTTCGCACATTGATGGAAACTTTCTATAGGAAATCTAGGGTGTTTTGTTTTCTGTTCTTCCTCTGCGCATGTGATGTCGCTCCCCTTGTGGATTTTCCAACAGTCCGCAACCATGATATCCTTGGCACAAGACCACTCTTCTTGGTCTGATGCCCAATGTCCAAAGCTTTCTGCCGATTGTCGACCAGACCTCCAGCACGATGTCTAATATACTGATGTGATTTCCTCTAGCACAACGCAGATTCATCCTGTTTCAATTGCTTAATCCTGATCGATAGTAGACTTGCGTCACTCAAAATACAGTTAGACAATAAAATGCTATCAATTAGATTCATGATCAAAATTTGAGACTCAATAGTTAGAACACTTGCCTTAGAAAAATTTGATTCCCAAATGTGGAGGAATTGATGCAAAACCTTAAGCCAAAGCAATGCTTCTTCTTCTACTTCAATTCCTCTTCCCTTCTTTTCTCAAGTCTACGTTGGCTACCATAGGTTTCCCTCATTTGATAATTTTTTTTTAGTTTGCACCTCTAATTACTTAGGTTTAACTAATGCAAAGATAGTAAGGTGGCAAGCATGTATGATGGAAGCTTATTTGTCGTCCCATAGAACAAACGTAAGCGTCACCATCCTTAGGTTAGCTAGTGACACATGTCCTCCATTTTTTTTGTTTTAACTTAATATGAATCTTTTATAAATCATATCCAATTGCTAAGATTCACACTTTGGTCTCTAGCAATAAACTTTAATGCTAATATGAAACTTTCAATATAAGATTATTTAATACAAAATAATTATTAAATAATCCTCATATTTACAATTAGGTCTTTACATTATAAAAAAGCCCATATAAAATTTTCAAAATTGAAGGATGTCACACTGTCCCGCTTTACGGATACCATAGGGTCGAAACCGATAGTCTTTGCTTTACAGATTTCATAGGGTCAATTGAAATAACAGTTTAGATAGGAATTTCGACACCAAATTTATATCTTGGTATCAAAAGAAAGATATTTGACTCTATCTATGGATGAATTAGGATTTTCTGAAATCAGAATTCGGTATAAAAAGTTATGGCTAGAACAATATAGAAGGGTCAAAATCTGAAAAAATTCTAGAGTCACCATTTGATGCATAAAAGGCAAAGATATCATGTATGAAGCCAAAATCCTTCAAACTTTTCAGAATTAAGATGAAATCAGATATCAATGTTGTTGTAGGATTGGGTTAGAACACTTGCATTAGAAAATTTGATTCCCTAATGTGGGGGAATTGATGCAAAACCTTAAGCCAAAGCAAAACTTCTTCTTCTACTTCAATTCCTCCTCTCTTCTCTTCTCAAGTCTACATTGGCTGCCATAAGTTTCCCTTATTTGATAAGTTTTCCTTTAGTTTTCACCTCTAATTACTTAGGTTTGGCTAATGCAAAGATAGTAAGGTGGCAAGCATGCATGATGGAAGCTTATGTGTCATCCATAGAACAAACATAAGTGGCACCATTCTTAGGTTAGCTAGTGACACATGTCCTCTATTTTTTTTTAACTTAATATGAATCATTTATAAATCATATCTAATTGCTAAGATTCACACTTTGGTCCCTAGTAATAAACTTTAGTGCTAATATAAAACATTCAATATAAGATTATTTAGTGTAAAAAATTATTAAACAATTTTCATATTTACTATTAGGTCCTTACATTACAAACAAGACCATACAAAATTTTACAAAATAATGGATATTACACTCTCATACTTTACAAATTTCATAGGGATGGAACACTGTCTCTACTTTACAGATTTTATAGGGTCAATTGAAATAACAGTTTAGATAGGAATTTTGACTCCAAATTTATTAATCATGGTATTAAAAAAAAGATATTTGACTCTATCTCTGGATGAATTTGATTTTTCTGAAATAAGAATTTGGTATAAAAAGTTATGGCTAGAATAATACAGAAGGGTCAAAATCTAAGAAAATTCTAGAGTTACCATTTGATGCGTAAAAGGCAGAGATATCATGTATGAAGCTAAAATCTTTCAAACTTTTCAGAATTAAGATGAAATAAGAGATCAATGTTATTGTAGAATGGGGTTAGAATACTTGCCTTAGAAAATTTTGATTCCCAAATATGGGGGGGATTGATGCAAAACCTCAAGCCAAAGCAAAACTTCTTCTTCTACTTCAATTCCTCTTCCCTTCTCTTCCCAAGTCTACAATGACTGTAGTAAGTTTCCCTTATTTGATAAGTTTTCCTTTAGTTTTCACTTCTAATTACTTAGGTTTGGCAAATGCAAAGATAGCAAAGTGGCAAGCATGCATAATGGAAGCTTATGTGTCATCCATAGAACAAACATAATCTTTTATAAATCATATCTAATTGCTAAGATTCATACTTTGGTCCCTAACAATAAACTTTAGTGCTAATATGAAACTTTCAATATAAAATTATTTAGTGCAAAAGAATTATTAAACAATTCTCATATTTATAATTAAATCCTTACATTACAAACAAGCCACTATAAAATTTTTAAAAATGAGGGATGTGACACTCTCCCGCTTTGCAGATTTCATAGGGTCGGAACCGATAGTCTCTACTTTACAGATTTCATAGGGTTAGTTGAAATAACAGTTTAGATAGGAATTTAGACTCCATATTTATTAATCTTGGTATCAAAAGAAAGATATTTGATCTAGATGAATTAGGATATTTTGAAATCAGAATTCAATATAAAAAGTTATGGCTAGAATAATACATAAGGGTCAAAATCGAGAAAATTCCAGAGTTACCAATTGATGCATAAAAGGCAGAGATATCATGTTTGAAGCCAAAATCTTTCAAACTTTATAGAATTCAGATGAAATTAGAGATTAATGTTGTTGTAGGATGGGGTTAGAACACTTACCTTAGAAAAATTTGATTCCCAAATATGGGTGAATTTATGAAAAACTTCAAGCCAAAGCAAAACTTCTTCTACTTCAATTCCTCTTCCCTTCTCTTCTCAAGTCTACGTTGGCTACCGCAAGTTTTCATCATTTGATAAGTTTTCCTTTAGTTTTCAACTCTAATTTATTAGGTTTAGCTAATGCAAAGATAGTAAGGTGGCAAGCATGCATGATGGAAGCTTATGTATCATCCATAAAACAAATATAAGCGGCACTATCCTTAGGTTAGCTAGTGACACACATCCTCCATTTTTTTTATTTTAACATAATATGAATCTTTTATAAATCATATCTAATTGTTAATATTCACACTTTATTTCGTAGCAATAAACTTTAGTGCTAATATGAAACTTTCAATATAAGATTATTTAGTGCAAAAGAATTATTAAATAATTCTCATATTTACAATTAGGTCCTTACATTACAAACAAGTCCTTACAAAATTTTCAAAAATCAGGGATGTTACCCTCTCCCGATTTACAGATTTCATAAGGTCAGAACCGATAGTCTCTGCTTTACAGATTTCATAGGGTCAGTTGAAATAACAGTTTAAATAGGAATTTGGACTCCAAATTTATCAATCTTAGCATCAAAAGAAAGATATTTGAGTCTATCTTCGGATGAATTAGGTTTTTTAGAAATTAAAATTTGGTATAAAAAGTTATGGCTAGAATAATACAGAAGGGTCAAAATCTGAGAAAATTCTAGAGTCACCATTTGATGCATAAAAGGTAGAGATATCATGTGTGAAGCCAAAATCTTTCAAACTTTCCAGAATTAAGATGAAATAAGAGATCAATGTTGTTATAGAACGGGGTTAGAATACTTGCCTTAGAAAATTTTGATTCCCAAATATGGGGGGATTGATGCAAAACCTCAAGCCAAAGCAAAACTTCTTCTTCTACTTCAATTCCTCTTCCCTTCTCTTCCCAAGTCTACATTGGCTTCCACAGGTTTCTCTTATTTGATAAGTTTTCATTTAGTTTTCACCTTTAATTACTTAAGTTTGGCTAATACAAAGATAGTAAGGAGGCAAGCTTACATGATAGAAGCTTATGTGTCATCCATAGAACAAACATAAGCGGCACCATCCTTAGGTTAGCTAGTGACACATGTCCTTTATTTTTGTTTTAACTTAATATGAATCTTTTATAAATTATATCCAATTGCTAAGATTCACACTTTGGTCCTTAGCAATAAACTTTAGTGCTAATATGAAACTTTCAATATAAGATTTTTTAGTACAAAAGAATTATTAAACAATTCTCATATTTATAATTAGGTCCTTACATTACCAATAAGCCATTATAAATTTTTTAAAAATGAGGGATGTTATACTCTCCCGCTTTATAGATAGGGTCGGGAACGACAATCTTTGCTTTTAGATTTCATAGGGTCAGTTAAAATAACAGTTTAGATAAGAATTTTGACTCCAAATTTATCAATCTTGTTATCAAAAGAAAGATATTTGAGTCTATCTCTGGATGAATTAGGTTTTACTGAAATCGGAATTCGGTATAAAAAGTTATGGCTAGAACAATACAAAAGGATCAAAATCTGAGAAAATTCTAGAGTCATCGTTTGATCCATAAAAGGTAGAGATATCAGGTATGAAGCCAAAATCTTTTAAACTTTTTAGAATTAAGATAAAATAAGAGACAATGTTATTGTAGGATAGGATAAAAATACTTAATATGTCCTCCATTAAGCGATACCATTCTTAGGTTAGCTAGTGACACATGTCCTCCATTTTTTTTAACTTAATATGAATCTTTAATAAATTATATCCAATTGCTAAGATTCATACTTTGATCCCTAGCAATAAACTTTAGTGCTAATATGAAACTTTCAATATAAGATTATTTAGTGCAAAAGAATTATTAAATAGTCCTCTTATTTATAATTAGGTCCTTACATTACAAATAAGCCCTTACAAAATTTTCAAAAATGAGGGATGTTACACTCTCTTGCTTTACAAATTTCATAAGGTTGGAACTGATTGTCTCTGCTTTACATATTTTATTAGGTCAATTGAAATAACAGTTTAGATAGGAATTTTGAATCCAAATTTATCAATCTTGGTATCAAAAGAAAGATATTTGAGTCTTTCTATGGATGAATTAGGTTTTTCTAAAATCAGAATTTGGTATAAAAATTTATGGCTAGAATAATACAAAAGGTAGAGATATCATGTATGAAGCCAAAATCTTTTAAACTTTTTAAAATTAAGATGAAATCAGACATCAATGTTGTTGTAGGATGGGGTTAGAACACTTGCCTTAGAAAAATTTGATTCCCAAATGTGGAGGAATTAATGCAAAACCATAAGCCAAAGCAAAACTTCTTCTTCTACTTCAATTCCTCTTCCCTTCTCTTCTGAAGTTTACATTGGCTGCCGCAAGTTTCACTCATTTGATAAGTTTTCTTTCAGTTTTCACCTCTAATTACTTAGGTTTGGCTAATGCAAAGATAGTAAGGTGGCAAGCATGTATGATGGAAGCTTATGTGTCATCCATAGAACAAACATAAGTGGCACCATCCTTAGGTTAGCTAGTGACACGTCCTCCATTTTTTTATTTTAACTTAATATGAATCATTTATAAATCATACCCAATTGCTACAATTTATACTTTGGTCCCTAGCAATAAACTTTCAATATAAGATTATTTAGTGTAAAATAATTATTAAACAATCCTCATATTTATAATTAGGTCCTTACATTACAAACAAGCCCTTACAAAATTTTCAAAAATGAGAGATGTTACACTCTCCCACCCTTAAAAGTAAAATTTAGTCCTCTAAATTTATCATAGCTCCATCGATGAAAGGATGAGGATAAGCTTTCTTCATTTCCTTCTCTAGCTATCAAGTTGGTTCATCAATAGAATGATGCCCTCTAAATTATTTTAACTAGAAGAATGATTCGTATTTCTTATGATCCATTTCTTTCTTATCAATGATCTGATTGAACTCCTCTACATAAGATAAGTTATTATCAATCACAATCAGCTCATACTTAATAATATGAGTGCGATCAGATACATACTTTTGATCATTGAAACATCATGGATATATAAATCCATAAGTCTATCAGAAGAGTAAGTCATATTGATAGGTAAGAAATATGCAAATTTGGTTAACCTATCAATGATGACCCAAATAGCATCATGCCTTCTAGAAGTTTTGGGTAGATCCGAAACAAAATCCATAGTTTCACATTCCCATTTTCACTCATGAATATTTAAAGGTTGCAACAAACCTCCTGGTCTTTGGTATTCTACTTTGATTTGATGATAAGTCAAATACTTTGAAACATTTATTGTAATTTCATTCTTCATGCCTTCCCTCCAATAATGAATTTTAGGATCTCTATATATCTTAGTGCTACCCGGATGCATAGTGTACTTAAAAATATAACTTTTCTCTAAGATTCATTTCTCAATATCTCAATCATTAGGAATTCAAATTCTATCCCCAAATCTCAATAGGCCATCCTTTGAAATTCAAAAATTCAACTTCAATCCTTTTTCTACTTCATTCCTCAAGTAAACTAAATATGGATCTCATCATTGTTCTTCTTTAATTTGTTGAATAAGATCATATTGAACCTGGATAAAGGCCATCAATATCATTGAGTTTCGCATATTCCTCATAACATTCAAGTCATAATTTTCTTCCAATAACTTTTATTGCTTCACAACTAGACTAGTCATGAAACTTATACATTTTTATTTTTACCAAAATGCATTAGCTACAACATTGGCTTTACCTAGGGTGGTAATGGAAGGTGCAATCATAATCCTTTAAAAGTTCTATCCATCTTCGTTACTTCATATTTAACTCTTTCTAAGCAAAAATATATTAAATCTATGATTTTGATGATAAAACTAATTGATAGTGTTTTGTTGTCTAACTATGTTTTGAGTGACATAGGTTTACTCAATCGGATTAGACAACTGGCATAGGATGAATCAGCATTGCATTAGAAGAGATCACGTCATTATATTGGACGTCGTGTAGGAGGTCCGGTCGACAATCAACAGAAGGCTTCGGACATCGGGCATCGGACCAAGAAGAGTGGTGTTGCACTAAGGAGATCGGGGCTACGGAGGTCAACTGCCAATTAGGCAATAAGCCGTAAGAGAGGATAATGCACCGAAGAACTAGATGAAGCACCAACCAATGATGTGCCAGGCAATAGGAGGTTGATTTGTGTAACTGACTAGATCAAAGTAGAGTTAAGGTTTATGTGTGCAGGATTAACTACGATAACGATGAAGACATAAAGCGAAACAAAGTGCTAGAGTCAAGTGCGATGGAATTGTTAGGAGAGTTCGATGAAAGTCCGAAGATTCGTCAAGAGTACTGCCGGAACTAGCCGAGAATGAGTAGGGAGCTTACCGAAGGGTTTACAAAAGTTCACTAGAAAGATTCATCGGAGGTTTGCAAAGCTCACCGAGAAAGATCGGAGCTTGCCGAAGAAGCTCATTAGAACTCTTTAAGATCATCGTGAAGTCCAGGAGCTTATCGGGAGTCCGTAGAATGGTGTCCGAGGGTTCGTTGGAAGATCACAGGAAGACCACTAGAAGTTCGTCGAAAGCTTGCCGAAGGAAGTCTTGGCTTTCCAAACTTTGTATTAGCATAGGAAATATCTTTAATTTTATAGTTAGCATATAATTAGAGTTAGAATTAAGTATTAATCCTATAACCTTGGTAGGAGCCAATTGGGCCTTATAACAGACTGGTTTGGGCCAAGTTTAAGGCCCAACCAAGAGTGTTGGACTTGTCTGGCAATGGCACCTCTAGATTGGGGTGGTGGCACCGACCAGGTCTAGCTCCCTAGGTTGTATTGGGCAGTGGTACCACCCAGTGACAAAGTACTGAGCAAAGAGTACCACCCAAAGACATTGACCATATCAAGTATGTCAAAGCATGATACAACCAGATCGGTAGTACCACTAGTGTCAGGATTAAACTAGTAGTGGTACCACGAGTAACAGGGTGGTGGTACCACCAGTACCTGGTAAACCCAGGATGGGAAGATTTTTGGCTCCAAGTTTGAATCCACTTAGAGCTTATAAAAACCTCTCCCATCCCTGAGTTGAATACATAAGCACATATATTTTAAAAGTGAGAAAATGCTGATCAAATCACTTTAGAAATCTCTCCTCTAGATCTCATTTGTATTCCACTGAAAGAGAGGAGTGAAGTACATGTAAGGGTTATCTCCTGAGCCCGTCAAAAGGAGAGGTGCTATAAGGGAATTCGTCTTTGCCCGTGGAAGGAAGACAACTAGTGGAAAAGCCGATGGCCTCAAAAGAAGAGGAATCAGGAGTATACATAGGTTGGATAATCGAACCACTATAAAAAATTGGTTTACGTTTACTTATTATTATTTACTTTGCTGTAAACTATTTCATTTTACTGCAACCATCCGGTTTCTTCTTTATCCTCTTACAATCACTCTCAAGCTCAAGTATTTTTGATATGCTTTTCAACAAAATATCTTTTTATCATATGAAAGTTCCGAAAGTGTTTAAATCGTTGAATTTTTTTGTTCTTAACCGCTGCACTAATTCATCGCCCCCTCTTAGTGTCGTTCTAGATCCCAACAATTAGTATCAAAGCCATGTTATTTCTATTTTGGATTCACACCCATGAGAAATGGCTCTTCACGGCTTTCAAGAGAGCTTTTTGATTGTTCGTCCTCCGTTCTTTAGCGGATCGGACTACACATATTGAAAAACTCGAATGAGAGTTTTTTCATTTCTCTATATTTAAACTTATGGAATGTCATTGAAAATGGCTTTTAACTTCCCTCTAAACCGATGAACGAATGGTCGGATTTAGAGAGACAATATTTTTTTTTAAATGCAAAGGCTATAATTGCTTATTTTGTGCTTTAGACAAAAATGAGTTCAATCAGATTTCTATGTACGAAATGACTTTTGATATTTAGCAGACACTTGAAATCATACACGAGGGAACTAGTAGAGTCAAAGACTCAAAAGTAAACCTCTTATTGCATGATTTTGAGCTCTTCCGAATGACACCAAGCGAGTCTATCGACGACATGTATACCCGTTTCATGGATGTCATCAATAGCTTGAAAAGTCTTAGTAAATACTTTTCAAATTTTGAACTCACTAACAAGATCTTAAGATCCCTTCTAAAAAGGTGGGATCCTAAAGTAACTACAATACAAGAGACTAAAAATTTAAATAATTTTTCATTGGAAGAACTAATCAGGTCATTAATGACCTATGAAATGACACTCTTAGAACATTTTGAACTCGATGAACACATGAACCACCTTCCAAAGAAGAGGAAAGATTTGAAACTCCGAACTATAAAATGTCACTTGAGTGATGACTCAAGTGATGAGGACAATATTGAGGACCTTGAACTTTTAATGAATTTTAATAAGTTCATTAAACAAAAATCTAAAATAAAAAATGAACTTGAACGAAGGAAGAGGCTAAAGAAGAGGAAGGCACCCAAGGATGAATCAAGAACTTCCAAAGGCGAAATGGCATATTGCGCTTTGACGAGCTTCGACTACAAGGTAAGCAACTTAACCAAAACTCCCTTGAACTATTTTGAAATTACATGATGTCTTTTCATGAGTGCTTAATTTAGATAGTAGGAAATAAATAAATTATTTTCAAAAATTATATCATGCTTTTCTTTCTAGCATTTTTGAAAGGTAAAAATTAAAATGATACTTGCATGATTAGTGATAATGCGTGTACACCTAATAGGATTAATCAATGCATGTGTATCTTGATATTTTATATTATTTTTTATCTCTAAACATGATGCTTGATGATTTTATATCATGCATGAGTTTTTGAAGTGATGTTGATTTGAAACTCTATGTTTTGGATTAATGAGTTTTTGGTCTAATCGTTCTCATGACAAATTAAGATGACATAATGCATGTACACCTAAAAAGATAAATTCCATGTATGCTTTCCATATCGATTTTCAATTTTAGACATGATACATATCTATGGATGGATTTTTTTAAAGTCTTTTGATGATAGATGTTTGTATGATGCTTATGACTTGAAATCTTCTATTTTGGATTAATGTGTTTTTGGGCTTGATAAAATTTGTTTCGGAGTCATACGATGATGGCTTTCTTATAAAAACTAGAATATATTTATATGAAATAAATAAAACACATAAAAAGAAAAGCGTATGATCATGATAAATTCATGAATCTTGATGATTTTATATTATTTGGTTTCAAACAAGATGCATGATTTTTGACACAAAAAATTAATGGCATGTTTTAAGATAATGCTTGCACACCAAATATGATTAAAAGATAAAAGCAAGCATATTGATGATTTCACTTTCAACATGATGCATGGTTTTTACATGAAAATTTGAACATGCTTATATGAGATCAACCACATAAAATAAAACACATAAAAAATTAAAAATATGTTATCATGATGTTTTATTTTTGATGTGTTTGGTCTTGATGGTTTTATGATGAAACTTATGTCTCGTTTTTAAATGTTGATACATGTTTTCATAAAAGACTTGAACATGTTCACATGAAATCAATTGCATGAAATGGAAATGCATTTTCTATCCTATTGAGATTAATGAATTCATTTTACCAATCTTGTGAATCTCATGAAAATAAATATGATGAATATTTTGAAAATAAATGAGTGTATCATGTGTTTGGTCTTAATGATTTCTCTTGAAACTTACTTTTCGGATCTATACGATGATACATGAATCTAGTAGAAAAAGACAAGAGCATGCTTACATGTAAACCATCTCCGTTGCTCTTAATAAAATTTTCGAATGAAAGATTTTGATGCATTTGATCTTGATGACTTTAATGACAAAACTTGCATTTCGAATTTATACGATGATGGCTTTCATTGAACATACCTTATGAAATCATCATTGATAATGATGAAATGAAAATATTAAAAGTTTGTTATCATGCTTAATGTGTTTCAACTTAATGATTTTTAAGATGAAATTTGTCTTTCCATCTTGAATGTTGACACTTGTTTTATTAAAGGTAAAGGCATGCTTATAAGAAGCAAATCTCATGAATAGAAATTTATAAAAATGAAATGCAATCCTCTATCTTATCGATTTTTCAATAAATATATGCTTGTCATGTATGAATTTATTGAATGTGATTTTGAGGATGATTTTGGATTTGACAAATGCTTGATTCATATTTACGATGTGAGATACATTTTAAATATAAATCATGTTCAATGCTTCATTCATGTTCTATCTCCCTTAATTCATTTTGTTCTCCTATAATTCTTTTTATTTACTAAAGAGGAGAACCTTCCAAATGAATCATGAATTCGAATGAAATGATACAAATGAATCATATATATATCTTTTTGAAATATCTTTTATCTTTCTTATTTTCATGGATTTTGAGCTTTAGAGCATCGTCGAAAATGGTTTTCCAAAATCTTCTCTTCCGACGAACGAATGGAATAAATCGGAGAAGAAGACTTTTGCTTTAAATGCAAAGGCTATGAATGCCTTGTTTTGCGCTCTCGACAAAAATGAATTTAATCGTGTTTTGATTTATGAATCGATTTTTCATATTTGACGTATTCTTGAGATCACTCATGAAGGTACTAGTCGAGTGAAAGGGTCTAAAATCAACATTCTTGTGCATTCTTACGTACTTTTTTGAATAAAACCAAGTGAGTCCATCGGAGACATGTACACCCACTTCATGAATGTCATTAATAGACTCAAAGCACTTGGTAAAGGTTTTTCTAATTTTGAACTTGTAACTAAAATTTTAAGATCCCTTCCAAAGAGTTGGGATCCAAAAGTTACAGCCATTCAAGAGGCCAAAGATCTTAAAACTTTTCCTCTCGAAGAACTTATTGGGTCTCTAATGACCTATGAAATGACATACCATACTCATGAAGAGCTCGAGAACCCCCTTCCAAAGAACATGAAAGATATAGTACTAAGAACACAAGAAGATCACTTGAAAGGAACATCAAGTGAAGAGGACAATGACAATGACATTA
This sequence comes from Musa troglodytarum, assembly GCA_023547065.1. Lineage (NCBI taxonomy): Eukaryota > Viridiplantae > Streptophyta > Magnoliopsida > Zingiberales > Musaceae > Musa > Musa troglodytarum. Next base: position 22,346,558 of record CP097506.1, on the reverse strand, counting down.
CACTTTTAACTCGAAAATTTAAAAAATTTATAAGAAAGAACAAATTTAAAAATGACACAAAAAATAAACTTGAATAAAAAAGGACCAAGTCATATGTTATGAATGCAAGAAGCCAGGACACTTCAAATATGAATGCCCCAAGCCAAGAAGAAGCAACTCAAGAAGAAGAAGGCATTGAAGGCTACATGGGATGACTCAAGTGATTCCGAGGATGAAGAAGCAAGCAACAAAGAGGAGGCCAACTTCGCGCTAATGGCTTTAGGAGAAGAGGTTAGTGAGTTATTTAATGAAAAGTTATCTTTTGATGAAATTTCTATCGCTTTTCATGAATTATTTGATGAATGTAGAACTATTAGTAAGAAGTTAAATTTATTAAAGAAAGAGCATGCTTTATTACAAGATAAGTTTGATAGTCTCCAAACTCCTTCTTCACCCCCATGCTTTAAGTGTGAACACTTAAAAGTAATCAAAAATGAGAACTTGCTACTTAAAGAGACTCTAAACAAGTTTAAGATCAGTAGCAAGGGCTTGGACATGATCCTTGCAAACAAGGGTCACATCGGAAATAGAAGTGGAATTGGATTTGTGAGTGGATCTCACCGAAATCCTACCACCTTCATTAAAGGACCCACATTACATGTTTCACCTCATTTAAAATATAATTTTTGTTGTAAATCCGGACATGTTGTTTACAAATATCCATTTAGAAAAATTAGTCCACATAAATTGATATGGGTTCCTAAAGAAACCATAAATAATTCAATGCTAAATGACAAAGTTAGTGGATCAATATTTGAGGCACCCAAAATCAAATGGGTATCTAAAAACCATCCTCTTTTGTAGAACCATTCACCATCACAAGCTAGGAGCAAGAGATGGTATCTTGATAGTGGATGCTCAAGGCATATGACCGGAGATCCATCTCAATTCTCTATGCTCACTGCAAAGAAGAATGGTATGTTATCTTTGGAGACAACAACAAGGATAAAATCATTGGCAAGGGAACCATAGGTATTAAATCAAGTTTTTCAATTGATGATGTATTACTAGTTAATGGATTAAAACATAATCTTTTAAGCATTAGTCAATTATGCGATAAAGGTTATATTGTTAGATTTGAATCTAATGCTTGCATCATTAAAAAACCAAACAACAACATATCCATGATTGCGTTAAAACAAAATAATGTTTACACCATTAACATTGAAGAACTTACTAATGAAATGTGCTTCTTCGTTCTAAATGATGATGCTTGGCTTTGGCATAGGAGATTAGGCTATGCAAGCATGAAACTAATATCTAAAATTTCTTCTAAAGAACTAGTACGAGGAATTCCAAATATCAAGTTTGTCAAGGACAAAGTATGTAATGCATGTCAACCAGGAAAACAAATAAAAACTATCTTCAAATCAAAGAATCAAATAAGCACCTCTAGACCATTACAATTGATCTATATGGATTTATTTGGACCAATCGACACAACAAGTCTAGGAGGTAGCAAATATGCATTTATCATTGTAGATGACTATAGTAGACATACTTGGACCTATTTCTTGGCTCACAAAAATGATTGCTTTAAATATTTTTCTAAATTTTGTAAACTTACTCAAAACGAAAAGGGTTTCATGGTTTCATTGATTCAAAGTGATCACGGTGGAGAATTCCAAAACTATGACTTTCAAAATTTTTGTAAATCTAACGGGTATAACCACAACTTCTCTATTATAAGAAATCCTCAATAAAATGTAGTAGTAGAAAGAAAGAATAGAAATTTATAAGAAATGACAAGAACCATATTAAATGAATATAGTTTACCCAAATACTTTTGGGCCGAAGTCGTTAATACAGCTTGTTATATCATGAATAGGGTTCTAATAAGACCATCTCTATCCAAGACTTCTTATGAATTATGGAATAACAAAAAACCTATTATTTTTTATTTTAAATTTTTTGATTGTAAATGATTTATTTTAAATGAAAAGAATGCTTTAGGAAAATTTGATGCTAAATTTGATGAAGGCATCTTTCTTGGTTACTCTTCCATTTCTAAAGCTTTTCATATTTTTAACAAAAGAACATTAGTTATAGAAGAGTCTATTCATGTAGTTTTTAATGAAATTTCTGAATTTAAGAAAAAAGATTTTGATGATGATTTTGGTTTTGATGGTTTGAATTTAAATGAACCCTCTCCTCAAAATAGTAACTTGGATGCATCTTCTTTCCAAATTTTCTTACCTAAGGAATAAAAGTATGTCGATGCCCATCCCAAGGAGTTAATTATAGGAGACACATCGAAAGGAGTTCAAACTCATTCTTCCTTCAAAAATTTTTGTGCCCATGCAGCTTTTCTTTCTCAAATTGAACCTAAGTGCATTGACGATGCCTTAAAAGATGATTCTTGGGTTATCGCAATGTAAGAAGAATTAAATCAATTTGAAAGGAATGAGGTATGGAAGCTTGTTCCTAGACCTAGTGACCATTTAGTTATTGGTACTAAATGGGTCTTTAGAAACAAGCAAGATAAATGCGGTATCATGGTTAGAAACAAGGCTAGACTAGTGGCCAAAGGTTTCAACCAAGAAGAAGGTATCAATTATGAAGAGACCTTTGCTCCTATAGCAAGATTAGAAGCCATTAGGATGCTCCTTGCCTATACTAGTAGTAATAATTTTAAGCTTTTTCAAATGGATGTCAAAAGTGCTTTCTTAAATGGTTTATTTTCGAAGAAGTGTATGTTGAACAACCACTCGGATTTAAAAAAAAATTTCTTTCCAATCATGTGTTTAAACTAACTAAGGTTCTCTATGGATTAAAACAAGCCCCTAGGGCTTGGTATGAGAGGCTTAGTTCTTTTTTAATTTCAAATAATTTTACTAAAGACAAGGTTGATACTACATTGTTTATTAAATATTTTAAAAATAATTTTCTTATTGTTCAAATTTATGTTGATGATATTATTTTTGGTTCTTCGAATGAATCACTATGTGAATCATTTGCCAAGTGTATGAGTCATGAATTTGAAATGAGCCTAATGGGAGAATTAACATTCTTTTTAGGATTACAAATTAAACAACTTAGTGATGGTATATTTCTTAATCAAACAAAGTATACATTAGATTTGTTAAAATGATTTAACATGGATAGTTCAAAAGCCATCAATACTTGGGTACTTCCACCAAGTTAGACTTGGATGAAAGTGGAGAAAATTTTGATAAAAATATATAGGGAATGATAGGTAGCTTACTTTACCTCACCGCAACTAGACCAGATATCATGTTTAGTGTAAGTCTATGTGCAAGATTCCGAGCTAATCCTAAGTTATCTCACCTTAAAGCTGTTAAAAGAATCCTTAGGTATCTTAAAGGACTCCTAATCTAGGATTATGGTATCCAAAATCTGATAACTTTGATTTAAAAGCCTATATGGATGCGGATTTTGGTGGATGTAGAATAGATAGAAAGAGCACATCCGAACATGCCATTTTTAGGACATGCACTTGTTTTTGGACTTCTAAAAAATAAAATTCGGTTGTACTATCTACGGTGGAAGCCGAATACATAGCCGCAAGTGCATGTTGTGCACAAGTTGTTTGGATGAAAAATACCTTAGAAGACTATGAAATTTATTTAAAGAACATTCCTATAAAATGTGATAATACAAGTGCTATTTGTCTAACCAAAAATCCAATTCAACACTCAAGAACTAAGCATATTGACATTAGGCATCACTTTATATGAGATCATGTCAATAATAATAATGTTATTCTAGAATTTATTGATACAAAACACCAATTAGTGGACATCATTACAAAACCCCTAAATGAAGAAAAATTTGACTTCATTAGAAGAGAATTAGGCATGATAAATTATTCTAATACATGATGTTGTATGTTTCTTTTCTGAAATTTTCCAACTTTGGTTTTGATTGTATCATCTTAATATCACCTCTTCATTTTTGAATGACATCTTTACAATATCATCTTGGCATTTTGATCTTCCTATTGATGAATTTTTGAGTTATGTCATGACTTTTGATGAAATGATTAAATTTTCAGTTTTGATAGTTTCACATTGATATTATATTTTCACATTTTGATGATATCTTTATATCATGGAGCTCTCATTTTTATCTTTCGATCATAATCTCGATGAAAGCTATCATGATGTTGTTTTCCTCCTTCTTTAAATAGTAGATACTAATGATGTAGTAAAAACTGATTTTATACCCTCTTTTAAGTATGACTAAAGATATTTCATGACTTGAATTTTATATGAAGCTTAACATATGCATAAATTAATTACATAATTTATGCAAAATTAAGTTCTTAAATGTTCATTTTTTTATTTTTATTCTTGTGCTAATCGGTATGATTCAAGGTTTTCTGACTTCCTCCTCATGAATCACTACAAGAATACTACGTTAAAGTTTTTTCCTTCAAATTTTTGATGTTGATATATTTCATTTCCTTGATGAATGACTTTAATGATCTATCCTTTCACAATTATATGAATTCTTAAGCAAAAAAATGAATCTTATATTCTTTATGTATGAATTCTTCATGATCATTTTGACACTCTAATGTTTTCTTTTGGATCTCATGAACATAAATAAAATGATCCAAACATTTTTCGGATTTCTCCGCCAAAGATGACATATTTTGCATTATGTTCAACTCATTTATCATATGCTTGATAATTGACCACTTATTTTTTTGTGGTATGATACCTTGTGGTGGCTACTTCACCTCTTTTTTGTTGATGATAAAGGGGGAGAAGAATGTGTAAATTGATGAGACATATGAAAATAACTTGATAAAATGTCTTGCATAGTATTAAGAAAATTAAATTCAAGTTTTTTGAGATCGATATCATATCATGTTTAAAAATTAGATTATTTTTTATTGATATGATAAGCTAATATTTCATTTGATATTATGCCTTGATCTTATGCACTTCATTGATATCATTTGATCCGTGTGGTAATTCAATTTGTGATTAGTTTCTCGAAATGATGAATGTCTATCATTCGACTAGAAAATGCATAACATGCCATGACATTGTGAAAAATACGAAGTTTCATATTTATGGATGAAAGATCATGCTTGTTAAGCATGACGGTAAGTTTAATGAATGAAACTTATCGGGTTTGGGATGAATTCAAGAAGATTGAATTCAAGTGTTTTACCTTCTCATGATATGGCATATAGATAGGGGGAGTTAAGATTAACTCCATCATCAATTGATTGTCATCATAAAAAGGGGGAGATTATTGAATCTCGGATTTTGATGATGAAGTCAATTGGTAAATTATTTGTTCTAATCCATATTGTCAAGATAAGTGTGCAGGATTAACTACGATGGGATGAAAACATAAAGCAATTTACCGAGGTCAAGTTCGCTGAGAGTTTGAGAGTTCATCGAAAGTCCGAAGGATTGTCGGAAGTGTTGCCGGAACCAACCGAGATAGAATCAGGGACTTGCTGAAGGTTTCTGAAGTTCATCGGAAAGATCATCGAAGGTTCACGGAGATCACCGAGAAGATTTAAAAGTTTGCCGAAGACTCATTGAACTCGTCACAAAATCCGGGAGCTTGTTGGGAGTCCGTCCGAAGAAATCAAGGAGTGTCAAGTCCACCTAATTTCACGAAAGCTCACCGGAAGAAGACTTGAAGAATGTTGGTTTAAATCACTTAGAATTATGTTTCAATTTTGTAGTTAAGTATGAAATTTGAGTTAGGATTGTTGGAAATCTGCCAGGAGCGACATCACATGCGTGGAAGAACAGAAAATAAAACCCTAGATTTCCCGAAGAAAGTTTCCATTATTGTGCGAAGATCGGTGCGTTAAAAACAAATCCGCAAAACTATACGTGTAAAAGAAGATACCTTGGGAGATCGTATATCCCTGAATTCCTACAAATATGTGGGAGAGGATGAAGGAGGTCAACCGTCCTCTTCTCTAGCGGTATCCACACATTAGGGATTGTGATGATGCACCTCTCTCTCTAGGGAGAGGAGAACAGGAGGTGGCTACCAAAAGAAACCCTCAGCCTATAGAGCTTTGATTTCCTCCTATTTATAGAGGCCCCTTGAAAATCCTAATAGATCTTTTGCCCTATTGGGTATTGGATCTCCATCCAATTACCTAAGCCTCTTGGATTAGTGGGTTTCTACCCAATAATCTCTTATTAGCAATTATTGGATCTCATCTCAGGATCTAATAATTTAGGGGCTTAATGGATATCCAATAAGATAGGGGGTTCAGCAGATATCTCATATCCGAACCTCTACTCATCGCAACACCTACCATATGTGTGTGACCCTCTAGGCCCAATATCGAGCTGGTCGTGAGTCATACTTGTCGAACTCCTTCGACTTAGTAAATTATTATCTCTATAATAATTCACCCAACTCATCGATCATGCGGACGCATTGTGCCACTACGCCGCGGCCCCCAAACGATACAGGGGAGTCCAATCCTTTGGACCTATCTGTCCTCAGTTACCATGTATCTATAGTCCATCATCCAACTAATATCCTAGAGACTCTATACTGGGTATGGTGCTGTCAGGCCCATATGGTCTCTCCTCGAGTCTTGCTCTTCTCGGATTCTCCCAGAGAACTCTTTCACTCTCAATCCGAATAACCTTGGCCAAGGATTTATTCGAGCAAGAACACATGGGATATTCCTCTCATGATACCGAGAGCGGATAATCCTCTATTGACACTCAATAGCCCTCGTAAGGTTGGCTACCACTCCTAATGACCGGCTGTACTAGATCTGAAACTTTCCAAACCTATAAGTCCGGTATCAAAGAGTGGAGTACTCATACAGGACTTCCTTGGTGTCTCAAGTCTAAGGACCAGATATACTACTAGGACTACGAAATCGTTGTCTGACGTGAGATATCAATAACTATCCAACATTCCGTAGGCGAATTAACTCATTCTCCAATGAGCACCTACACTGTACCCTTAGTGTCCCCACACGAGTAGCTATGAAACCAGCTACCTCCATCATATGAACGGGTATACAGCATATCAATCTATCCAGTTATCTCAATGTCCTTCTCGAGTAACCTATGACTAAGATAATTTAGGGTCTGTGTTTAAAGGTGAATCGATCTCATTATCGTGATCTCATCACGATCCGATTCCCATTGCATAGATCCAAGGACATCATAGTATATGCAACACGCAAGATAAAGTGATAAAATGCCTAATAATAAGCAAAGAGATAAAGTGCATATCAAGTCACAAGTGCCATCACTCATGTGATTGGCTTGTAGGGCATATATGACTAGCAATCTCCCACTTGACCTAAAGCCAATCACCAATATGTCTAATCCCCATCGCACTCGTGACGCTCAAAGACAAATGAGTCAATAGCTTTGTCAAGGATCTCGCAATGTTATCTTTGGATGGAACTCTTCCACTACTACATCTCTTCGGGCCATGATCTCTCTAATAAGTCAGAACCTCCTCAGAATACTTCTGATGAGACCCGGGTTCCCTTATTTGAGTAATCGTCCCGTATTTATCACAATATAAAGGAATCAACTCTTCATTGCTCGAAATGACTCCCAAATCTATGATGAACTTCTTCATCCAGACTCTCTCCTTTGCTGCCACTATCGCAGTAATGTATTCCGCCTCTGTGGTCGAGCTAGCAGTAGTGTCTTGCTTGGAACTCTTTCAGCATATTACTTCTCCATTTAGGGTGAACACATACCCTGAATTAGACTTGCTATCATCGACATCGGACTGGAAGCTCGAGTATGTGTAGCCCTCAACCCTTACTAATAAAAGATCCTTAGTCTTTCTCAAGTATTTAAGGATACTTTTTACTGCTTTCTAGTGCTCCAAGCCTAGATCTACCTGATATCTGCTCGTGACACTCAGAGCATGCGCTATATCAGGCCTGGTACATAGCATAGCAAACATAATAGATCCTATCGCTGATGCATATGGTATCATATCCATGTGTGCCCTTTCTTTAGGAGTCTTTGGGGACATACTCCTAGAAAGTGATATTCCATGTCTCATTGGTATGAGACCTCTCTTAGAATTTTCCATGTCAAACTTTTTGACAATGGTGTCT